>CM053026.1:728385088-728522588 GCA_028564925.1 Lithobates sylvaticus
TGTTCCCAGATCATCCTCCAAAAATCATTCACAGTTTCCTCTTTGGGCCCTTGAAGTGAGAACAAAGAAATCTTATAGTATCTCTCGCATGTAAGGAATTCTACACAGATAACTACTGCAGTAATGATAAAACCTGGATTGGAATCGGGTAACATTCAGGTCTCAAAAAGGGGACAATTTTAACCGCTTGCCGACCAGCCGCCATAATTTTACTGCGGCAGGTCGGCACGATCCCGCGAGCCGTCGTATCTATACGTCGGCTCGCAGGGTCGGGATAGCAGGCACGCGCCGCCAAAGGCCCACGCATGTGCCCTCTGCACAGTGGGGGTGCCGATACTCGTGGCCGATGGTCGCGATGACCACTGGCCATGAGTGATCGTGGGCACGAGAGACAGAACAGGGACGTGTGTGTGTGTGTGTGTGTGTGTGTGTGTGTGTGTGTGTGTGTGTGTGTGTGTGTGTGTGTGTGTGTGTGTGTGTGTGTGTGTGTGTAAAACACACAAATCCCTGTTCTGAGAGGCGTGACAGATTGTGAGTTCCTATTAGCTGGGAACCACGATCCGTCACTTCCTCTAATCAGTCCCCTCCCCCCTACAGTTATAATCACACACAGGGAACACAATTAACCCCTTGATCGCCCCCTAGTGTTAACCCCATTTTCGCAGTAATCAATACATTTTTATAGCACTGATCGCTGTATAAATGCCAATGGTCCCAAAAATGTGTCTAAAGTGTCCAATGTGTCCGCCATAATGTCAGAGTCCTGATAAAAATCGCAGATCGCCGCCATTACTAGTAAAAAATAAATAAAAATATTAAAAATGCTATAAATCTATCCCCCATTTTGTAGACATAACTTTTGCGCAAACCAATCAATATACGCTTATTGTGATTTTTATTACCAAAAATATGTAGATGAATACATATCAGCCTAAACTGACAAAAAATTTTTTTTTTAAATAAACATGGGGATATTATAGCAAAAAGTACAAAATATTGTGTTTTTCTCAAAATTGTCGCTCTTTTTTTGTTTATAGCGCAAAAAATAAAAACGCAGAGATGATCAAATACCACCAAAAGAAAGCTCTATTTGTGGGAAAAAAAAAGGATGTCAATTTTGTTTGGGTGCAGCGCCGCACGACCGTGCGTCAGTTAAAGCGACGCAGTGCCGAATCACAAAAAATGGCCTGTTCATTCAGCAGCCAAATCTTCCGGGGGTGAAGTGGTTAAAGTGGAACTAAACTTTAATTGGTTGTAAACCCTCAAATATACCCAGTGGAGTGACTGTCCTCAGGAGATACGCATAGATGAAACAGAGCCTCCTACATAAGTTGCACCTGTTTATCTGCTATGCTCTCTCTCTTCTCTACATCGGTTTAAAGTCCACAAAATATAAAGCTTGTCTGAGCTTTAAGAAAAAAAAGGGGTGGAGAGCTAAAATTACACACTGTAGAGCTCATTGAGGAGAGGTCTGAGCTGATTGGAGAGGAGGGTCACATCCCCCCCCCCCCCCTTTTACACAGAACAGAGCTGAGGCTGTCAATCATAGGCTGTGTGCTAAAGATCTCCACCCTCACCTTTTTTTCTCTCAGTGTCAGGAAAATGTCAGAAATGACTCAGCAGATACACAGCAGACAGAAAGTACTCTTAGTTCTCTTAATTGAGACAAGTACACACTATAAAGGGATATGCGCGTATTTCATGTATGAGGTTTACAACCACTTTAACTAGTGAAACACTGCAAGCAGGCAGCTCTTTATTGCAGAAGAGACGTGTTATGTCTCCTCTACAATAACACTACCTGCCTGCTCACAGCCTTCCATAGGCTCAGCATGCATTTCCAGCTGTCATCAGACCCCTGTGCACTAAATTAGACTTTAAAAGGGTTTTTAATTTTAAAGTGTACTTGTGCCTTGTCCATATAGCTGCACATATGTGGCTTTATTTCATTCCCCCACTGTGAAACTATATAGAGCACAATATAATAAAAAAATACATCTATATATAAAACCAAAGCATTTCATATGGCTGAAAACTGCCATTATAGGGTTAAAAGAACAACCATAAATGGACTTGTACATTACAAACACAGCTAGGATTCAACCTTTAATTCATTTATCCAATGAAGTTTAATTCAACTGTCACCTCACAAACTCAGAAGTGGCACGGCCACATAATAACCGGCCACGGCAAAGGTAAGGGGGGGGGGGGTGGGCTGAAGAAGCTCAATAAAGTATCTCCAGCCAACTGGCACTTTATAGCAGCTCTTCTATTAGACTCCCAGGGGCAGGGTCTGGAAAGTTCTAGTTCTCGGTTGCCCAACCTAAGGCCCGAGGGCCACATGCTGCCCTTTTGCAGACCCCAATAGTCAGCAGTTGAAGAATAACAACATTTACCAGTCTCACATACACGATTCGAAAATTGTGCAGTTCATCAAGGACCAGATGATTTTCGATCCATCTATGGCCGCTTTTGCTCAATAGAAGCAAATATAATTGATCGGCTTCTTTTGAACGGGAATATTGGAAAATTTTCCTTTGATCACTGCTGCAGCCAATCGGCTACAGTGCTAATCAGTGTAATTTGACAGCGGAAGAGTCGTGCAGTCAGAATAAAATAGCACAATGGGGAGGATTCCTCTATCCACCTCGAATGTGTGAATGGGAAATGCATTCTTTTTTTTATCAGTCTGTTGGCTGATCAAAAAAAAAAAAAAAACACATCTATGGTCAGCTTAAAGTGATTATAAAGTCTTGTTTTTTTTCCTATAAAAATAACAAACATCTCATACTTACCTGCTCTATTGCAGTGGATTTGCACAGAGCAGCCCAGATCCTCCTCTTCTCAGGTCCCTCTTCTGTAAACCTGGCCCCTCCTTCCTGTTCAGTGCCCCCACAGCAAGCAGCTGGCTATGGGGGCACCCAAGCTAAGTCACAGCTCCCTGTGTCCATTCAGACACAGAGCCCGACCCGGCCTGCCCCTCTCTCTTCCGATTGGCTAGCTGACTTTGATTGACGGCAGTGGGAGCCAATGGCCTCACTGCTGTGTCTCAGCTAATCAGGAAGGAGAATCTCGGACGGCTTAGACAGAGAGGGACAGGGAGGGACGGGGAGGGACGGGGAGGGACAGAGAGGGACGGGGAGGGACAGAGAGGGACAGAGAGGGACAGAGAGGGACAGAGAGGGACAGAGAGGGACAGAGAGGGACAGAGAGGGACAGAGAGGGACAGAGAGGGACAGAGAGGGACAGAGAGGGACAGAGAGGGACAGAGAGGGACAGAGAGGGACCTCAGGTAAGTATTAGGGCAGCTGCTGCACACAGAAAGCTTTTTATCTTAATGCATAGAATGTATTAAGAAACAAAAACCTTCTGCCTTTACAACTCCTTTATGTCACTCTATTCCCTGTAGCGTCTTCAGACCATATATGCAATCTCCGACCATCACCTCTATTATGACTGAAGTCTCTGACAGTATTCTCTCATGTACTGAATATTATGTGTGGCCTTTTGGAACCATATGGGGCCACATTCAAGGCCCTCCTCCCATACTTTGTAAGTTGGCAATCACTTTTCTTGTAGCTCCCTGACGTGCCATCAATGAGGCATACCCGGACCCTGGCTGTCACAGTCTCATGGGAGGGGCACTGCTAAACGTTTGAGCTTTTTTAATTCTCTTTGGCATCTATGAGCGAAAAAAAGCCCTAAGCAACTTCTAACCCATGATCCAAAGTTTACTCAGGGCTCTGCTGGTTTACTGAAAGCCTGACCCCTAATTCAGCCATTGCACCAAATTAACAGAAACATCAACACAACAGATATTTTACCTTGTGCCGCTATAAACTTGTTCTTCTCTTGATAACCCTAAAACATAATACAGATCAGAGTGAACACTTATGCTTTAAATACCAGCAACACTGAAATCTCAACCAAATGAACTGTGAGTGTGAGTGACCCAGATGACATATGACTGTCACACGGGCACCTCTGTGCCAACCCTAAGGCTTTATTCACACAAACATGCGTTTATAGGACACATACATTGCTAGCAAAGTAATGACAGATCACTGTCTTCAATTAATGATGTATGCAGCTAGAGAATCCCTTTAAATGTTGCTTGGGAACCTCAGGAGTAAATCTGGTGTTGTGTAATTAGTAAAAAAAAATTAGCTTGGGAAATGGCAATGATACAGGAAATAATTAAAACACAACATGTGCCTACATGGGAATACTTAGACTGGTCTATCAAATTATATATGAAGGTAGTGGCGTGCTGCTATTCAAATAAGATAAACTAACAGAATTTCTGCTGCTGTCACCTATGTGTTCCCACATAAAATAAAATAAAATATATAGTAAGTGAATGAGACAGCGCTGCATTTAAACAAAACAACAAACTATTACAAAATAAGTAAAAGTGCTCAAGAAATAGTCCATTAGTGACATAGAGGTGATAAATCTTCTACTAGCATGCAGGGAGATGTGGAGTTTTTTCCTTGCTTCAAAACAACTTCCACACCAATAGTGCTCCCGCCACCACGTGCAACGCTCACTCACCTCCTTATAAGACCCTGCAAGGGGTCAAACACACACCTTGCACACAATGCAACTCTCCCTTCAGGGATGCTTCAAACTGATCCTTGACAATTTCTGTTAGGCTTTCAGGGAACAGATAATAATCTACAACAGATGTAGTTTCCTTCCACTATGCTGCTTCAAACGTGACTCCACATTGCCTGCCGGTAGTTCCACAGTACCATAGAAGAAAACAAAAGTGCCTCCAATAGTGCAGTATCAGGGGGATTAAAAACCGAACCTCACCACCCCACCAAATATTCAACTCACATTTATTAAAAAATTAAAAGCATTGATACAGAATCCATAGGACAAATCTCATTTGTTGCGAAAGGTCCCGCCGCCAGGCTCCACCTCTACCTCATGGCTTCATCTAGAGCAGTGATCTCCAAACTACGGCCCTCCAGCTTTTGCGGAACTACATGTCCCATGAGGCATTGTAAAACTCTGACATTCACAGACATAACTAGGCACGATGGGAATTGTAGTTCATGGACAACTGGAGGGCCATAGTTTTTGAGACCCCTGATCTAGAGGAATGAACCAAGCAGCTATGACGGGGGACATTTAAAGATAAAAATACATCATAAAACTACTGATTACCATATGAAATCACTGGTTCTGGTGCTCCAGAAAAGCGGTTATTCATATCAATGGGACATACCTTGTATACATGGCGCGCTATGATGGTAGACTTCCGGCATAACCGGAAATCAGCGCGTCTTTGAATACCGCTTCTGGCCTAAGCATTGGTAAACAGGGACTTCAAGAAAATGGGCGAAAACTGGGGACATAACACTATGCAGAGGTAGAACCAAGGAGGAAAAGATTTCTCGCCAGATATCCAACATATTAAAAAAACTAAAAACTACATATTAAATATCAATTAAATTACATTTTACAAAAACAAAGTAAGATCATAAATGAATAATGAAAGAATATTAGATTACAATTTTATGCTCAAATAAAAGGGCCACTAACAATAACATAGCAGGCTGTTAGTGGCCCTTTTATTTTAGCATAAAATCGTAATTTAATATTCCTTCATTATTCATTTATGCGCTTACATTGTTTTTTGCCAAATGTAATTTAATTGATATTTAATATGTAGTTAATATGTAGTTTTTAATTTGTAGATATGTTAGATATCTCGCAAGATATCTTTTCCACCTTACCTCTGCATAGTGTTATCATGTCCCCAGTTTTCGGCCATTTTCTTGAAGTCGCTGTTTACCAATGCTTAGGCCGGAAGTGGTATTCACAGCCGTGCCGACTTCCGGTTATGCTGGAAGTCTGTCATCATAACGTGCCATGTATACAAGTTATGTCACATTGATAAGAATAACCGCGACTGCGCCGTTCTTTGGCAACGCTGGAGTCGGTGATTCATATTGTAATCAGTTTTATGATGTATTTTTATCTATAAATGTAACCCGCCATAGCCGATTGGCTCATTCCTCCAGATGAAGCCAGGAGGTAGGTGGCTTAACTAGTAGAGGTGGAGCTTGGCGGTGGAACCTTTCCCAACAAGTGAGATTTGTCCTATGGATTCTGTATCAATGCTTTTCATTTTTTTTTATAAATGTGAGTTGAATATTATCTGGGGTGGTGAGGTTCTGTTTTTAATCCCCCTGATACTGCACTATTGGAGGCACATTTTTGTTTTCTTCTATGGTACTGTGGAACTACCGGCAGCCAATGTGGAGCCAAGTTTGAAGCAGCATAGTGGAAGGAAACTACATCTGTTGTAGATTATTATCTGTTCACGAGAGCCTAACAGAAATTGTCAAGGATCAGTTTGGAGCATCCCTGAAGGGAGAGTTGCACTGTGTGCCAGGCGTGTTTGACCCCTTGCAGGGTCTTATAAGGAGGTGAGTGAGCGTTGCACGTGGTGGCGGGAGCACTATTGGTGTGGAAGTCGTTTTGAAGCAAGGAAAAAAACTCCACATCTCCCTGCATGCTAGTAGAAGATTTATCACCTATATGTCACTAATGGATTTTTTCTTGAGCACTTTTACTTATTTTGTGATAGTTTGTTGTTGTTTTGTTTAAATGCAGCGCGGTCTCATTCACTTACTATAGACTGGTCTATCACCACAGCCCAGAGTTACAGAACACACTTAGGTCTCCGACAGAAGCGGAGTCTAAGAAAACTTTATAGGCTTGAAGTGTGCGCATCTGGGGCTAGTGATCGCCCTGGCCGTACATTGAGGGAAAACAGTATTTAATCCCCTGCTGATTTTGTATGTTTGCCCACTGACAAAGAAATGATCAGCCTATAGTTGTAATGGTAGGTTTATATTAAACAGTGAGAGACAGAATAACAAATTACACAAAAAACACATTTAAAAAAAGTTATAAATTGATTCCCTATCAGCAAGATTTCTGGCTCCCAGATGTCTTCTATACAGGTAACAAGCTGAGATTAGGAGCACTCCCCTAAAGGAAGTGCTCCTAATCTCAGCTTGTTACCTGTAAAAAAGGCATCTGCCTACAGAAGCAATCCATCAGAGTCCAGTCTCCCCACCATGGACAAGACCAAAGAGCTGTCCAAGGATGTCAGGGACAAGATTGTAGACCTACACAAGACTAGAATGGGCTACAAGACCATCGCCAAGCAGCTTGGTCAGAGGCTAACAGTTGGTGCAATTATTCGCAAATGGAAGAAGCACAAATTAACTGTCAATTTCCCTCGGTCTGGGGGTTAATGCAAGATCTCACTTCGTGGAGAATCAATGATCATGAGAGGAATCAGCCCAGAACTACACTGAAGAAAATCGTCAAAGATCTCAACGCAGCTGGGACCATAGTCACCAAAAAAACCATTGGTAACATACTATGCCGTGAAGGACTGAAATCCTGCAGTGCCTGCAAGTTCCCCCTGCTCAAGAAAGCACATGCACCGGCCCGTCTGAAGTTTGCTCATGAACATCTGAATGATTCGGAGGAGAACTGGGTGAGAGTGTTGTGGTCAGATGAGACCAAAATCAAGCTCTTTGGCATCAACTCAACTCGCTGTGTTTGGAGAAAGAGAAATACTGCCTATGACTCCAAGAACATCATCCCCACCAAACATGGAGGTGGAAACATTATGCTTTGGGGTGTTTTTCTGCTAAGGGGACAGGACAACTTCACTGCATCAAAGGGATAATGGACAGGGCCACGAACTGTCAAATCTTGGGTGGGAACCTACTTCCCTCAGCCAAGGCATTGAAAATGGGTCCTGGATAGGTATTCCAGCATGACAATGACCCAAAACACACGGGCAAGGCAATAACGGAGTAGTTCAAGAAGAAGCAAGAAGAAGTGGCCTAGCCTACCATAGAAAATAAGTATAGGGAGCTAAAGGTTTAAGTTACCAAACATCAGCCTCCAAACCTTAAAGACTTGGAGAGGATCTGCAGAGAGGACCTGTCATGCTTTTTTCTATTACAAGGGATGTTTACATTCCTTGTAATAGGAATAAAAGTGAGCCAATTAAATTTTTTTTAAAAACGGTGTAAAAATAAATAAAATCAAGAAAAATAAATAAGAAAAACCAAAAAAATTTTTTTTAAAGCAATAATTATAGCCATAGACCTCCTCTGTAACGCAAAATATGCAACCTGTAGAATTTTTTAAACGTCGCCTATGGAGATTTCTGAGGGTAAAAGTTTGATGCCATTCCACGAGCGGGCGCAATTTTTAAGCGTGACATGTTAGGTATCAATTTACTCGGCGTAACATTATCTTTCACAATATATAAAAAAATCGGACTAACTTTACTTTTGTCTTATTTTTTTATTCAAAAAAGTGAATTTTTTACAAAAAAAGTGCGCTTGTAAGACCGCTGCGCAAATACGTTGTAAAAAAAGTATTGCAACGACCGCCATTTTATTCTCTAGGGTGTTGGGAAAAAAAACAATATATAATGTTTGGGGGGTTCTAAGTTTTTTTCTAGCAAAAAAAAATGTTTTAAACATGTAAACACCTAAAATCCAAAACGAGGCTGGTCTTAGGCCCCTTTCACACTGGGGCGGTGCGGGGCGGCGACGGTAAAGCAGCGCTATATTTAGCGCTGCTTTACCATCGTTTTACCCGTGGTATGCGGCCGCTAGCGGGGTGGTTTTAACCCCCGCTAGCGGCCGCAAAAGGGTTAAAAACCTCCGCAAAGCGCCGCTGCAGCGGCGGTTTGCGGGCGGTATCCCCGCGGTTTCCCATTGATTTCAATGGGAAGGAGCGGTATAGGAGCGGTGAACACACCGCTCCTTCACCGCTCCAAAGATGCTGCTAGCAGGACTTTTGTTGCGGTCCTGCTAGCGCACCGCTCCAGTGTGAAAGCCCGCCGGCTTTCACACTGGAGTGAATGGGGCCGGTTTTTTCAGGCGGTATACAGGCGCTATTTTTAAAGCCCCAGTGTGAAAGGGGCCTTAAAGTGGTTAAAGACTTGGAGAGGATCTGCAGAGAGGAGTGGGACAAAATTCCTCCTGAGATGTGTGCAAACCTGGGGGCCAACTACAAGAAATGTCTGACCTCTGATTGCCAACAAGGGTTTTACCACCAAGTTCTAAGTCATGTTTAGCAAAGAGGTCAAATACTTATTTCACTCATTAAAATGCAAATCAATGTATAACTTTTTTGAAAAGCGTTTTTCTGAATTCTTTTGTTGTTATTCTGTCTCTCACTGTTAAAATATACCTACCATTAAAATTATAGACTGATCATTTCTTTGTCAGTGGGCAAACGTACAAAATCAGCAGGGGGTCAAATACTTTTTTCCCTCAATGTACATATGTGAGGTCCTAGACTTACAAAGACAAGGACCAATAAAAGTCAGCAGCAACGAAGCATTGGAAATAAAACCTTGCCACTGCATTTGGCTTCATCCCTTATCAGCCCCACGGCAATCCTAGGGCACAAGACTGGCTGAACAGACACAAAGACAGTCAATCACATACATGTAAATCAGCTTTGGATTTTGCTGTCTGGATGGAGTTCTACTATAAGAGAGAGGAGTACCAGATTTATTCTACCCATCTGCAAACCCAAATTCCTAAATAAAGAAAGCAAAATATAACATGATACACTTATTCACTATGGAGACATGGAAGTCTACATTGCAGGCTACTTTTGAAAATGCCAATTACCTGGGTTCAACACTTTCTGTGACAAGAGCCAAGAACAAGTATGCAGAGAGCCAGGAATAAGAATGCAGAGCAGGGGTTCCCAATTCGATGAATGCATACTTGTTTCAGGTCGGAGTCCATAAAAATCAGAACAAGCCAGGTAACTAGCATTTTTGGAAGGGTGACAGCCCAGACATTTCTCCAATTCTGTGCCATGCACAGGAAAACTGTAGCATAGCAGTTTTATGTCACTTTAAATGATGATGTAAAAAGTAACACTCACATTGATAAAAGAGGCATTAATGTAGTCTGAGTCAGGCACTCCCTCTATGGGCGACAGGTGAACTCTGGAATGGTCATCTGCAAATGTAGAAAAGTCAGAAGCAGTTAGAACTTTGCAGTTATGATCTAAAATGATATTGTATGGCTATGGAAAGTGTCTGTATAACACAAAAAGCTGGAATTAGCAATAAACAAAATAATCTGCCATAATGGAGCTGACCCAGATTGGGGAAATGTACAGGTACCCCAATACCTGCAATCCAGAGGAATGCAAACTTGAAGTAGGCAGGTCAGGGCCGTTTTTAAGGCAGGGCAAAAGGGGCAGCTGCCCTGGGCCCAGTCATTGTTGTGGGGCCCAAAGCAGCTGCCTCATTACTTGCCAACTATCCCGGTTTAAATTCACTCGTCCCTTGAGGTTTTAGTCCCATGCTGTGTCCCAATATCTCAGTGTGACGTGCTGCTATTAATGCTGCCCAGCTCTGCCCTTTTGTTGTGTACAGATGACTTGCATGTAAAAAGCGTCAGCTGGCGGCATTGATATGTATATCATGGCTCCCTGAGGTCATATCCACAGTAATCTCTAGCAGCCAATCAACAAGAAGAAATCATGTGCTGTAACCTCTAGCAACTAATCAGTGAGCCGTAATGTGTGCTGTAACCTCTAGCAACCAGTCAGTGATCGGTAATAATACACAGTAACCTCTGGCAACCAATCGCAATAGCTGTCTGATCTGATTCAGTAAACTGATTTTGAGTCTAGCTGCTATTTATTGTATGTCTCAGAGCAGGTGGAGAGCGAAACTGCATGGGGGGGGGGGGGGGGGGGGGGGGGGCCCAAGAAAAGTTTTGCCCAGGGTCCAATCAATATTAAAGACGGCCCTGAGGCAGGTAATGGGGCTCTTTGGACCTCTGTCCTTTACCAACTGACCTCCACACAGCAAATAAGGGAACCAGTGGACATTACTGATTTGTTTGGTACGGGCAGAGAGCAAGAACAGAATTTCATTGTTTTTCCATAACATGGACTACACCACATTTTGAAGAAGGAAAGTAGTATATTCCTTACCAGGGATTTGACACAATGAGAGCACAATACTGCGCTGCATCAACCAAAATAAGATCGAGAATCCCCACTGCTTTATCACTTGCTGATTGGACATGGAGTCCATATAGCAGCATACAATAGATTCACATCAAGCACATTCTTAGACAAGGCATGTAAGGGGCGAGGACTGTAGCAACTTCCAGCAGGTCAGTCGGTATCAAACATAAGAACATATGTCGACAAAACACCATGGATCCGTACTCAAGAGTCCAAACGTTTATTGAAAAGATCACATCACTTAACCATGTCAGTGCAATGTTTCAGGTCTACGCAGGAGGACCTCTTCATGTCTGGGAAAGAGGTCCTGGGTGGCATCAAAACGTCGCACTGACATTACATGTAATCATATTTGGACCATTGGTTACGAAAAGAGATGCACCGAAATTTCGGCCGAAAATTGTGTTATCGGCATTCGGCGATAAGAGAAAAAGGTGTTGATAATGGCACCGAAAACGCACCCTGATGTTACCACAAATTCACAGCAATTTTACAGCAAATTTACAGAAATTTCACAGCAATTTTACCGCAAATTCACAGCAAATTCACAGCAATAATACTGAGATTTACTGTGCTTGTTGTGTTTTTCATAGACCATGTGACTCAAAAAACGCATCAAAAACATAACACAATAAAAAACAATTTTTTTTAAATCACCTCTAAATGCCTGTTGCTAGGTGGTCCCTCGTAGTCTGCCACCTTCAGTGCCCGGGCACTGACATCACTTCCCCTCGGCACCGCACAGTCATCTAGGACCTGTCACGTGTCCCAGATGACTGAGCGTCGTATCACGGCGCACGGCACCGCGTGCGCAGTGGGTGCCCGGCTGTGAAGCCACAGCCGGGGGCCCACAGTAAGAATGCCGACGCCGCGTGCAGATCGGGGAACGAGGGGGGCTTTGTTCCCCGCGCATCGCTGGACCCTGGGACAAGTAAGTGTCTGATTATTAAAAGTCAGCAGCTGCAGTATTTGTAGTGGACACTCCTCTTTAAGGTGCCAATAATGGACAATAAATCCACATTTATTTAACCCCTTCAATACCCGCCCATAGTCATATGACACCCACAAGGTGGATCTACCATCCTGGGTGGGCGTCATATGACGTCCTCCCATTCCCGGCCGCCTGGGGGCCTCGATGTCCGCCGGGCACCCGCGATTGCCCGTTAAAACAACGGGACCGTGCGGGACTGTGGAGCTGTGTGTGTAAACACACAGCTCCACGTCCTGTCAGCAAGCAGGAGACCGATCATGTGATCCCAGTACGGAGGAACACATGATCGGTCTCCTCCCCTTAAGTCCCCTCCCCCCACAGTTAGAATCACACATATAGGGAATACATCAACCCCTGCAGCGCCCCCTAGTGTTAACCCCTTCCCTGCCAGTCACATTTACACAGTAATCAATGCAATTTTATAGCAACGATCGCTGTGTAAATGTGAATGGTCCCAAAAATGTGTCAAAGGTGTCCGAAGTGTCCGCCGCAATGTCGCAGTCACGAAAAAAAAAAAAAAATCGCAGATCGTCGCCATTACTAGTAAAAAAAAAAAAAAAATGCAATAAATCTATCCCCTATTTTGTAGACGCTATAACTTTTGCGCAAACCGATCAATATACGCTTATTGCGATTTTTTTTACCAAAAATATGTAGAAGAATACGTATCGGCCTAAACTGAGTAAAAAAATAGTTTTTTAAAAAAAAAAAAAATGGGATATTTATTATAGCAAAAAGTAAAAAATAGTGTTTTTTTTTCAAAATTGTCGCTCTTCTTTTGTTTATAGCGCAAAAAATAAAAACCGCAGGGGCGATCAAATACCACCAAAAGAAATCTCTATTTGTGGGAAAAAAAGGACGTCAATTTTGTTTGGGTGTAACGTCGCACGACGGCGCAATTGTCAGTTAAAGCGACGCAGTGCCGAATCGCAAAAAGTGCTCTGGTAAGGAAGGGTGAAAAATGGCCCGGTGCTGAAGCGGTTAAAGTGGCGTTCCGGCCAAATACATTTATTTTTTAAAAGTCAGCAGCTACAAACACTGTAGCTGCTGACTTTTAATAAGAACACTTACCTGTCCAGCGATCCCGCGATGTCGACTGCCTGAGGCCGAATCGTCCATCGGATCGGACGCCGCCGCCTCCATCTTATCGAAGGGAAACAGGCAGTGGAGCCTTGCGGCTTCACTGCCCATTTCCTACTGCGCATGGGCGAGTTGTGTGGCGCTTTGTGAATGGCCCCGTTGTTTTCTGGGACACACACATGTCCCAGAAGGCAACGGCCAGCTGACCGGAGAGGAGGAAGCGCCGCGGAGTAGGAAGAGGCAGATTAGGAAGACTGCCTAGCAAAAGGGGTTTCAGGAAAGTGAAAAAAATTTTTTTTATTTTTATTTTTTTAAGATTATTAATGCAGTATTTTTTTGGGGTGGCCCTCCACTTTAAATTGATAACAATTAAAAAGTCGAATACAATTATATATAAAAACATAAATATTGTTTAAAAACTGTAATTTTTCTGTTTCGGCACCAAAAATTCTATTTGGTGTACCTCTAGTTACTAATGCATAGTGTGCTGGAATCATATGTTCTTACTAGTTCACATAGTTTTGTTAACTATTAAATGCAAAAATGAAGCGGCAAAAGATCTGCAGGATCTCTTTAGCGGTTTACGTCAGGCCAGCAAATCAACTTTATTAAGCTCTGAGGAACAAATCACAGTTCAAGAATTGTTGGATCTCGGGCAAGGTGACATTTCAGGGATTCACGAGTCAAGAAAAGCAATTCATACACTGTACCCAATTGGCATGCCTCCTCTTTATCAGAAGAAAATTGGCATAGTCAGCATTATTACATAAAGAGTTCTTATTCTAATGTGCAATGACCCTAAACAACCAATCAACATTCAGTCTGCCAGGGTCAGACCAGCAGAAGGTGGATTCTGACTGGTTGCAATTAGTTATTACACTTAAAAAGAACAATTTTTTTTTTTTTTTTTATTAAATAAAGCCGACATTGTATAAAAAGTACACAAGAAACTGCGGCAGGCGGGCTTTTCTTTCAGAAATGTAGATGAGTACTTACAGGGCAGTATGTTGACATATCGGTTCTTTTCTTTATTCTCTTCCTTTGAGGCAGCTTCACATGTAGCTTGGATAGGGCAGGCTGGCAGAGCCTACAGATAGAAATACATGCAGGTTAGAGCATACACCAAAAATGTCCTCTAAGTGGCGCTAGTACGCTACAATAACATGCAAGTAGAGACTTCCGACAAAATATACATTTAACAGAAGGTTTATCATGATTTAAAGGTATCGACATGCTGTCACGTTAGTCAATTTAGTCTATTCGGATCCAGGAACTAAAAACTCATGCACACTGCAACTCAAAACAAAAGCTGCTTTTGTTTCAGGTTGAAGTAGTTTGTACTTTTTTGGGCTCTTTTGCATGTTTTTATTGAGCTTCTTTACGCAATAAGCTTTTTTTTTCACAAACCCTCCCCCCAGCTCTTTTTTTTCAATTTTTTTTTGTCATTCAGCAGTCTTCCAGGACCAGTGCTGAGCGGCTGCCCTTCTGCATAGTAAGCACAGGGGGGGGGGGGGGTCACTTGTGGCTCGACACAGCCACCATTCAGAAAATGGCATGAGTTTTTTTTTCAGTAAGTACAATTTCCTGATTGGGCGAGGTGGAGATGTGTATGGCTGATGTCACAATCTCTACCTTGCGCAGAGAGGGTCTTGTAGTATAGAAAAAAAATAAAGTGGGCTATGGATTCAAAAGCATACAAAGTTATTCAGGCTAATCCAGCATCCTCATAGTTAGGAGAAGCAAATGGAGTGGCGTGTCCGTAACCATACAAATCATGACATCACCTTCCCCACCACTCTTGTCAAACAGAGTCTTGCATTCATTGAAAAAAATTTAAATATGTTCTCTGAATGGCAGCAGTGCGCCCCCTTGTGGTAACTATGCAGAAGGGCAGCTGCTTGGCACGAAAGTCTGCTGCCATCACTGTAGTAGCGGAGACCACCATGTTGACTTAAGTCTTCCACAGGGATCAGCCAGATCCGAGATAGGCATACTAACATTAGTTCAAACTGGAACAGTAAAACTATGCAAGAAAAATTATATCTAAAATTTCAGCTTCAAACATCACCACTATAACATTCCGTTTTGAATTAAATAGAACCTATCCAGATTTGCATGGTTATGGGCATGACACCCCCTCTTCTTCTCCTACCTAAAGATGGTGAATTAGGTTACTTTTTACTAGGGCTGTTGAAATTAATTCTTTTGATCGATCAAAATTCTTTTGATCGGTACTCGCCTCTCCGCCGGCTTCTGGGCCTTCAGGGAGTTCCATCGGAGATCCGGTGAAGTCACAAACATCAACGTCACCGGACTCCTCCCCCCTTCCCCAAGTGCCTCCGTCTGATAACGAAGGAAAGGGGGGAGGAGTCCGGTGACATTAAAGTTCTGATTGAACATAACGCGTACGGGGAGGAGCTACGCATGACGTCACCCGCTGCTGCCCTATGGAACTAACACGATTGTCGGCTCTACATGCTGTGTTTTTATCATCTTTATGTGAGTAGTTTGTGTTTGAACACAAAAATTAAATCTTATACTTAAGCGGTGAGCACTTAGATCTTTTCTTTCTACCCATGACCTGCGTCCTTGCTGAGATCTAAGGAGACGTGAGAGAAGTTTATGGTCCATGTTAACCCTTTTGATACCCGCTTGCATGACCACCTGTTTGCACAGGGGTCCATGCCATAAGGTGAGAGTGATTAGTTAGACCGGAGGTGGAGGGATTGTCACGCTACTGTGAAGAAAAAAAAAAAAAACGACTTACGTCAGTGCTACAGTTTGAATTTAAAACGTATTTGTGTGAACTGTGAAGTTAAGTCATGGATTGTGGAAACTAACTAGTGTTGGGTGATTGTATACCACATTTACCACTGACTAATGCAAAGTTGCAATGCAAGGAGATCAGCTAAACGTTGTTGGATCTGTATGTGCGTTATAATTAATCGAAATTAGTCGATTAATCAATTTAAAAAAATTTGATTAATCACTACTTTTTACCAATGATAGGACCATGAACAGCCTTCCCTCTAGCCTTGATCACCTTCTATATCTTTTAAACTATAGACCACCAATCCACCATTCATAATACAGTAACACCATAGTTGAGCTTTAAAGGTATATTCCACCTTTTGCAAAGCATCAATAAATGTATCCACACTGATTTAAAGTGATTCTAAAGGTTGTTTGTTAAAAAAAAAAAAAAAAAAAAACACATTATACTGACCTGCTCTGTGTAATGGTTTTACACAAAGCAGCCCTGACCTTTTTGGGTCCCCTGCTGGCTGGAGGATTATCAATGGTCATTCTATGAGTCCCGTTGCGGTGGCGTCAGATGGGACTTATAAATTCACAAATCTCTGTCAATTAATTAGTCGTCTCTGTGGGCAGAGATATGCACAGCCACACAGATTTAAAAAAATTGAGCACACCTGGGTTCAGTAAGGGGGGGAGCCGGTTTGGGCATGGGAAACTATGACCATGTATCATGGAGCACCCTTAATATAGGTGTAACATGAAAGGTGGTGGTTAAAAATGCTAAGACTGTTAGAGGTATTCCAAAGATCTTTCCACCAGGGCCCCAGAGAAGCTTGGTGGGGATCAGTCTCTGTCCTCCACAACCAAAAAAGGAGACATCCAGTATGAATGGGATTATTCACTGAAGTGTCCATACAGAGAAGGCAGTTCTTGAACAAGTGAGCTTGCTTTTGAACTCCAGTACAGTTTACATGGAAACGTATTTAAGACTCACATTAAACTCTTCCCGGAACAGTTTGTTATCATCTGCCATTCTTCGGTTAATCTCTTCTTCCAGCTTCTCGACAGGCAGCGGCGGGTACTTGCGATTGGTGCTGGGAGATCTTGCTAGGAGTGGCATACTTTGAGGCTCTGTCAAAAAAAATTTAAAAAAATAAAAAAAAACGGAAAGAAAAATGTTTAGTTGGCCATTTCATCTATTGCATTTCTGTGGTACTCTGGTAATATGATTACAGCACCCAAGTTCCCAGCTCTGCTCACCTGCCATGACCATTGGTAAAGATTTCCATGGACTATATCAGTGGTCTCCAAACTGCGGCCCGCAGGCCAGGTGTGGCCCTATGCTTGCCTTTATCTGGCCCTTGGAACATTATTCCGTTTACAGATATGAACTATGAGACAACCTTCCTATCACTAACACCAACAGTGGGACATTATTTCTCCCACGACAAAAGGGTACCCACTATTACTCCCACTGATTTCTACAATGGAGCACCATTCCTTCAACTAATACCAATGATGGGGTGCTATTCTACCATTAATACCAATGATGGGGTGCTATTCCTCCCACTAATACCAATGATGGGGCGCTATCTTTGGCTATTTATCCCACTAATACGAATGATGGAGCACTATTTCTTTCACCAATACCAATGACGGGGTGCTATTCCTCATCCTACTGACCTCCAGTTGGCTACCGACCAGGGCAACCCTCTGGACCACCCGCCGGCCCTCTGCACCCGTGGAAAAAGCTGGCCCTGGGGCAGCGCACACCGAGAAGAGCAGAGAAATCCAGAGGGGAACCCAGCAAAAAGGCACCAAGGGTTGCGGGTAAGGAGTACCCGAGGGATATTACCTATTATGCACAAAAGCTGGGGGGATCCCTGGAACAGATGGTGGAGGGGGGCTCTGTACAACCCCATGTGGCACCACAGGGTTTAGAAGCACAGAGTTTAATGAGGCAGTCTGCAGGAGAGGCAGAGTGACAGGGAGAGCAGGACTGTATTGCTGAGCAGCACCATCCCTCTCACACAGACACGGCAGTAGATAATGAGCAACCAACCCTGGCAGAGATACTTAGAGCAGTGCATGTCTGCACTGCCACAGTGAATACCGTTAAAGAGCAGTTTGGGGGGTTAAGGGAGGATGTTTCGCTGAGACAGGAACTGCAAAAAATTTGAGAACGCACAAGCGCAGTGGAAAGCAGGGTGAGCGAAGTCGAAGATAGACTCCCCCCAGTTGCTCGGGAGGCTCATGTTGCACATCAGCTGGCTAAAGAAACTAACAACAGAGCAGATGATATTGAAAACCGTCTAAGACGGAAAAACATGCGCATTGTGGGGCTGCCCGAGAAGACTGAGGGGAAGGACCCTACCACATTCGTAGAGGGGTGGCTACAGGAGATATTTGGCAAAGAAGCGTTCTCTCCATTCTTCACCGTGGAGAGGGCCCATCGCACACCGGGCTGCCCACCGCAACCTGGGGGCCCCTCCCCGGCCCATCCTCGACTACTGCATTACAGAGACAGGGAAGCGGTACTTAGACAAGCCAGAGCGAAGGCTAATGTCCAGGTGAATGGGGTCCGGGTATCCTTCTATCCGGACTTCTCTGTGGAGGTGCAGAGGCGTCGGGCTAAGTTCTCAGATGTAAAAAGGAGACAGAGTATTGCAGCTACCCTACACTATGGTGTACCCCGCTAAGCTGAGAGTTACCGCTAACTGGCGAACCCACTTTTTCGAATCGGCGCAAGATGCCGCACTATGGCTGGACCGGAACGAGCAGGCTTTACGACACAGTGGCAGAGAGGAGGATGGGGATTGATTTGTTGGCAGCTGCGGCTAGATACCACGCTGAAGAATCAACGTGCTGGATGCACCGACAAGATATACATGGAGTGCTCATATTTTGTTTACTTTTTACTTACTTTAGGACTGGCTCTGCTGGGAAACATACTACCATGTGAGTCTAGAGCTATGTTGTGAAGATGCAAGACAAATGTGTTCTTTCTGCCTGAGAAGTAGAAAAAAAGTGCTCAAAAAGTTAGATCAATCTGGCCTGTCACATTGACGGCCTGGACTTATGTTTGTTTTTGTGTTTAACTTGTGTTTAACTTTTTTCACCCTCAGGCTTCGTTTGGAGGACATTAGGCTCTGGTACCGTCATTATGCAAATAATGGTAAACTTGAGACCCCTGAACTATGGCACATACCCAATATTGTAGGCTGGGGCCAAGCCTCGCCGATGATGGCTTGGCCCAGCTTCCCCTCATACCTGATCTTGTTCTACTCTATCACCAACTCGCATATCTTTTATTTGTCTATATGCACCCTGGAGTTCCTAGATAATATGAATGTAAATGGCTGAAATGTGGTGTCTTGGAATATTAGGGGGCTAAGAAAAAAAAAAAAGAAAAAAAAAAGTTTGGTGACCACATCGAAGGACTGATAAACTGCAATATATAATTTTTTTCTTTTTGGTTTAGAACAAATTGCAAAAAAAAATTGCAAAAAAAAATAAAACGAAAACAATCTGCCCCAAAACCACAATAATTTCCCTTTAATAAATATAGGAAACTGTGCTCTAGTGGTTGGTTAGAATTGGTCTGGTTAAGGTAATCTTGAAGCATGTTTGTGCAATAGGACATCATGCAATGCAAACGTTTGGCTGCTTTCACACTTCTCCATTGCAAAAACGTGGTAAAAACGAAAATGCGTTTTTTGCCATGTTTTTGATGCATTTTGCACCTGTGGGAAAAGGACATGTGACTTCAAAAACGCAACCACAGGGAGGTGTGTTTTTGGAGTAATTTTTTACCACATCAAAAATGCAGAAAGCAGGACTTTTACAAACGCAACTAACTGGTGTGACAAGCTCTATATGATGGTCATGTATTCTTCTTCAGCTTTTGGAAACCCAAAACAGGCAGAAAAACTGATCAGTGTGAAAGCAGACTTAAAAAAACAAAAACAAATCTAAAGTACGGTAATCAATACCAACAAAATGACAGTTTATATACAGGAGACAAGATCCCTAGGACACAGATGAGGAATAGGACAGGTACAACAACCTGATCAGTGCTGATAGCATGTAGTGCTCAATGTTTAACATACTGTAATGTCAACCCAATCCGTTGTGTGTAGTGTGATGGCTCTGACACTTACCCATGTCATCTGTTCTGCCATTGGACAACCGAAAAGAGTTGGAGTGACTGCCTGCTTGCTTGTATTTCTTAAACCTGAAAACATAGGTTGAGGGTTAATGTCACGACACATCATCAGATAATATATCACCATTTTCACGGTCTACATTTTGTAAAGTGGACCTAGGATCAGATACTGTACATCTTTCATGTTATAGTAGACCTAGCATCAGAAAGATTCTTTTTTTAATGTCAAGAACATGCATGTTTATCAATGTGAAAATGTTAACGCTTTCAGGTATATTTTAAAGGAGGCGTGTGGGATGTCAGAATAAAAAAAAACACACATAGTCACCTATGTAGGTGCAGCATCGGTCCGATGCTTCCCCCCGTCGGCTCCAAAACAGAGAACTGAGTAATCACATTACTGCTGATCGCCAGCAGAGAGTGATAACTGTCAGTCACTGGCTCTCTGCTCTGCCCCTCCAGCACCAGGCTGTGGATAGGGAGGGAATGGCTGGCACAGGCTCTCAGAGGGGCACCAAGAGAATGAGCTAGCTGCCAGTTTTTGTTGGGATCCCTCCAGATCCTGGGTCAGCTCTAAGACATCAGTTGCCAGCGGGCTTTAGCCCATTGTTGGCTGAATTTGGGTCACAGGAGTACAGAACTAAAATGCACTGCTGTGCCCCAGATTAGAAGTGTGACCCAAGTTCTTTGGGCCATTCTTAATTTTTCCATAAATCAGAGTACAAGCCATCTTTATTCAGTCATCATCCAGGGTGACTACCTACATCCTGGACTGATATGCTGACTCAGAGATGACAACACTATAAACCTTGGTGCCTGTGAGTTTTTGTCCGTTTTCACAAATGTTTTACACATTTCACCCTGGCTGCAGCCTCCCACTTTGTGACTTACAACGCTACAATGTACAGGCTGGTCAATGGGGGACAGGAGGAAATACTTCCTTTAGCAGGTTGATGGCATCATTCATCTTGGCCCCTGGTACTCTTGTGTCCCTACTTTATAGTGAACCCACCCATCACATTAAAGTACCAATATAGGGAAGCAGGAGGGGTGGTGCACAGCTTGAATTCTACAAAGACTAGGTTTGCATTTAGTAAGCAGCCTTAAGCCCCGTACACACGGGCCACGATAGTCGGCCCGTTTGTATATGCCGGTTTGGCCGGCTTCTGTCGGATGAGCATGCTGAAAAACCAGCAGCCGACCAACTCTGGATCAGTGCTCTCAGCCAATGGCAGAGTGCGATGATCAAGTGTTCAGGCAGAGGGGCTGTCCCCTTGCCAGAACACAACAGCTCAACGGGGGATGGTTAGTACAGCGGCTCCGACCGGGATGGTCAGTGCCATTAGTCACTGCATAATAAATAGAGGGCTTGGTCAATTTTTTCCAACTCTCACATCCTTGTTTTACCATGTAGTATGTCACTAACCAGGACAAGCATGCAAGTCTTAAGTTCAAGCTTCACCAGCTGCATACTTGTTGCAAACGTGAAAATCCCCAAATAGTGAAAGAAGGAAGGATGATGACAGTTATGAAACCTGCAGCTTTAAAAACAAGTGTGAAATGCCATCTATTTTATTTCCATTAGACTGGTTCTCTTAGTGAGCTGATGCCTGTTAATAGAGTATGTCCCCCATCCTCCCTTTAAAACGTCTTTTCTCCATCACAGAAAAGATAAGCCAACTGGAAGTCCTTGAGGACCGACTTCTGTATAATGAAGATTACTAGAACAGTGGAGGGAATAGTCGGCACATACAGTATTGGTATTCCAGACTAATCCAAGCATGAAAAGGAAAGAAAAAAATAATTAGTGCAGAGACTTGGTAAACACTATACTCAGACCCGGGAGGGTTTCCGCTGTTTGTGAAATTCAAAACTAAAAGGATGGATTCTAAATTGTGACACACAGAGGTCGAGCAGAAGGTTGGGAAGTCAATTATATGAATAACAAATCTTTTACACTCTTCAAAACTGATAACTCGATGGCAGTTTCCAATTGCATGGAAACCCTTGCCTTTCTGAAGGTGATCTGGGATGTGAAGTTGAAGGAATTAGGGCAGATCTGAGGTGTGATGGTGCAGAAATGGTGACTGATCTGAGGTCTGAAGCTGCATGAATTGGGGCTGATCTGACACCTAAGGGTGCAGGAAATGGGGATAATGTGGGATCTGAAGGTGCGTGAATTGATGATCTCCGATCAGACCCAATTGATCCTTGTAGCTGACCTCAGATCAGACCCAACCAAGATTGTAGCTGATCTGAGGTCTGCAGATGCATGCAATTGGATCAAAAAAAAGAATGTCAGGGATCACACTGAAACTAAGTCCGGTCTACTAACGCCTTGATGTCGGGGACGTTCACTACTGGTGGCTATGCCACGCGCATATGGGATTTGTTCCCAGTCATCCTCGTACTGCATTGGCTCACTCTACATGATGTTGGCGGGGCCCCGCCCTGGACTGGGGGTATATGTCGGCCCGGGTAGGCCGTTTGCTCACTTTGTATGATCCCATCACTAGGACACAAGCTGATTTACGCACTATACGCACAGGTAAATAATGGGGTTATAATATATCATCATCTTTTTTTTACCCCATTTAATTTGGGTGGGTTTCACTAATTGTGGGCTAGCATTCAAGTGTTCAGTGTGTACACCTACACTTATCACATCATACGTAGTCCCCTTGTGGGAACACTTATTTGATCCGTCACATCACTCATCATTCATTCATTCTTTTTTTTTTCTTCTTTCCTTTCCTTGCAGCACATAATGCACGACAAGTGCACACACATTACACTTGGATTGTGTTGCGGCCATCCGATCTTCCTTTGGCTGCCTCCCCAACCCTTCCTTGACGGGCCTTCCTATCTCAACCTCAGGGGAGACACCATATCAGAGATCCCCACCAACTTCCATGCAGAGTTGGATCCAGACATGGGGGCAGAGATGTAAGTTATTGACTCATTACCATTTCTTGGCAAAATTTTATTAATTTTTTAATATTTTTTTTTTTTAGAAGGTCACTATTAATAATTGATATTTCTTTACAGAAAATTATCCCATTACACTCCTGATAAGTGGCTGTAATGCCATGAAACGCGTCAAGTGCTATATAATACCAAGACACATCAGGTTTATTATGTGTATATGCATATACTCTCTATGTATTCATTTCACTATTTAGGTCTATTGTGTCAACTCAATCATTGTATCCTATGCTATGAGCAGTGTAATTCCAGTGTAAGTCATGTGACTACCAAATTAATTGACACTGTTTTTTCAACGAGTTTAAACGAATCTTAGATTGTGACAAATAATTTCAGCTATATACATACATGTACGTACTTATTTTCATTGTATATGATATGGCGGGCCTCATTTAAAGTCCCAAGCTCCTTTTCTGTCCTGCAACTCACAACAGGGATGGAGGCCCACCATTTGGCTGTGCCAGGTCACAGCTCCCTTCAAGTCCAGTCTACTGTTTAGGGCACATTCATAGTAAATATGGACATGTATGTGTGTTCACCAGTGAGTATAATTGACATTAAAGTGGATGTCATAATGTAGATTACAAGATTTCCTATCGTTTGAGCCCAGTCTTGCCACAAAGAGTTAATCCAGCTCTGAGCAATCCTCTTTTATTGTTCAGTGAGATAAATCTTGACAAACAGAGAAAAACGTTGTCAAATCCTCCCCCTTGCTGTGAGTGACAGGTGATTTACATATCTTGTGCACTAGCCTGAGAGACATGCATTCTTTTTTTAATTCCCTCCCACTCCTTTCTTCTGCTGCTCTGCCAGGATTGGATGTTCCACACCTCAGCATAATTGGGCATGCTGAAGTCATGTGGTTACTTTCCTGTCTTTTCATTGGACGTTAGAGATCATAGCAGAAGTTCAGTGTAAAGGCCCGTACACACGATCGGACTTTTTGACAACCAACATCAAATTAGCTGTTTTGGACCAACTTCCGACCATGTGTACGCTCCATCGGACCAACTTTTTCCAGGTTTCATCGGACTTTTGTTGGCTGTGCGAACGGACCAACTTTCTGCCAACAAAAGTCCGATGGACCAAAGTCCGACCGTGTGTACACAAAACCAACGGACTTTTGTACAAACCAATGCAGAACCAATGCAAAAGATCAGACAACAATACAGAAGTTGACCAAAGGTGGCGGTAAAGAGCAGAAAAACCAAGTGATTTGGTGAAAGTTGGCTGAAAAAGTCCTGCCGTGTGTATGCAATACCAACTTGGGGCCAACGCCCTTTGGACAAAAATCCACGGAAAAGTTGGTCCACGGTCCGATCGTGTGTATGAGGCTTTAGAAATAAACAGGAGAAAATGCATATTGACAGGGGGAGTGTAGAGGTGGGCGGGGAGTCTACTGACATCACGACTCCACCCACCGAGCTCCAGCCAACAGACCCACCCACAAAATCTGCAGTTTTTCGGGTCTCATAACAGACAGAGGGGAGACATCTGACAGGTAAAGATACATGCAAGAGGAATGTATATCCCTATAGATCAGCACTATGGAAGTAGTTTAGAAAGGATGACATTGGGTTTACATCTACTTTAACTTGCCATTAGCAGTACAACTATGAGTGCAGAAACTGATAACAGACTGACACACTATTGTTGCCAGGTACACAAATTGTCTAAAGCTTCTAAAAATAACATTTAAAGCTTAGGTACAGTATGATTTTTCTTACATAGTTACATTGGTTGGGTGGGGAAGCTGTACGGTGTGAACGGTTCACCTTTAAATTTTTCATTATCTTCTATAAAGGTGAACCCAGTGCCAATCCTGACCTCCCTGGGGCCCTAAGCAAAATTCTGCTAAGGGGCCCTCTACTTGACCCGTGATGCCGTGAGCTATGTAAACCATTTGCCATTGCCACACAGTAACACCTGACACTTCAGTGCTCCCAAACCAATCCTCCCTCCTTTAAACAAAACAGTCAAAGAATAAGTACAACAATATAGAACAGAATGAGGTCCCCAGAGAGCCCCCCTTACATCAGGGTCCTCAGAGAGCCCCCCTTACATCAGGGTCCTCAGAGAGCCCCCCTTACATCAGGGTCCTCAGAGAGCCCCCCTTACATCAGGGTCCTCAGAGAGCCCCCCTTACATCAGGGTCCTCAGAGAGCCCCTCCTTACAGCAAGGTCCCCAGAGAGCCCCTCCTTACACAAGGGTCCCCAGACAGCCCCCCCTTAAATCAGGGTCCCCAGAGAGCCTCCCCCTACATTAGGGTCCCCAGAGAGACTCCCCCTACATTAGGGTCCCCAGAGAGACTCCCCCTACATTAGGGTCCCCAGAGAGACTCCCCCTACATTAGGGTCCCCAGAGAGACTCCCCCTACATTAGGGTCCCCAGAGAGCCCCCCTTACATCAGGGTCCCTAGAGAGCCTCGCCCTACATTAGGGTTCCCAGAGAGCCTCGCCCTACATTAGGGTTCCCAGAGAGCCTCCCCTACATTAGGGTCCCCAGAGAGCCTCCCCTTACATCAGGGTCCCCAGAGAGCCCCTCCTTACATCAGGGTCCCCAGAGAGCCTCCCCTTACATCAGGGTCCCCAGAGAGCCCCTCCTTACATCAGGGTCCCCAGTGAGCCTCCCTACTTACATCTGGGTCCCCAGAGGGTATCCCCCTACATCAGGGTCCTCAGAGAGCCTCCCCTTACACCAGGGTCCCCAGAGAGCCTCCCCTTACACCAGGGTCCCCAGAGAGCCTCCCCTTACACCAGGGTCCCCAGAGAGCCTCCCCTTACACCAGGGTCCCCAGAGAGCCTCCCCTTACACCAGGGTCCCCAGAGAGCCTCCCCTTACATTAGTGTCCCAAGAGAGCCTTCCCTCTTACATTAGTGTCCCCAGAGAGCCCCTCCTTACACAGGGTCCCCAGAGAGCCCCTCCTTACACAGCTCTACCAAACAACATCCGCTTTGAAGAAAACCATCAGGCATTCAGGAAAAAACTCAAGACCCACCTCTTCTAATATCGCAGGACAACAAGAGCAGACAAGCGCCTTGAGGCGATTCGGTTCGCATTTGCAGCGCTATACAAATCATTCATTCATTCATTACACAGGGTCCCCAGAGAGCCCCCCCCCTCTGACATTAGTGTCCCCAGGGGGCCCCCTCTTACATCAGTGTCCCCAGAGGGCCCCGTCTTTACATCAGTGTTCCCAGAGGGCCCGTCCTCACATTAGTGTCCCCAGAGGGCCCCGTCCTTACATTAGTGTCCCCAGAGAGCCCCCTCTTACATTAGTGTCCCCAGAGGCCCCCTTCCTTACATTAGTGTCCACAGAAATCCCACCTCTTACATTTGAGCCCCCAAACAGCTGACTCCCCCCTTGCAGAGGTTCCCCTGTACCTGGCTGGTGGAGGTGGGAGGCGGCGATCGGCAGCTATATGGTGTTCACAGGCAGGGGGATCTCCCTGGGGCTAGTAGTTCTATCTCCGAATGTATACAGCGGAGAGGGGAGGGGCCTCTGACCCGGGCATCAGCAACAGTGTTCAAGCAGAATTAAAGTGAAACTGATACCTGCCTGGGTCAGAGGCCCCTCCCTTCTCCTCTCCACTGTATACACTGAGAGTACTACAAACCCCAGGGAGATCCCGCCGCCCACTCAGGCACCATAGAGCTGCCGATTGCCGCCTTCCACCTCCTCCCACTTCTCCTCACTGCACTCTAAACGGTCAGCCAGAGGTGCAGGGGGGGATGCCGGGTCTTGGGGGCCCCCCACAGCGGTGGGGCCCTAAGCAGCTTGCATAGTGTGCCTATAGGGCCGATCGGCTCTGGGTGAACCAATACTTTAATTGTGCTGCACAATGACTGTCTTATGCAGGCCTATGAGTCAAGGTCTGACATGACAAAAAACTAAAAAAAAAAAAAACCCACAATAAACTGATAAATCTGACCTTGGGTCATTGGTTCAAATCCCAACCATGGCACTACCTGCCTGGAGTTTCCATGTTCTCCCTGTGCAGGTTTCTTCCCACACTCCAAATATATGCTGGTAGGTTAATTGATCTTAGTATACATATGAATGTGAATTAGGGACCTTGGATTGCAAGCTCCTTGAGGGCAGGGACTGTTGAGAATGTACAATTTATATTTAAAGAGCTGTATAAATTAAGGGCATTAGTTAAGTACCTGAAATAAATAGGCTTCTGTAAAAATACAAATTTAAACTCCGAGTTATAATGGAGTAGTTATAATGCGAACAGGAACACTTCATCTTTTTGTTCTCTCTCTGTGAAAACTGGTATATCAGGTTGGAAGGCTGTCCTATCTAATGAGCTCCATGTCGATTACAGATATTCATAAAACTTAGACACTATGTGGCCCAAGGTTTGTGAACAACTGACCATGGCACCCCCACATTATACAGGACACCTCTCCAAATTCGGAGTTCAGGTGTTTCCAATGAAGGGTATGGTTAAAGAAGTCCAGGCTTTTACTAAGCTTAAAACTTCACTGACCCTCCTAGCTTCCATATGGACTACCTTGTAGAAGGAAGATGCGTGTACTTACCTATTCTCAAAGAGCTCCAGTCCGGTCCCATGATCGTCTCTCCGCATCTGGCTTCAGGGGAGAGGAGGCAAAGCTAATGCCCCATAGTAAGTTTAAGGGTGACCTCACCATCCAGGCATTCGATCTATTACCGGAGCGCTCTCCTCTTCCCTGAAGTTGACCACTGGAAGTTGATCACGTGACCGCACCAAAACACCCTGAGAATAGGCAAGTATACCCATCTTCCTTCTACAGGGTAGTTAGTATGGGTGTCAGAAGGGGGGGGGGAGGGAGCAGCTTTAAGCTTCAGTATAGCATTGAATTTCACTTTGATGCTAAAGCATACTAAAAACAGACAATTCCTTAATAATGGCCAGAGCTTTGGATGATCAGGTGTTCACAGTTTGCCATATTGTGTAACAAAAAGGGCAGAGGAAGAGTATGTCGTCTGCCATTTTATTTCTTTAATGAATGAAGCCACACAAGCTGAACCTCCACCAAGTGTTAAAGGGAATGGTGCTTCTTAGAAGACTCACCTCAGCATGTAGAGGACGATGATGATGAAGACAATGATGAGCAGTGAGGAGAGCGCCACCATGACTGCGATAATTGGCGTTTCATCTGAAATTACAAAAAAATAAAAAAAGTAATTTACAAGACAAAGAACGGTGACACCATATCTCTGGTGTATGGAAAGAAGACTTCTGGCATAATACACAAAACTGCGATGAGAGAGAGAGACATCCACGTCTTTTCACTGAAACTGCAAGAAAATGTATTCAGTCTATGTACTGGAGAACTGGGAGCCGCGGCACGAAGAACAATGGGGCATTGTCGGGGGAGCTGAAGTAAGGGACTTGTGATCAGCTGCTGGGCTATTATAACAACAGGCAGCTCTCCATATATATACTTCTGGATTCACATCTTCCAGACTTCAAACCTATATATAATTACGTGTGGTCACTGTGCGATTCTCTCAATGGCAGAGCCCAGTCATACACCGGGCAACCCAAGCAAGAGCCTAGGGCAGTGATGGCGAACCTTGGCACCCCAGATGTTTTGGACCTACATCTCCCATGATGCTCGACTACACTGTAGAGTGCATGAGCATCATGGGAACTGTACTTCCAAAACATCTGGGGTGCCAAGGTTGGCCATCACTGGCCTAGGGCATGGATAAACAATTAGCAGACCTCCAGCTGTTGCAAAACCACAAGCATGACACCCATTGGCAGAGGCATGATGGGACTTGTAGTTTTGCAACAGCTGGAGGTCCGTTAATTGCGTCTCTCTGGTCTAGGGCATGGTGGATGGTCAGGGGCCCAGCTACAACCTTCATACTCCTGCGGCAACCAAGGGACGGTAGTGCAATCAGTCAAAGCTGTGCAACTGCCCGTCGCGTCACAAGGAATGATGCATTTGTAGGCAGTGGATGTTTGATGGGGTCACGTTCGTACAAAACAGTGCAAATGGGGCGGCTTCTCTGTACCTATTGCAATCTTTATTGATGTCAATGAAAGGGATGGGGGACCAAACCTGCTACTTTGCCTGGGGCCCGATTAATCTGTCCCTGATCATTACAACTGAAATACCCTTTTCTCCATATATATAATATAATATAATTTAATATAATATGTGGCTGCCATGACTGCAAACAAAAAAAAGGAAGAACCCCCTCTGTGTTTGTAACAAAATGATTGCTGGGACTGTCCTGCTAGTTATGCTCTGTGCAGCTCACAGCAACATTGGAAAAGGTAAGGTGTACACAAAAATCTGAAGACATTTAGCATTGTGAATATAACAGAGTCAGAGAAAACTGACACAAAGGAATTAAAAAATCATGCCAGTCCAATTAAAATACAGGCCATTTTTCTTTCAGGAGTTGCCGAAATACAACCACTTACTGCAATTAAGTATTTTTCCCTGCAACTGGCAAGCCTATGGCGAAACCCAGTGCATGACACCCTGAAAAATATCAAGTCCGTGCCATCACCTTTTTTTATGCCATGCTGATTGACAGCAAAAACTGGGAAGCTCCTAGTGGAAGCCAAGTTATTTTTTTAAATAACAACTCAAGATGGAATTGACATATGCAGATTTTATGGTTTTAATCCTTCCACCTTTACATGACTGGAGACATGGAAATCCTTTAAATAATTAGGACCCTTCCCATTGTTGCACTGTTTTTGCACATGCATGTTAATGTGTATTATGGCAGCCCATTGACTTGTACGGGCTTCCTAATGCACCATTTTCAGGCGTGCAGCCCACGGTAGTGCACTTTTCGGGTTGCACTAAGTAGGTGCGTTGGGGTGCTTTACGACAAGCAACAGGACCTTAAAGTGGTCGTTAAGCCACTCAATGACATTGCTACAATCCCCTCTGCTATATTAAATGTCCCCAGTGCATGTGTTTTTTTATTTTTTAAATGCTGCTGTGTATTAATTTTATAGCGCCGATGACATGACCAGCCGCCTCGCTCGATCTTACAGCTACAGTGGGCGGGGCTGAGAAACCTCCACTGACGTCAGCCAGGAGGAGGAGAGAGGCGGCCGGTCACGTGAGCGCCGATCAGAGCTATGAAATAAGGTACACAGCTGTATTTTAAAAAAATAAAAAAAATAACATACACTGAGGACATTATTTAATGTAACAGAAGGGATTGTAGCAATGTCATTGCGTTACGATAGCAGCAGGAGAGGAGGGCTGGGGAGTGGACGGAGCTGACAGGCAGGGAGGGGAGGAGGGAGCAGACAGGACAGCTGCGGATGATAGAGGCACAAACCGACCACGGTGTCAGGGCTCAGCAGCTATGATAAACTGTGGTCAGTTTACAGGGGGGAGGGCAGAACCAAGCACGATCAGCCAGGTATTTCAGGCGATACAGGGGGCCAAATTACACAGCACAAGCACTGTGCTGCATAACATGCTTTAAGGAAAATGGATCATTTTATATCTTTTCTAAACACTTTAAAGCAGGGGTCTCAAACTGGTGGCCCTACAGCTGTTGCAAAACTACAAGTCCCATGAGGCCTTGCAAGGCTGACAGTTACAAGCATGACTCCCTCAGGCAAAGGCATGATGGGACTTGTAGTTCCACAGCAGCTGGAGGGCCACCAGTTGGAGACCCCTGCTTTAAAGCATCTCTAAAAGCAATTTTCTTTTCTTCCTATTGATGTTTTGGATAGAATTAAGAATGGTAAAAATCCCAAATGATCTTTTGTTTTAAATCAGCTAAACACATTTCAGGTGCATCAAAGAAAAAAATAAAAAGTGTGTTTAAAAGCCTAGGGGCCCCATTCACACTTGTGTGACTTGTCATGTGACTTTGGACATGACAAGTTGCAGCCCTTTGTTTGCAAGGGCACCCGTTCAGATTGGTCCTGAGAACTTAATGTCGGAAAAAAGTTGCACTGGAAATCGTGAGACTTTGGAAAAACACTAATATGAGTGGAGCCTCAAGGGTTAGTTCACTACAAAAAAAAATTCCCTATGGAGTCCATGAACACCATTCCATAACACTAAACAAATCCAAATTTTAAAAATATGCATTTATGCTCTTCCTATACCTGTAGGCCATTTGTGCTTCTGATGGTTTTCACAGCTCCATCCTGTCCTCTTCTCTAGGAGCCATTGGCTCCTACTGTTGTCAATCACAGCTTGTGAGTAGGGAGTTGGGGGGGCAGGGCCGAGCAGCACTGTGCATGTCATTGGACACACAGAGGGTGGTTCGGGATCACGCACCCACTCAGAAAAGGGGAGGAGACAGAAAATCCGGTTGGGGAACCAGAAGAGGAGGACCGGGGCTACTCTGTTCAAAAACACTGCACAGAGCAGGTATGTATGACGTGTTTGATATTTTAAAAAAAGAATCCCTTTACAAATCACTTTAACATATGCAAAAGGGTTAAAGTTGAATGCTGGTACAAACCTTGGGAGCCTTCCGGCGCTGGGTCTGGAAGAAAAAAAAATAAAATAAGATAAGTTCCATGAAAACCCAGTAAATGGGTAAAATGCAAAAAGTTTATTTTTTTTGTCATTTATATTTAAACAGAATGGGTTGTTTTACAAGGTGAGGGTTCACATACTTTATTTAAAGTGAATCTAGTATCAAAAATATTTTTAACCACTTGCCGACCGCCCCACATATATGTACTGTGTGCCGGCGGCTCCTACAGGCGAAATCACGTACCTGTGATGATTCCCGACATAGGCAGAACAGCAGATCTGCATAGGCAGATCACCGTTCTGTGACAAGGGAAGACCGAGATCCTGTGTATCTGCTAAGCAGGAACACGGATCTCTGTCTCGCCGCGGTACAAGGATCTCTGTCTCGCCGCGGTACAAGGATCTCTGTCTCGCCGCGGTACAAGGATCTCTGTCTCGCCGCGGTACAAGGATCTCTGTCTCGCCGCGGTACAAGGATCTCTGTCTCGCCGCGGTACAAGGATCTCTGTCTCGCCGCGGTACAAGGATCTCTGTCTCGCCGCGGTACAAGGATCTCTGTCTCGCCGCGGTACAAGGATCTCTGTCTCGCCGCGGTACAAGGATCTCTGTCTCGCCGCGGTACAAGGATCTCTGTCTCGCCGCGGTACAAGGATCTCTGTCTCGCCACGGTACAAGGATCTCTGTCTTCCCACAGTACAAGGATCTCCCCCCACACAGTTAGAAACACTCCCTAGGAAGACATTTAACCCTTTGATCGCCCCTGATGTTAATCCCTTCCCTGCCAGTGTCAATAGTACAGTGACGGTGCATATTTTTTTTAGCACTGTTTACTGTATTATCACTAGTCCCCAAAAAGTGTCACTTAGTGTCCGATTTGTCCGCCGCATAGGGGATAAGTCGCTGATCACCGCCATTACTAGTAAAAAAATAAATAAAGTTTGAAGATGCTATAACTTTTGCGCAAAAAACAATCAATATACACGTATTCCGATTTTTTTTACCAAAAATATGCAGCAGAATACATATTGGCCTAAATTAATGAAGAAATTTGAATTTTAAATTTTTTTATTGGATATGTTTTATAGCAGAATGTAAACTAATTTTTATTTTTTTTCCAAAATTGTCGGTCTTTTTTTTTTTTTTTTTTTTTGGTGCTATAAACAAAAAAACAACTCAGGAGGTGATCAAATACCACCAAAATAAAGCTCTATTGGTGGGAAAAAAAGGACATCAATGTTATGTGCGTACAGTGTCGCACGACTGCGCGCAATTGTCAGTTAAACACAGTGCCGTATCGCAAAAAGCGGCCTAGTCATGAAGGGGGTTAAGTGAAGTGCATTCATGCTAATTAATGTGCAATTGGAACACTTACAGCAATTTAACAGCTTCAGCCCCGGAAGATTTTACCCCCCTTCCTGACCAGAGCACTTTTTGTGATTCGGCACTGCATCGCTTTAACCACTTCAGCCCCGGACCAATTGGCAGCCAAAGGACCAGGCCCCTTTTTGCGATTCGGCACTGCGTCACTTTAACTGACAATTGCGCGGTCGTGCGACGTGGCTCCAAACAAAATTGGCGTCCTTTTTTTTTACCACAAATAGAGCTTTCTTTTGGTGGTATTTGATCGCCCCTGCGGTTTTTATTTTTTGCGCTATAAACAAAAATAGAGCGACAATTTTGAAAAACATGCAATATTTTTTGCTTTTTGCTATAATAAATATCCCCAAAAAATATATCAAAAAACATTTTTTTCCCTCAGTTTAGGCCGATACGTATTCTACATATTTTTGGTAAAAAAAAAAAAAAAAACGCAATTAGCGTATATTGATTGGTTTGCGCAAAAGTTATAGCGTTTACAAAATAGGGGATAGTTTTATAGCATTTTTATTAATATTTTTTTTTTACTAGTAATGGCGGCGATCAGCGATTTTTATTGTGACTGCGACATTGTGGCGGACACATCGGACATTTTTGACACATGTTTGGGACCATTGTCATTTATACAGCAATCAATGCTATTTAAAATGCATTGATTCCTGTATAAATGACAGTTGTAGTGAAAGAGTTAACCTCTAGGGGAGGGGAGGGGTTATGGGCTGTGACGTGTGTGTTTTTTTTACATTAGGGGGCGGGGCTGACATCTGACGTCATTGATCGGCTTTCCCGATGACCGGGAACAGCCAATCAATGACAGGCAGAGTAGGAAGCGCGGGGAGAGGTTTGTTTACACAGACCTCTCCCCGTTCTTCAGCTCCGTGACCCGATCGCGGGACACCAGCGGCGATCGGGTCCGCTGGTCCTGCGGCCGGGGTCACGGAGCTCCCGACCGGGTCACAAGCGCGACGCTGGCAGCGCGCATGCGACCTGCGGGCAGGCAATTAAAGGGCCACGTACAGGTACGTGATTTTGCCTGCCCGTGCCATTTTGCTGCAGTATATCTGCGTTCGGCGGTCGGGAAGCGGTTAACTGACAATTGCGTTGTCGTGCGACGTTGCACCCAAACAAAATTGGTGTCCTTTTTTTTTACCACAAATAGAGCTTTCTTTTGGTGGTATTTGATCCCCTCTGCGGTTTTATTTTTTGCGCTATAAACAAGAAAAGATCGACAATTTTGAAAAACACAATATTATTTACTATAATAAATATCCCCCAAAAATATATAAAAAAAAAACTTTTTTTCCTCAGTTTAGGCCGATATGTATTCTATATATTTTTGGCAAAAAAAAAAAAAAAAAGCAATAAGTGTATATTGATTGGTTTGCGCAAAAGTTATAGCGTCTACAAAATAGGGGATAGATTTATGGCATTTTTTTTTATTTTTATTAGTAATGGCGGTGATCTGTGATTTTTATCCTGACTGCGACATTATGGCGGAAACATCGGACACTCTTGACACAATTTTGGGACCATTGTCATTTATACAGCGATCAGTGCTATAAAAATGCACTGATTACTGTGTAAATGTGACTGGCAGGGAAGGGGTTAAACACTAGGGGGGCGATTAAGGGGTTAAGTGTGTCCTAGGAAGTGATTCTAACTGTGGGGGGGGGTGGGGCTTCAACTCGCATGACAGCGATCACTGCTCCCAATGACAGGGAGCAGTGATCTATCTATCATGACACCAAGAATGGGGAAGTGCCTTGTTTACATAGGCACTTCCCCGCTCTGCGGATCCGTGACATGATCGCCGGAGCCGCACGGTCACGCTGCACGGTCGCGCACGCCTGCTAGCCCTGCCTCTTAAAGGGGACGTACAGGTACGCCCATTTGCACGTTTCATAGTTAGTAAGGTTGAATAAAGACATCAGTCCATCCAGTTCAGCCTGAGTGAGTGCCTACAATTGTCCCTATCCCTGTACATTGCACACTCACACTGGTCCCTACCCTCAAGGAGCCCACAATCCAAGGTCCCCATTCATATACTGGACAGAAGCCAATTAACCTACCTGCATGTTTTTGGATTTTGGGAGGAAACCGGAGTACCCGGAGGAAACCCACGCAGGCACAGGGAGAACATGCAAACTCCAGGCAGGTAGTGTCGTGGTTGGGATGTATATCGGTGTGCAGCGGTCGGCAAGTGGTTAATATCTAACAGCACCTGACAATGCCTTCATCTGCTTTTCTCTTTAGACAGTCATCGTTGTTGAGGCATCATCCACTGTCACAAATGTCTGACACAGATCAGCCCCCTACTGCAGCTTCTCAACCTTACAACAAAGTTTAGACATCCGATCACCGGGACAGAGGAGACTTAGGCAATGCTTTCTGCTGCCTGCAGCAGACTGACATTATGATCTCAGCCTAGGAAAAGTCTCTGAGCTGGATTTCTTTTTAATAAAATGGCGACACTATTGCTGTGCACTGACATGTCAGGAATGTATCCATACAGACATGTACAAGGTCCAAACAAGTATTTCCCTCCTGGATCCTCACATGCCCGGGACCACTGAACGTGCCACAGAAGTTGCGAACATTGCGGACAGCCAGAAGTGTGAGAAGGGAAGCACAACATGACTACCTACAATAGGTATGTGAGGACAATTCAGCTGTTCCTGCATGTTTACACAAGGAGAGGAGATGGAGAATTGACAGGAAAAATCTCTCATGTTTTTATCCGTGTTCATTGTGACATTCCATGCATGCATACTCATCGCACAGAGCACAACACGGGGGAGGGGGGAGGGCAGAGTCCACACCCAATGTGGAGACAGCGAGAATAACCTCATTTATAGGAACGCTGTCCAAGACTCCGCATTTCAACCACCCCTTCAGGACTTCATGAAATGATTGTATTCCTGTTTGTGAAGGAGAACATATTGTTGTAAACCCAAAACCATAAAATGTAATATCAGACATCCCAACCTGCAAAAACTCAATTTCAGGGAGGTGGCACTTCGCTCCCGCAAACGCCCCAATCTTTCCAGCGACGGGGACGATCACACCAGCTCCTGATTGGATAGATTGATAGTAGCGCAGCCATTGGCTCCCGCTGCTGTCAATCAAATCCAATGACACTGGGCCGAGTCCTGCTGTCTGTGTCAATGGATGCAGCAGCAGGACGCGGGAGTGCGCCCGCACGAGTGTACCGAGGGAGAGCGGATCGCCAACGAGGCACTCGAGAAGAGGAGGCAACAGGAGCGCCGCTGAGGGACCCCAGAAGAGGAGGATCGGGCCACTCTGTGCAAAACCAACTGCACAGAGGAGGCAAGTATGATATGTTTCTTTGTTTTTTTTTTTAAAACTAACCTTTACATATCCTTTAATACCTTTTCTCATCAGCAGTTAGAACAGTCTTCTGATGTCTATCAGTGTCCAACCAAGCCCTGGTTAAAGCTTGTAGGAGGAGTTTTCTGACTGTCCTATCAGACTGCAGACGTACATATTCACCAGCACACCATGGATCGATGAAACTTCGTCCAAAAAAGGTTTTTAATGAAAAAAATTACATCACAAAAATCTAAGGTGCAATGTTTCAGAGCCGCGCAGGACCCCTTTGTCAGGCATGCCTGACGAAGGGGTCCTGCGCGGCTCCGAAACGTTGCACCTTATATTTTTGTGATGTCATTTTTTTCATTAAAAACCTTTTTTGGACGAAGTTTTATCGATCCATGGTGTGCTGACGAATATGTACGTTTGTTTGATGTTTCCAGGACCCGACTGGTAATCGCTACAGCACCCGCCATTTTATTACGAGCCACAAATACCAGGAATGAGTGCGATAGGAATATCAATTTGACTATCAGACTGCAGGACCCCTGACCCTCTGTCTGGACAGTGCTGATTGGCACTGTGCTGATCACATGCACCCTCCCAAGAAAGAAAAACCTCTAATAATACCCACAAAACTGAGCATGTGCAGCCTGACTCCATAGGCTCTGTGTTATCAGAAAATTATTAGGAGTCAGTGGAAGAAGGGGCGGATCAGAGAAGACAGGATCAAACAGCCTTTTAACACAATGCAGAGGATTAACCCCTTTGGTTAAATACCTTTTCTCATCAGCAGTATATAGCAGTCTTGTGAAGCTTGTAGGAGGAGTTTTCATTCTCCCCTGATCTCGTCTGGAAAGTTCCGATTGGCCCTGTGCTCATCACATGCAGTGGCGTCACTAGGGTTGGTGTCACCCGGTGCGAAAAAAAATGGTGTCACCCCCCCCCCACCAACTATAGTCCCCCCTCAGTACAGACCCCCTCCACTAACTACAGACCCCCCTCCCGCAGTATAGATCCCCCTCCCTCAGTACAGACCCCCACACTAATTACAGACCACCCTCCATCAATATAGACCCCCCCCCCTCCCTCAGTATAAACCTCCTCCCTCAGTACAGACACCCCTTCAGTGCAGACCCCTCCATCAGTACATACACCCCCCCTTAGTGCAGTCACCCCCCAGCAGTACAGATACCCCTCCCAGTGCAGACCCCCCAGCATTACAGACACCCCCCTCAGTGCAGACCCCACCAGCAGTACAGATACCCCTATCAGTGCAGACCCCCCCCAGCATTACAGAAACCCCCCTCAGTGCAGACCCCCCAGCAGTACAGACACCCCCCTCAGTACAGACATTCCCTCAGTGCAGACCTCCCAGTGCAGACCCCCCAGCAGTACAGACACCCCCCTCAGTACAGACATTCCCCTCAGTGCAGACCTCCCAGTGCAGACCCCCCCCAGCAGTACAGACACCCCTCCCTTAGTGTAGACCCCCCTCAGTACAGACACCCCCAGGACAGGCCCCCCAGCAGTACAGATATCCCCCCTCAGTGCAGACCCCCCCCCCCCCCCAGTGCAGATCCCCCCCAGGGCAGGCCCCCAGCAGTACAGATTTCCCCCCCTCAGTGCAGACCCCCAGTACAGACCCCCCAGTGCAGACACCCCAAAAGACAGACAGTACAGACCCCCCAGTGCAGATATCCCCCCTCAGTGCAGACCCCCCCCCCCCACAGTGCAGATCCCCCCCAGGGCAGGCCCCCCAGCAGTACAGATTTCCCCCTCAGTGCAGACCCCCAGTACAGACCCCCCAGTGCAGACACCCCCCCCAGTGCAGACACCCCAAAAGACAGACAGTACAGACCCCCCAGTGCAGATACCCCCCCCCAGTACAGACCCCCCAGTGCAGACACCCCAAAGTACAGACACCCCAGGACAGGCCCCCCAGCAGTACAGATATCCCCCCTCAGTGCAGATCCCCCCCCCCCAGGGCAGGCCCCCCAGCAGTACAGATTTTCCCCCTCAGTGCAGACCCCCAGTACAGACCCCCCAGTGCAGACACCCCCCAGTGCAGACACCCCAAAATACAGACAGTACAGACCCCCCAGTGCAGATATCCCCCCCCCCCCAGTGCAGACATCCCAAAGTACAGACACCCCCCAGTGCAAATCCCCCCAGTACAGACATATCCCTCAATACAGACACCCCCCTCACAGACCTCAGATACAGACAGCGGTGTGTGTCCCTCGAGCTCCTCCTCCTTGGATGTAAACAGAGGAGGGGGAGGCGGCTTCGTTCCGCTCCGCTCCGCTGAGGGACACAGCCGCGGCGACGGTGAGACACGGCGGCGGGCGGTGTTAGCGGTGCCGCTACCCACGGGTGTCACCCTTTGGCGGGTGTCACCCGGGTGCGGCGCGCACCCCCCGCACCCGGCTCACAACGCCACTGATCACATGCACCCTCCCAAGAAAAAAATAATAACCTCTCCAGCAATACACACCAAACGGAGCATTTGCAGCCTGTCCCCTGGCTCTGTAAATATCAGGTTATTTTTTGGAGACAGTGGAAGGGGAGAATCAGAGAAGACAGGATCAAACAGCCTTTATACACAATGCAAAGGATTAACCCCTTTGGTTCCACAGTGAGTATAATAAGCATGCGTCACTGCATATACAGACTGATTTTACTGTTGGGGGTTTAGTAACACTTTAAGTGGTATGTCTCATCCATGTAAACCGATACATTCTGCTGGAGAGCTGAAAAAGCTGTGCTTTTATAAAACAACGGACTTGCTGGCTGGTTTACAAGAAAATAAAAGCCTATAAAAAAAGAAAACCGCATGCAGCCATCACATCAAAGAACCGGTAATCTGCAATATAATAAAATGTTTGCTTTTAGGTTTCATACGGCTTTAACCCCCAGGCTCCGACCGTATGCAAATATGCGGGCGCCTTGGCGTGCATTAGCGCCTATAGAACTGTGCCGAGAGTGCACACCTTGCCAGCACAGTGTCCGGCGGCTCATGATAGCTTCTTACAATCGTGAGTTTTCCCGATCATGTGACCGCTGTGACAGCCAATCACGGTGGTCACGTAGTCACAAGCCCCGCCTTTCGGAATGCCAAAACCCTTAAAGGGCAGGCAGGAGACAGCGACAAAAGGTTTGAAAAAAATAAATAAATAAATAAATAATAATATGCTGCTGACCCACTGTCTGCACCACTGATTTTTGCAGAGTTACGGCTGACAGAAGAATCTTCTGCTTCTGACACTTCCGGGAGTGTCGGGTTTCTGGTCCCACTGTGTGCTTTATGGTTGCTACCGCTGACTACATCATCCTTAAAAATACTCCCTTCCCCCTACTCCAAGACCCCTTTCACACTGAGGCACCTTTCAGACATTTTAGCGCTAAAAATAGCGCCTGTAAAACACCTCTCAAGCAACCCCCGTGTGAAAACCCGAGTGCTTTCACACTGGGGCGGTGCGCTTGCAGGACGGGAAAAAAAAAAAAAAAAAAAAGTCCTGCAAGCAGCATCTTTGGGGCGGTGGCTCCTCCACCGCCCTTGCCCATTGTAATGAATGGGCAGCGCTGCCAAAGCGCCTGCAAAGCGCTTCAGCAGTGCTGCAACACGGGCACCATTAACCCTTTCCTCAGCGATTTTAACCCCCGCTAGCGGCCAAAAAGCCCCGCCATAAAAGTGGTAAAGCGCCGCTAAAACTAGCGGCACTGACCCTTATTTTGCTTCACAGTAATTTATTTAAAATGCAAGTTTTTTTCCTGAAACTTCCCTCTTAAAGTGAAGGTGCGTGTTATACGCTGATAAATATGGTATATCCAAATAACACGCCCGAGCTCATCTTATTACTCGAACGAACACACTTAGACCGAATTTTAATGGTTCAAAGAATGTCAGGCAAAATGGTCGGCCCTCATGTATGTTCACTTCATCAAATTCTGTCCCTCTTTGAAAAAAGTTTGGACACCCCTGGCTTGCAAGTCTAGCCATGTTATCGGCCCTCGGGACAGATCCACGTGCAGAAGGCAGCAGTGTAAACACATGCAGTGTGTGTGCAAACAGGACAATATAGAGAAACAACCAGCAGATATAGTTCTTGCCAGAAAGATCCTGTGTGGACAATGATTGCCCCTGCTGTGACTCGCATGACTGCTGACACCCGGCTTACATTCATGTGCTGCTTTTCCAGAATGTCCCTGTAAATAAACCTGAGGCACCTCCTACATGACTCGGGTCAAAATCCCACAGTAACCACAAACTCTGCTGCAAATGGAGACCAGTCTGCAGGTCACATCTGAGACACCAGTCCCCGAGTCTGCAGTGATGACTAGAATCCACTCAAGCTTGAATATTTTTGTATTTAAAGCTCATTTGCATCCAAGAACAAAAATTTAATCTTTTCCGACATATGTTGCCACCTAAGACACTTCTCTAGTATTGTTTATTTCCCCACCTTTCCCGGTTTTGCTATTTTTTTAATTTTTTTTTTATATATTCAGAATTGAGAATTTTCAAAAACTTTGTTTTAGTCAAGTAAATAATAAAATACTGCCTATACACCGATCAGACACAACGTTATGACCACCCACCTAATATTGAGTAGGTCCCTCTTTTGCCACCAAAACAGTTCTATCACGGCATGAAGACCACTAGACCTCTCAAGGTATGCTGTGGTATCTGGCACCAAACCGTCGGTAGCAGATCGTTTAAGTCCTGTTTGTTGCAAGTTGGGGCCTTCATGGATCAGAGTTTTTTTTTTCCAGCACATCCCACAAATGATTTATTGGATTGAGATCTGGAGAATTTTGAAGGCCAAATCAATGCCTCAAACTCATTTTTGTGTTCCTCAAACCATTCTTGAATTCATGAAACCAGGCAAACTTCTTTCATTGCTGCGTACTCCAGTTTTAATGTTATTTAGCCCATTTTAGGCATTTTTGGTTGTGACACAATCCAGCATGGGCACCTTGACTGGTCTGTGGCTACGCAGCCCCATATACAACAAACTGTGATGCACTGTGTGTTCTGACACCTTTCTGTTGGAACCTGCTTGAATATTTTTTAGCAATTCGAGCTACAGTTGCTCTTCTATTGAATCGGACTACACGGGCCAACTTTGGCTCAACACACGCATCAGTGAGCCTTGGTCACCCATGGCCCTGTCTTGAGTTCGCCTTTAGGTAGTTCCTGACCTCTGCAGACCAGAAAGATCCCATAAGATGTGCAGTTTTGGAGATGATCTGAGTCATCTAGCCATTACAATCTGGCCCATGTCAGTCTCACAAATCCTTACGCTTGCCCTTTTTTTTTTTTGTTCTGCTTTTAGCACATCGTCAGGGACGACATGTTCACCTGCTACCTAATAATATATCCCACCCGCTTTCAGTTGCCAGCATCATGAGAAAATCAATGTTATTCACTTTACCTGTCAGTAGTCACGCCGTTCTAGCTGGGTCTGTGTTTGTGTTATGCCACGTAAACACGAGCGGAATTTCCGACAGAGTCTGATGGGAGCTTTTCTTCGTATATTCCGACCATGTGTATGCCCCATCTGACTTTTTCCATCGAAAAATTCAGACGGACTTGGATAGAGAACATGTTCTATATTTTTCCGATGGAAAAAAATTACTATTGGAAAAAACGCTTGTCTGACGCACCAAAAACGACGCATGCTCTGAAGCAAGTACGAGATGGAAGCTATTGGCTACTGGCTATTGAACTTCTGTTTTTCTAGTCCAGTGGTACGTGTTGTACGTCACCGCGTTCTTGACGGTCAGACTTTGGTTTGACCGTGTGTACGCAAGACAGCTTGAGTGGAATTCCATCGGAAAAACCTTCAGAGTTTATTCCGACGGCAAAACCAGTCGTGTGTACAGGGCATTAGGTGTTCCTTAACCGCTTCCCGACCGCCCACTGCATATGTACGTCAGCAGAATGGCACAGGCAGGCAAAACCACGTACCTGTACGTGGCCCTTTAAATGCCTGCCCGTGGGTCGCGCACGCCGCCAGCAGCGCGCTCGCGACCCGGTCGGGAGCTCCGTGACCCCGGCCACGGGACCAGCGGACCCGATCGCCGCTGGTGTCCCGCGATCGGGTTACGGAGCTGAAGAACGGGGAGAGGTATGTGTAAACAAACCTCTCCCCGCGCTTCCTACTCTGCCTGTCATTGATTGGCTGTTCCCGGTCATCGGGAAAGCCGATCAATGAGGTCAGACGTCAGCCCCGCCCCCTAATGTAAAAAAACACACACACAACCCCTCCCCTCCCCCTAGTGGTTAACTCTTTCACTACAACTGTCATTTTATACAGGAATCAATGCATTTAAATAGCATTGATTGCTGTATAATTGACAATGGTCCAAAAATGTGTCAAAAATGTCCGATGTGTCCGCCATAATGTCGCAGTCACAAATAAAAATCGCTGATCGCCACCATTACTAGTAAAAAAAAAATATTAATAAAAATGCTATAAAACTATCCCCTATTTTGTAAACGCTATAACTTTTGCGCAAACCAATCAATAATCGCGATTTTTTTTTTTTTTTTTTTTTTACCAAAAATATGTAGAAGAATACGTATCGGCCTAAACTGAGGAAAAAAAAATGTTGTTTTATATATTTTTTGGGGATATTTATTATAGCAAAAAGCAAAAAATATTGCATTTTTTTCAAAAATTGTCGCTCTATTTTTGTTTATAGCGCAAAAAATAAAAACCGCAGGGGCGATCAAATACCACCAAAAGAAAGCTCTATTTGTGGGAAAAAAAGGCGCCAATTTTGTTTTGGAGCCACGTCGCACGACCGCGCAATTGTCAGTTAAAGCGACGCAGTGCCGAATCGCAAAAAGGGGCCTGGTCCTTTTGGCTGCCAATTGGTCCGGGGCTGAAGTGGTTAAGCAATTCCTGCTTCTCGGATAAGTTCCCACTGACGCCAATGAACTTTTTTTCGCTATCTATTAGGGGAGAATTGTTTCCAACGTCCACAAGTGTTAGGAGAATAATTCCCACTGACCATCACCCTAATGTATTAGGAGTTGTACGTATAATACATTTTAGCAGGGACTCCCTGACATCTTAAAGTTATTTCTAGCTTTCCTCTGTTTGAAAAGGTTGCGAGAGGCTGGGTTAGAAGAACACAAAGTTGGAGTTGTTGACTTGACCTCCAAGTTCTCCAGATCTCAATCCATCGTTCATCAGTGGGATCTGCTGCAAAAACAAGTCCCATCCATGGAGGCCCCACCTCGCAACTTAGAGGACTTCAAGGATCTACTACTGACGGCTTGGTACCAGATACCACCGTATACCTTCAGAGGTCTAGTGGTGTCCATACCTTGACTGGTCAGAGCTGCTTTGGCGGCAAAAGGGGGGCCTACTCAATATTAGAGTTTTGGTCAGAAAGTTCTGGCTGATCGGTTTAATTTGCCTGGCATTTGACCATTCTCCGCAGGTGCTACATTCGGAACTTTCATAATCGCAGGGTTAATTCAAAATACGACACCAATGCAATGATCAGTGCGTCTTTCTCCTTTTCTACACACTCTGCTGTGCTCAGGGAAAGGATCATGAAATGCTGACATCAGCGAGCGGCGAAGACCTTGGCACCATTAATTAGCACCGCTGTAACGTGAAACTCTTCAATTATATAGTGCACCTTGAAGACCACAGACAGTGCGGGCTCAATGCAGGACCAGGCACAGCGCGGCAAAGACCACAAAGCCATCCAGCTTCCTATACAATTCACATAGAAATAAAAGAGCGTGGGTGTACGAATGAAGAAGCGCCTCTGCTAGAATGTAGAGATCGATCCCCAAATGCTGATCTAGCCTTCCAGTTAGTTCTGTGTGAGTGGGGACAGGGATCGCTGTTGGGCTGATGGATTGAACTGCATTGTTCTGGTAATGGAAGGGTGAGAGATTGTCTTTCATGTGGACCCATTTTCTAAACGCTACATTCAAAAATAAAAGCAGATCCAAATAAATATTAAAAGGTTGAGGAATTTTAAAGCCTTTGCTTCAGTCTTGGCTCCTCTCCTGTACGGAGATCTCTTACTCTGATTTCACTGTTTCTCACAGTGTGCATTAAAAGCTGAAAATCAGATGGAGCCTCCCTCATTTTCTGGCTAGAGGACATCCAGCTCTTTCCTTCCCCAGCCTTCAAATCTTTGGCGCACCGCTTTCTTTCATTGGATTTAATTTCTTTTAATCATGGAGGCTCAGCATCACCTGTGAGCTTTCTGCATACGAACCTTTGGGGCCTCACGGACACTAAACAATTTTGAATCCCACATACCACTAACCTGAATTTTACATGCCTTATGCCCTGGATCTCTGCCCCTCTCCACGATTTGGAATGAGGGTTTCCATTGGAAGTCCTCTCCTTCTTCACCTCCCGCTCTCTGCACTACTCCTGGTGCCTCCCTCTGAGTTCACAGGAGCCAGAACTACAGAGGAGGCATTGGGTATGATTCCGCCACCATGTTGATTTGCGACAGATCCCCCTGGGATCACCAAATATTTCTCATGGACCTTTAGTGGTCCACGGACCGCTGGTTGGCGACCGCTCGTCTAGAACACCCATACCTACTCATTAAAGTGATTACGTAACGGTACATTTTTTTCTTTTCTTCAAATAACAAACCTATCATACTTGCCTCCACTGTGCAGCTTGTTTTGCACAGAGTGGCCCCAATCCTGCTCTGAGGTCCCCCCGGTGTCTCTCACGGCCCCTCCCCACATCTGATAACCCCCTCGGAGCGTTTCCCTGAGGGGGTTACCTTGCGGCCCCGCTCCCCGACTCCAGCATTTAGCGTCTATAGAGGCTGAATGCAGGACTCTGCCCCGCCCCCCGGCTCTCATGTCATTGGATTTGATTGACCGCAGCGGGAGCCAATGGCTGCGCTGCTATCAATCTATCCTCTTAAGAGCAGAGAACCCCAGGCAGAGATGCAGCCCCGCCGGGCCAAGTTCGAGGGTTCAGGTAAGTAAAACGGGGGGGGGGGGCGTTCACTGCCAGGTGTTTTTACACCTTAATGCATAGGATGCATTAAGGTGAAAAAACACAAAGGTTTACAACCCCTTTAACCGGTTCCCGACCGGCGCACGCCGATGTACGTCGGCATAATAGCACGCCTGCGCAAATTGGCGTACCTGTGCGTCCCTTTGAATTTGCCACTGTGCCGTTGCGTGCGCGCCAGCCGGGAGCTCCGTGAGTCAGGTCGCGGGTCCCGCGATCATCAAACGGAGAGGAAGAATGGGGAGATGCTAATGTAAACAAGTATCTCCCCGTTCTGCCTAGTGACACTGTCACCGAGCCTAGCTCCCTGTAATTGGGAGCTATGATCAGTGATGTGTCACAGCTAGCCCATCCCCCCTACAGTTAGAAACACTCCCCAGGACACACTAAACCCCTACAGCGCCACCTAGTGTTAACCCCTTTACTGTCAGTCACATTTACACAGTAATTAGTGCAATTTCAATCGCACTGATCGCTGTATAAATGTGAAAGGTCCCAAAATCGCGCCAAAATTGTCCATGTCCGCCATAATGTTGCAGTCATGATAAAAATCGCTGATCGCCGCCATTACTAATAACATTTTTTTTTTAAAAATGAATAAAAATGCCCTAAAACTATCCCCTATTTTGTAAACGCTATAACTTTCGCACAAACCAATAAACGCTTATTGCAATTTTTTTTATTTATTTTTATTTTTTGGGGGGATATTTAATATAGCAAAAAATCTGTTTTTTTTTTTTTCAAAATTTCGCTCTTCTTCTTTTTTTTTGTTTATAGCGCAAAAAGTAAAAACCGCAGAGGCAATCAATTACCACCAAAAGAAAGCTCTATTTGTGGGAAAAACAGGACGTCAATTTTGTTTGGAAGCCACGTCGCACGACCGCGCAATTGTCAGTTAAAGCGACGCAGTGTCAAATCGCAAAAAGTGCTCTGGTCTTTGGCCAGCAAAATGGTCCGGGGCTTAAGTGGTTAAGGCATTTTGATATTTTCTTACATCTGGGTTTTTAAGAGAAGTACTAAGGCAGGGTGCTGTGATGTTTTTAAAAAGTTGTGCCATCCCCGCCCACCAGCCATGATCTGCTTGAATTGCATAGATAAGAGGTCCATTAATATTAAAACAGGTGTTTTAAAAAATGTCACTAACATGATAATGGAAGGCAAGATAAAAATTGCAATACATTTCAGCTTTAACGTAAGGGTTATATATCATTAAGGTTTGTTAGAATAATGAGAAGTATTCATATCCTTCTTTTTTTCTTTTTTTTTTTAACTTGAATATTATTATAAGCAACTCAAATACCATAAAAATAAAGCCTTCAGTGGTTCCATGTGGTCAAATGATGGCGATTTTATAGAGTCATGTGACCTGCATGTATAAGTGGGTGGTGAACACATATGCCAAAGTCACATGGCATGCAGGAATGTATAGGACAAGGCTGCGATTCTTCAGGCTGCAGTAACCACATAATACTCCATGAAGTGTACTTAAAGCTTGTCTGATCTGTCAGAAAACAGGGGGTCTTCTATACCACTACATTAGTTTTACCTGTTTATCTGCAGTCTTGTCTTCTCTACATCCGTTCAAGTGCAAAATTTATAAAGCTTGTCTGATCTGTCAGAAAACAGGGGGCGGAGAGCTGAAATTAGGCACTGCAGTGCTCAGGAGAGGTCTGAGAGCTGATTGGAGGGAAGGGACACAGGAACACAGCTGAGGCTGTCAATCGCATGTTGTGTGCTGAAGCTCCCTCATCACCTTTTTTCTCTTGAGTTTAGGAAAACTTGTCAGAAGTGACTCATGCTGATAGCAGAGGAACCAAGTAGCAGACAGGAAATTAAACTTAGTGCTCTGGATTGAGACATGTACACACTATAGAGGGATATGCTTTGTTAATTTTTCATGCTTGGGGTTTACAATCACTTTTAAGTCAATAAATGGGAAAGAATGCGGATCAAGAAAGTCTGAACTCCTTATCTGAATGCTTGTCCCCGGGCACCGGCTCAAAGTATTCAAGCAAGAGGGTCAACATCACAGCCAGTTGGCAGATTTTGGCAATGCAGCTCCATTTCTTCTGTTAAAACAGGTCTCCTTGAAAGGGTTAAAAAGTAGGTAAAGGGTACGCTGGGGTGGGCAGGAAGGGGGTTAAAAGCAAAGCACTTTCCATTGGTGTTTGTCAATTTATTCGAATGTCCTGATCATAATTTGCATACAAATGTCGTTCTTGTGTATGGGTTGTGTGTTTCCTTGAAGCTGTGTGTGTACCCTGTGCTGGGGCGATGTGCTCGGTACCTGATGCCCGTTCTGAGAAAGGCGTTCATGGTGGGGGTCTCGGTGTGAATGGAGCTGCGGGAGAGGAGCTCTGTGAATGATGTCACCAGCGTCTTTGATGTGTGTTTTTTGCATTCCTCCGTCATGGCTGTCCGAGAATAAGTGCAGCTTCCCAGCATGCTGAGCTCTCAACACATCAATGGCTGTGCTATTGTGCCAGGAGAGATAAAAGGGCAGAGGACACCCAATTTAATTTACAGGTGACCCAGGTGCAATACGTGGCCCGCCAGGTGTGCCACACGGCTGTCCTCCAGGTGTGCCACACGGCTGTCCGCCAGGTGTGCCACACGGCTGTCCTCCAGGTGTGCCACACGGCTGTCCTCCAGGTGTGCCACACGGCTGTCCTCCAGGTGTGCCACACGGCTGTCCTCCAGGTGTGCCACACGGCTGTCCTCCAGGTGTGCCACACGGCTGTCCTCCAGGTGTGCCACACGGCTGTCCTCCAGGTGTGCCACACGGCTGTCCTCCAGGTGTGCCACACGGCTGTCCTCCAGGTGTGCCACACGGCTGTCCCCCAGGTGTGCCACACGGCTCTCCCCCAGGTGTGCCACACGGCTCTCCCCCAGGTGTGCCACACGGCTCTCCCCCAGGTGTGCCACACGGCTCTCCCCCAGGTGTGCCACACGGCTCTCCCCCCGGTGTGCCACACGGCTCTCCCCCAGGTGTGCCACACGGCTCTCCCCCCGCGGATCTCCAGGTGTGCCACACGGCTCTCCCCTCGCGGATCTCCAGGTGTGCCACACGGATCTTCAGGATTGTGGATTTGGATTATGCCAATTTATTCTTTAGGGCTGCCGCTTTCAGATAAATTTATGTTTTAGGGGTTTTAAGTAATCTTCAGGTCTAAAATAATTATTTAAAGAGGCGTTCCAGCCATTTCTGTGTTTTTTTTTTATTAAGTCAGCAGCTACAAATAGTGTGGCTGCTGACTTTTAATAAACAGACACTCGCCTGTCCCATGGTCCAGCCATGCGTCTGCACGAAGCCACGATCGTCTTCCTCTCCTCCCTGTGGCGCTGGCATTGCAAGTGTGGGCACCCGGCTGCGAAAGCTTGTGGCTTTACAGTCGGGTGCCCACTGCGCATGCACGAGTCGTGCTGCACGTCCTGAATGGCCGATCAATCTTCTGGGACCTGTGACGTGTCTCAGAAGATTGCAGGAAAGGGAGGGGAGAAACTCTGTTCATGGCGCTCCGACAAGAAGTGGGAGCAGATACCTGTTGAAACTAGGTACCTGCTCCCCCCCCCCCCCCAAATATGACAAGCTAAATGTGGCCTGTCAGGAGTCCTTAAAACGGAAGTTCCACTTTTGGGTGGAAGTCGGCTTTTAAATGTATGGCCAAAAAAAGCGGCAAAAGGGTCATCTAATACACTTGCCGTACCCCCCATTTTTACGGATTTAACTGCTACAGGGTGGGTGCACTGCGCAGAATCGTGTGTGTGTGTGTGTGTGTGTGTGTGTGTGTGTGTATGTATTTATATTATGTTTTATTTATATTTATATTTAAATAAATAAAGGTATTATTGCATTTCCGGGGTAGGGGCCTCGCATTGCTTCTGTTGTGATTGGATGTCTGCCGGCACCCGCCGATCTTCAGGAAAACAGTGGTAAACAAGGCAGGGCTCCGTTCTGACAGGGGAGAAGTGATGTCACTTTCCTTAGTAAAAGCACCTCGCACAGTACACAAACAGTGATTAGGCACACATTTAACCCTTTGATCGCCCCAGATGTTTAACTCTTTCCCAGCCAGTGTCATTAGTACAGTGACGGGGCATTTTTTTTTCTTGGGACTGATCACCGTATTGGTGTCACTGGTTTACACAAAGTGTCAATGTCCGATTTTGTCTGCTGCAATATTGCAGTCCTGCTGTAAGTTGCTGATCGCCACCATAACTACGATGGAAAAAATAAAGAAAAATTCCAGTGTATATATCCCATAGTTTTTGTAGACGATATAACTTTTGTGCAAACCAATCGGTATACGCTTATTGGGACTTTTTGTAGCAGAATACACAGTGGCCTAAATTTATAAATCCTCCGGAGGGCAAGTGGTTAATACCGCTTTAAGTAGTGGATGTGAATGGATTATTTTGATAGAATAAGGATATCGTTTAGTGTTGGAATAAAAAAAAAAAAAACTTGTGGTACTAATTGGCCGGCAGCTGTCTTGTAGCTGGCAGCCCGGTTTGCTTTTGTCTTGTCTGTGTGGATTTTCAGCGCGCTCTCTGAATGACTCTTCACGAAATTCAGATACAGAGAGCATTATCTGCACCGACACGTGCGGCTCCGCTTCCCTGTGCTGCCATATGTTGCTAGCTGGGGTACATCCACACTGTCACAAATCGGGTCATCAGAGTGCGCTCAACTGCCTTGTGAACATGACAGCGGAGCGGGGTGAAGCCAAGTGCACGGAGAGCTGGGAACTGGCAGGCGTGCACTTAGGCGGAGGGAGAAGGTGCAGAAAGCGTATTCCCAAAATCCAATCTCACAGCTGCTGAATAGGATTATGTAATCTGTATGAGTTCACTGAAGTCATGCATGAAAATCCAGCCAATCGCCTGAGGGAGCAATGGCGTGTCTGTTAATAGATTTAATGTTTACCTGAGAGAGTTGGCTAGCTCAGTGCTTCTCAACCTTTTTTCAGTCAAAATTATGGCCAAGCTCGAGGCACCCTCCAAAGTTATGGCCAAGCTCGAGGCACCCTCCAAAGTTATGGCCAAGCTCGAGGCACCCTCCAAAGTTATGGCCAAGCTCGAGGCACCCTCCAAAGTTATGGCCAAGCTCGAGGCACCCTCCAAAGTTATGGCCAAGCTCGAGGCACCCTCCAAAGTTATGGCCAAGCTCGAGGCACCCTCCAAAGTTATGGCCAAGCTCGTGGCACCCCATTCTAAAATGTAAAAACTGTTTTAATAGTTTTACATAATGCAGCTACTTCCATACAAATAGGACACCCAACCTTACAGGTGATTTATTCCTCCAAAGCAAAAACACTTTTTCAAACCGGTACCGACTAGTATTCCAGTGATTCTCTTCTCCCTGAGTTTTTCTCCATCATTTAGCTAATGAGCCACCAAAGTGGATGGAGAGAGGCAAGGGAGGGTCAAACAAGGATGATATTGCAGGCACCTGACATCCTCATCAACTGGTGATGTCGTTGGTTGTTTGGAGGTTTGGCAACTAGAAGGTTTTAATGGTGTACAATGAAAACAAAACTAAAAGGCAGGTTTCATCCACCCACCAGCTTGTATACAGTTTTTGGGGCAATTTTTAGGCATTTTACAAAGGCACTCCTGAAGAAATCTCAAGGCACCCCGGCTGAAAAAAGCTAATCTATCTTAAAGTTAAGTTATGTTTGCGACAAATATGCATGTTTTTGATGGAGACTGGCTCTACATGGCTGTGGGCATGAGCCCCAAAGTGTCTCCAAACCCAACAACAAAAATGCAGTCTATTGCGGTTTACCAGTCCTTAGATGTGGATGCATTTTCTTTCTTTTTTTTTTTTTTTTTTTTTTCTTTATTTTTTTTTTTTTTTTTTTATTCAATAGGTTTTTATTGAATTTTCAAAAAGGATAGTATACAGATAAAGTGTTAGTCAAGCTTGCAATGACTAATTGGTAATAATGACATATTCTGATAAAGTTGTCGCAGTCAACAGAAGTGCATTAAAGCTTGTTGGTGACACAGATATGCTGTATTTTACAATATTCCAAAGCAATATATTTGTCAAGTTTCGTAATAAGCATTGAAATATTACCTCTTTAACATTGTTCAGTACAGTGAGCAGTAAACTGGCTCAAATGGGGAGGGAGAGAGTTCCAGGTTCAGTACGAAAAAGGATGTTGGAAATGTAACTGGCAGATTTTCAGGGATTATGGGTTTTTCCATAAACACCAGGGTTGCCCTAGACCAGGGGTGCCCAACCTTTTGAAGAGCGAGGGCCATCGAAGCGACTTGGTAACCGGTCGCGGGCCAAAATAAGTGTAATGGGTGGATGACAGGTCTGCATCTACGCTGCATATGCAGAACAGATATGGACGCAGCCCGTGCTACTCTATGGGCCCTCCAACTCAATCTGACGGAAGGGAGCGGTTCCCCTTCTGTGTTTTTTTTTTTTTTTTTTTTTTTTTTTTTAAGCGTATCGGATTGAAGGTAAGCAGGGGTATATGGACATAGAGGTGAATGGAGAGGCTGCTTTAATATTGATGCGCCATAGGCACCTGTGGCTTTACTGCAGGTTAGCTGCACTTTGCCATAGACTTCTATTATATCCTGATGGTATAGTGCACTTTCTGAAAGCGCACCAAACCCACAGGTAATAACAGAAGTCTATGGCTCAGTGCAGGTAACCTGCAGGTGCAGGATTAGTTTAACAGCAGCCTCTAGTAATCACTGAAGAACAGAGATGCCCATCATATATACACTGATTTCAGTAACAAACACACCTTTAATAACAGTCTTCCATTCAGTTTTCCCCAGCTGTTGCTGTCCCAGGCAGAGTGCATTTGGTATCGATTGTGACAGGAGCTGGCACTATACAGGAAGCATCAGCTTATGCGGCTTTGCTCTGCAGCTTCTGGCTTTCTATACCGCCGGCTTCATTCACAACACTGATGCTCTGGGATGGAGGGTCGGCAACCTGCGATCTGGGCTTGTCAAACCACCATCCCGGAGCAGGAGGTCAGGGGCCACTGGATGGGCACTCCTGCCTTAGACGGTGAATCTGAGCAAGGTTCCCCATGCTAGCTGCCATCATATGTTCGTTAGGTGCAGTGTAACTGGGTTAAATTTACAGTATCAGAGAGAGTAGGAGGCATGGGTATTTTCCATCTCCTAGTGATGTAATGTCTTGCTGCTAGGAGGGTATGAGTGGTAGTATGTCTGAAGTGTGGTGGTAAATGGTTCATATTAAGATTTAGAAGGGCTAGGCCTGGAGGAGGAGAGATGGGAGTGTGGGAAATGTTGGATGTTGGAGATAAGTTGGAAGATGGAGGACCAAGCTGAGCACAGCTCCGCAGTTTATGCAGAAGATCACCTTTTTGCTCGCACTGTCTCCAGCAGAGGTTAGAAGCATGATGTTTTGTCTGGCCTTTTGTACATCTAAGGTCTCTTTCACACGGGGCGGATCAGTGCAGATCCGCCCCGTGGATAGCCGCTTGCTCAGCGGGGATCGCCGGAGAGATCTCCGCTGAGCAGGAAGATGACAGGTCCGTCTCTGCACACTGTGCAGGGACGGACCTGTCACAGCGCCGCTCTCCCCTATGGGGGATCGGGTGACGACGGACCGTAGAGTCCGTCGTCATCCAACCTGCTCTGCAGACGAATGAAAAAATAGGGTTTTCCTCCGTCTGCAGAAACGGACCATAGCGGGCACGGACGAGATCCGGTGTCAGCGGATGTTCATCCGCTGACACCAGCTATCCCATAGGGATACATGTATGTCCGTTTTGCATCCGAAAACGGAAGGATGCAAAACGGACATACGGACCGTCCGTGTGAAAGAGCCCTAAGGTTAATTTTGCTAATATTCTAGGGGTGGTGAGAGAGGTCCACGCAGGCTGGGGTGTTTTACAGGGCCAGTTTGGGAGAGACTGCAAGCAGTGGGACACACGGAGGAAAGTAAATACTTCCCTGCTATATAGTTCTTTCTGTAGGCAAGAGAAGGATTTAGGACCTGATTTTGAGAACAAATCGTTGAGATGGTGTATTCCTTTATTTGACCAAGAAGTAACCGGTAAGTTATCAATGATGATGAGTGTTGATAGGGGGATATTAGGGGTCTCTGTATAGTAGGATTGGAATAAAAGGGTGAGTCTTCGCCAAGCTTTCCCTGTATTGGAGTGCCCCCAGCAATGCTTTATCCTTTGTGAAGTTTGTAAGACTGAGCAGCAAGGCAATCGACCTTCTAAATTTAGATTTCTCATTTTATTCAGGCCAATTTATTTATTTTTTTCTCCATTTCGCTCTGTGAAAGCTTCTCAGATTGTTGAATAGTGACAGGTCCCCTTTAACTTGAAAGAGCCTTTTAACATGTCTTGATCTGAGGTTAGCTGTGGAAAAAATGTTAAGCCAGTAGAGGAAATATTTCATTTCATAACACTTGTCCGGGATTGGCGAGCAGATGTTGGAGGACTCAAAGACTAGGCCTGTGTGTGTGCCGGCAGCTGACTCGCAAATGTATAGATGCGCAGACCTGCTTCCTGTGGGCTTATGGAGGAAATGTTCGCCTCCCTTCTCTGCCAGCCACATTGCAGTCATTCCTGAAAGTATGGGCTTCTAGCAATGGGCTGTCTTAATTCTGGGGCTCCATTTTCTATCAGAGACTTCATGGCATGTGAACATTTCTTTTTAAAGCAAGTGAAACAAAGACATTTGTGTGACTTTCTAACTAAAAGGTTGTTGTCTGCTCCAGACGTTCTTTTATAGCGTCAATAATGGAAACCGAGAACACTGAATGGTGCAGATAAAACACTTTTTAATGTTTAGAAGTGGTCAAAATGCACTTGCAATACTTGATCGGGACATGCAACCCGGAGAAACACATCAATAAAACACCAAGTCATGCCAATTTGGAGTGCTCTTGCTAGGTTGCTGGTAAAAGAATGGTAAGCAAAGATGGACAGCCCAAAGTCGACACCGCAGGAGCCAAAGAGAGGGGAAATTACTGTAGAAGGATGTCCCATTGGCTGGTACAGAAGGGGGCCCCATGTTGTATCCTGTCATGTTAAAGAAGGTCCACCGTACTGACCTATTTTGGGGCTATGCCCCTTCCTCATAGTGGAGGAGTGAGGTTTTAGCAGAGCCACACCTTGAAGTGGACAGCGTAGGAAACTCAGAAAGGGGAACTACAAATAAGTCCAAATAGCTGGTGCTGAAGGAGGGCCTAAGTTGTATCCAAGGATATTTAAAATGCCTCCACTGAATTGACCTGTTTTGGGGGCCAAGCCCCTTCCTGGGTATGCAGAAGTGAGGTACTGGGGCATGGACACTATTGAAGTGGACACCACAGGAAACAAAGTGAAGGAAACAATACTTTTCCAGTGCCTGGTTCTGAAGGGGAACCAAAGCCAAGATAGACCACCTAAAAGCCAAGATAGACTGCCTAAAGTGAACACCACATTAACCAGAGAGAGGGGAACTACAAGGCCATCCCGACGGGTGGTACAGATGAGGGACCTAATGTATATACTGGGATTTTAAATAAGCTCAACTGTACTGACCTATTTTTGGGCTATGCCCCTTCCTTATTGTGGAGGAGTGAGGTATTAGGAGATGGATACCCTGAAGTGTACACCACAGCAACCGCAGAGAGGGGAACTACAAATACATCTGTATGATTGTTGCTGATGGAGGGCCTAGTAGTAGTCAGGAACATTTAAAATATTGTACCGCCACTGAACTGACCTGTTTTGGAGCCGTGCCCCTTCCTCAGAGTGTGCAGAAGTCAAGTATTAGGAAATGGACACGCTGAAGTGAATATCACCCGTACCAAAGTGAGGGAAACCTAAAAGAATGTTCCAATTGCTGGTTCAAAAGGGGAACCAAAGCTGACCTGTTTTGGGAACCATGCTGTTGCCTTCATTTGGTGTTGTATGGTACTAGGAGCCTTTGAACCAGATGAGGACAACAATGAGATGTTGCCCAAAAATGCTCCCATAATGTCAAGGGACCAGAGTGATGGAAGCCTCAGAACAAGGCAGGTAAACAGATGGGGCTGTTGGTAAATGACCGCATAATCATGCAGTCATGTAAACAAAGCGCTGTCAAAAGCCCATTGGCTCCATAACCTAAAGAAGTGGCACCGTAAACTAAACTAAACTTTTGTGCTCATTAAAGCGGAATTAAAGCCATTGATTGGCTTAAAAAAAAGTTATATGCCGATAATGCATTAAATATTATGTGGCGCTACCCAACCCAACTGTAATGGCGATCCTAATAAATAATGTATTCCACAAATAACATTTAATAAAATGCAAACTTCAAAAAATACTTCAAAAAATACTTCATAAAGATTAAACTTCAAGTGCATGCATGTGTTGTAATAAGCTTCGAGGGATACTAAATTAACAATATCCTATCTTCCAGTGTATATTCCTCTAAACATGCATAATCATTTAAAGTGCAAAAAAATGTAAACAAAGATTGCAAAAATTGCACAAATGCAAAAATCGCAAACCTGCAAAATATGCAAAAAATGCAGATTGTGCAAACGATGCAAAAAGTGCAAAACTGGTGCAATAAATAGTTCAAGCTTGTAATAAATGAATAGTCTCTATATATGATCCAGAAATCCTTGCAATAGTTCGTAGGTGAAATAAGGTGCAATAATAAAGTGTAAGTGCAGCAATCGATCGGTGTATGCAGACCAACAGGCAATGTCTGATCTGTCCAATCTGTGGTGTGCCGCCTGTTTCCCCCAGCCTCTCTCACCTCTAGTAGCGGCCTCCACAGGCCTAATGGAGCTTTAGATCAGCAACCAATCCCCTCAAAAACGATCGGTCTGTATGGAGTCCCAACATTCAGCAGGGTCCAATCCAGCCCTCCGGGCTCAACGTTATTATCCCAAACAAATGGTGCAATAAGAAAGGAAGGGGTGGGGGCTCCAATGTGAAGTAATTCAATAAAAATTTATTCCAGCACATAAATAAACCTACATTTAAAAACGATGAATAGCGAATCCAAACAAAATACTTCCGGCCTGGGCCGCGACCGGAAGTGACAACGACACCTAGCTCCTCCCTGACGCGTTGCGTCACTGCTCACGTGACTTTATCAAAGGGTCATTTGCCGATAATGTTAACTGTCACATTTGCTGGTGCTCGCAAAAACTGTCAAACCATCTAATGGCTGGTGTCATAACTGATCACATTTGCGGCAGCATGGCAGCAAATTAAACCGAGGCCAAGATGGCAGCTTGCTTGGCTGAAAAGGATAAGAGGGTTTAGTTCCGCTTCAAATGTCTGTACAATGTGATTAGGCCACCTCATGTAAAAAATGAAAAAAAAAATAAAAGCTCAACTCTGGGATTCTTAAACCATCGTCCTTTTCAGTGGGGGAGGGGGGTCTGAAAAATAATTTTTAATGTACAGAATCCCAACTTTGTATTTTATCCTATATTGTGTAGTATTTTTAATTTATCCGTTTTGTTTTGTTAAGTACATTTGCATTCTTTAAAGCTTACTAAACTTAAAATCGTTGTTTTTTTTTTTTTTTTTTTTTACACCGCAATTTTTTTTTTTCCCTTCTGAAAATATGCAGAAGGAAAAGGTCAAGGGTCATATATTCTATTTCCTGCTATAGGAAATGGTGCAGATTATTTATAGCTATTTACTATTATACAAGTGTTATTTATGGTGTTCGTATCTTTATAAAGGATTACATCCATTGAACAATATTTTCTAGATTTTCAGCCTGTGGCACTAAAGTAAAGCAAAACCCAATTACTAAAAGCTCATATTAGTTATATATAATATTTTAATGTCACTTTTTAAAAATGACGAAGTAAGTTCTTTCAAAAACTGCTTTCAGGCTCTTTAAATTTGCAACTTTCATTGAAATAATACCTGGTGATCCTGCCAACGAAGGTCTTTGTTTAGATCTGCAGATGATATTTAAAATCGAAGACATTGTTAGCTGGGTTTTTATCCCTTTGAGACAGTTGATGTGCCAGTTAAGGCTCCATTCACTCTTGTGCGACTCAACAAAGTCCATGCAATTTCCATTGCAACTTTACATTGCTACTTTGGTGCAACTTTGAATGGGTGGGACGTGGATGCGACTTTGGCTGTTGACCAACTCTCGCATTGATAACATTAGGATGTGACTTTAATGCAACTTTTGTGTTTACATTGCAGTCTATAGCACTCAACTGCACGAAAGTCGCATCAAAGTAGTTTAGGAACCTTTTTAAAGTCACTGCGACTTTAAGTCACATAGATTTGAATGGCTTCCATTGAAATACATTTTGTGTGTCGTATAACAAGTGTAAATGGAGCCTTAATTCTTGCCAGTCAGTTAAATTTCATATCTTGTACAGTAGTTTCTTTATATATTTTTAAAGCTTAAAGGAGAAATCCACCCTAACACTAAAATATCTACATCTACGGGTATCCACGATCGAACACTAACCTATCTAGCCCTTTAAAGAAGAAATCAGTATACATGCCTTTTCTGAAGCCTATCCGGTCCAATCCCATGCTGAGCTGTCAGTGGCGGCTTCGCTGTGGAGGTGGGTTCAGAGGACATATACGACAAAGGAAGCCTCATAGTAAGTCTATGGGTGACGTCCCTCCACATTCATTTCACAGCCGTTATCGGCTGTCTCCTCTGCAGAGCTTGCGCCACTGGAGGCCGTAACGGAGGGGTTTCAGAAAAGGTATGCATAGCGATTTCTTCTTTACAGGGCTAGATAGTTTTAGTCTTGGATCATGGAAGCCTGGTAGATGTAGAGATTTTATTGTTGGGGTGGACTTCCCTTTTAAAGAATGTTACCCCAACATTTCAGATCTCTGATATGTGCCTGTTGTACTATGTACTTGTATGAAGTATTCTGTTCTCTTTGGATCGGTTCCTTTTGTGTACAATTCCTGGTGTTTCTGACAGTCCCTCAGCTTTCCTATTAAAAACTGACCACACTAGGCATGACAGCACAGTGTGGTCAGTTTTCTGGCTGTGCCGAGAACCCAGCCTTCTCTTCACCAATGATGAGACTCGTGCGATAAATAGCAGCTAGACTCAAAATCAGTTACTGAATCAGATCAGGCAGTGATTGCGATTGGTTGCCAGAGGTTACAGTGTATCATTAACGCTCACTGACCTAGCTGCTAGAGGTTACAGCACACATTATGGCTTGCCGATTATTTGCCAAATGTTATAGTACATGACGTCTGCTTGTTGATTCGTTGCTAGAGATTACTGAACATCAATACTGCTCACTGGTTGCTGCACATTATTACTGCACATTGGTTGCTAGAGGTTACTGCATTATTTCCTCACTGTCTGCACACCATGGACTGGGGAGGTGAGGGAACCCAACAATAGACCGAAAACTCCTAGAGGTTACTGCATATCCTTACCGCTCAATGGTTGTTTGCAAGCGGTTGGTGCACATTATTATTATTATTATTATTATTATTATTATTATTATCACTCATTGGTTGCTAAAGGTTACAGCACATTATCTCCTCGCTACCTGCACACCATGGACTAGGGAGGTGAGGGAACCCAACAATAAACCGAAAACTCCTAGGGATCCTAGGACTCCTTAAAACAGTGAAGAGTGCTAAGGTGGAGGGTGGGTGACTCCCATGTCGTCTTTTATTTATTTTTTATTTTTATTTTTTTCATTGCCAGCATTCTTTTGTTTACTTTGAGCTGTCAGTGGGGAGACAGCTGATGAGTCATCGGTTGTTAAGGATGCAGCGGCCAGCTTCCCGACCCGCTCTTTAACCGCTTGCTGACCGACTCCTGTACATTTACGTTGGCAGAATGGCTCGGCTGGGCAAAGTAACGTACTTGTACGTTACTTTGAACTTCCCGCCATGCGTGCGCCTGCCGCGATGTCTGTCGGGCGCCCGCGATCGTGTCACGGAGCTGAAGAACGAGGAGATGCCGATGTAAACACATCATCTCCCTGTTCTGCCTAGTGACAGGACACTGATCGTCTGTTCCCTGTAATCGAGAGCAGCGATCAGTGTCGTGTCACTGCTAGCCCACCCCCCCCCCACAGTTTGGGAAACACTTAACCCCTCCCCAGCCCCCTAGTGGTTAACCCCTTCACTGCCAGTGACATTTTTACAGTAATCAATGCAATTTTATAGCATTGATCACTGTATTAATGCCAATGTTCCCAAAAATGTGTCAAAATTGTCTGACGTGTCAGTCATAATGTCGCAGTCATGATAAAAAATCACTGACCGCTGCCATTATTGGTTAAAACAAAAAAAAAAAATTATTATAAAAATGCCATAAAACTATGCCCTATTTTGTAGACGCTATAACTTTTGTGCAAACCAATCAATAAACGCTTATAGTGATTTTTTTATTTATTTTTTTTTTATTTTTTTACCAAAAATATGTCCAATACATATTGGCCTAAACTGAGGGAAAATTTTTTTTTTTTTTATATATTTTTTTAGGGATATTTATTAGCAAAAAGTAAAAATTAATGCTTTTTTTTTTTTTTTTTTTTTTTTTTTTAAATTTTTTCTTTTTTTTGTTTATAGCGCAAAAATAAAAACCGCAGTGGTGATCAATTACCACCAAAAGAAAGCTCTATTTGTGGAGGAAAAAAAACATAAATTTTGTTTGGTAGCCACGTCGCACGACTGCGCAATTGTCAGTTAAAGCGGCACAGTGCCGAATCGCAAAAAGTGCTCTGGTCTTTGGGCTTAAGTGGTTAACAACCAGCTATTCTTCACACAGAATTCGAATCAGTCGATAAATTTCAAATTGCTCAAAAAATTTGGAATTCATTAAAAAATAAAGAAACTAAACAAATTTTTGCTTTCTGCACATGTCTAGCGACTTTGTAGAGCACAAACAAAATAAGCACATTGGTCAAAGTCATAACAGAGTTGCACTCATCCAAAGTCGCACGGTAAAGGCGCAATGGAAATCGCACAAGTTTAAGTCGCACAGATGTGGATGGACACTTGAACCATTTTTGCCCTTGAATTTTCATTTTAACTTGCAGACAACAGTCAACTTTGCATCAGTTAGTATTGGTAGAAATTCTGGTGTGCCTGTGGATTTGTGAACATTTTTTTTTCTTTTTTTTTTGGGTGGGAAGGTGGTCTATGTAAAACATATATTTTACAATTTTCAGGAAATATCCCACCAGTAAAATAATAATAAAATTGTTAAAAATAAAACGCACACCCTTCCTGACTTTCTGCCGTCTGCCTGCTGTCTAAAGCTTCCATTCCATTATATTTGTTACATCCGTGTCTGTTTTTAAGGCGAAACTGAAGTAAGATAATTAGTTTTTCTCCTTCTATATTATGATGACCTCAGAAATTTCTGAATTGTTTTGTCATTAAGCCCAGCAATTTATTCTCCTCCTGTGTTTCCGTTGAAGGCCTTCATCCAGTAGTTTCATCCATGATGGCCAGTTTTACGAGCGTGCAACCCCATAAACTATTCATGCGTCTGCTGAGCACATTGACCCTTTGATGTTAGATTGTGCTTTTAATTTGTGCCATCGGATGCCATGCTGGGACCGGTTTTCCTGCTCCGCTCACCCACAAGCCTTTCCCCCAGGAAAACATGGCTGCCGCTAGGCTCCTATTTATCTACCTTCCACCAGCAAAGGTTTCCTCTTGCCCCAATATTTACTGAAGTGTTTTCCAAATTTGACATGCTTTGAGTTATATGTTCCCTGAATGAGTTCCCCCACCCTCTCCTCAGCCCTCACACAGGAAGCTTTGCTGCAATCATGCTGTTCCCAATCAATATTCCTTTACCATGGAAATTAGATTAGGACTTTCCATATTTATAAGCGTTTGCCTGTGGAGATTTGCAGAAGCCCTTTCATCACACGTGTTAACCCCGAGGTACCTGAGATGATTAGCATGGACTTGTTAGTGGAGGCAAAGCTTCAGTTTCATGTGTTCCCTCAGAAAGATGTGGCCATTTTGTATTCTGAGGCAGCCAATGGTTGGAACATCTCCCCATACATATTGGACTTCTCTCACTTCTAAAGGAGCCTGCTTTGATCTTCAAGATCAGAAATGGATTTGGGAATCTGCAGGATTGTTTACTACTTGTTAGTGGAGGCGAAGTCTTGGAGAAATGCAACCATAGCTTGATGCATCTCTCCATACATATTGGGCTTCGCTTACCCCTAAAGGAGCATGCTTTCATCTTCGAGGAGGTCATAAATTGCAGTGCTGGAAATATGCAGCTGTTTGCTACTAGTTAGTAGAGATAAAGTCTTATAGAAATAAAACCACATTGTACTTAGAGGGCAGGGATAGTAGGCAACATAGTGACAGTGCAGTGGTATCCAAACTGCAGATGGGGGCTGGATGTGGCCTTTATCCAGCCCTTGGGGCACTATTGGTTCCACTGATACGAGGTACAATTCCTCCCACCGACATCAGTAGTGTAATTTTTGTACTCCCGTAGATGCCAGGGCATTTTTTACTCCCACTGGCCACAGTCCAGCCCACCTAATATTTGAAGGGCAGTAAACTGGCCCTTTTGGAGTCCCCTCTGGCTTAGCGGTTAGCACTTTTATCTGTAGGGTCCTCTGTTCAAATCCTGGCTAGGATATGGTCTGCATGTGCTTGCGTTGGTTCCCTTCACATGCCAAAGACCATGACCTGATGGTTATCTGAATAACCATCAGGTTATTCGGCCCTAGTTTGTGCATGTAATGTACAAGGTCCGTTACCGAATCTGACGGGTCGCCGACTCTGATGGAACACTGGCATATTTGTCTTGGAAAAACATAGCGGCTGCACCCCAGCCAGCTAACCTGTCAGCTGCCAGTGTGTTAAAGAAAGTTGACGCTGGCACCCTCCGCCCACTGACTTCTGGGAATGAGCAAGTTTAAGGGGAGTTTTTCAGCTGTAAAATGCCTGAAAAACACAACAAAAAAAGTGGCTATTCTGTGTTTTGTTAGCTTTTTTTGGAAGTATAGTTTTGCTAATAAAAAAAAAAAAAAAAAAAAAAGCTAAACTCTACAGCTAAAAAAATGCTGCACAACTCATTCTACAGCTAACGCTAATGGCGGTTTTGTAACATCCAGTGTGCAAGAGGCCTAAAAGTGTAAGTACCTGTGACATCACTGGACATCACTGCTGCCTCCCGGAGTATATTGCTCAGGGTCTCAAATCTTGCTAAAAGATGTTCCAGCACCGTACTGGGGGGTATTTTTTATGGGATTTGGAATCTTGTGGAAAAATGAAAAAATCCGAGTAAGGGGCTGGTCCTTACCACGTGATCAGCCATCAGCCAATGACAGCTGATCACATGATCTAAACAAAAGTTCGGTAATAGTTTTTTTTTTTTCTCCTCACACTGACAGCGTGAGGAGAAAAAAAAGCCCATCACCGGCTTATCTGCAAGGGACATCGGTCCCAAAGAGGCAATTCTGACTCATCTGTGCCACCAGTACCCCCTGCCAGCGCCACCTATCAATGCCAACCAGTGGTGCCAATCAGTGCCACCTAGCAGTGCTTGCCTATCAGTGTAACCAACCAGTGTCGATCAGTGCCCATCACTGCTGCCTCATCAGCGTACATCAATGAAGGAGAAAAATTACCCATTTGCAAAATTTTATAACAAAATATAAAATCGTATTAATGTAAAACATTATTTTTTTAACAAAAAATAAAAAAACCGCAGAGGTGATCAAATGCCACGAAAAAAAGCTCTATTTGTGTGAAAAAAATGATAAAACTTTCGTTTGGGTACAGTGTTGTATAACCTCGCAATTGTCATTCAAAGTGCATCAGCGCTGAAAGCCGAAAATTTGTCTGGACAGAAGGGGGTTTAAGTTGCACAGTAAGCAAGTGGTTAAATGAGTCTCTCATTAGGAAGAGCGCAGTGAGAAATGTGCAGTCAATGGGGAGAGAAGCTTCACAGCAAGAGGAGTCAGCAGGAAAGCGGGTTCGATCTTTGTAAGACTTGGCAGATGTTTTACAGCATGGAGTCCAGAATTATTCAAAGTGGGTAACTGAAACCAAAAGTGACCCCGAGATCTCTTGTCTCCATTACCCCACCCATTGTGTGCAGGATCTGTGATAAGTGCAGTGTGGATGTTCTACTGTGGTCTCCATTTCTCCATTGAATTGCTTCTCCCTCTCTTTTATATATATATATATATATATATATATATATATATATATATATATATATATATATATATATATATATATATATATATATATATATATATAGAACTACAATATTTCACTCGACTTTTCAGCTGCCCCTAAAAAATATGTTGTCTCCCATTGATTAGTATAATGCCACACCTTGACCATTCCATATCAGAATGTGGGTTTATGGTGTCTTGAAGGTACTTTTTGTGGGATTTTCTTTTGAACCTTTTATTTTTCTGGAGACGCATAATGCTGCATTCATGTAAAAAAACAAACAAAAAAAAAACGAATCATGGATACACGTTGAATACATCCTCAACTCAGGTTTTATACCACCTATAATGTTTAGCAAAAAAAAAAAATGGTTTATAAATGCAGCGGCCATAACCCCTTGAGGGGCGGCCTTGACTTTTAGGCTTACCAGTTACCTCCTCCTTGGCTTGTCTGTGAATGTCCAGGGGTTCCCAGGGTTAGTACCCAACAACTTTTGATGCTGACACATAAAAGTCCTTTTGAAGGTTTTTATTCTGCAGTGGTAACATCCAACATAACAGTCTCAGATAGGAATAGAGGGCACGGGTGAAGAAACTCAGGCACCTTGAACTGCTGACATCCACGGAATCAACCCAGAGAGTAGCCACTCGCAGCTGGGTACTTCAATGCCAGATAAACCTCTAGCCAGAGGTTTAGCAGCCGACAATGTGATCCGGAAACTTGCAAAAAGTTTCTGACACAGAATAAACTTGCAACCGAAGGTGAATAGGAACCTTTCTCGCAGTACCTGGAACTTTGTCTCCTTGGCAGTACTGTGGAAGCATGGATTCTTTAGTGTCCATACAACTCGTCTTCCAGGCTCTTACTGAGATGCCAGATTGTTGGCCCTCCTCCGAAGAGTCCTCCCCTGGTCACTTGTACGAGTTGCCGTGTCCCTCCAATACTGAGAGCACACCGGGACGCCTTGAATCCTCCTTCAGTTACTGGGTTAACCGACTCAGACTCGGGAACAGAAGGTTCCCCACCCCAGACCATGCAGGTCTATGGGGCTAGTCAGACTGACCATGTTTGCGGTACGGCAAACGCTCATAGGCCCGGGACCCCTCGCAGGGCTACCCCGGTCCAGAACCAGGCAGAAAGACTGCGGTGCTGACTTCAGCACCTTAAGTACCCCTTCCCAGACTACGCAGCAGGGCCAGACGCACCCACTGATTGGCTCCGGGAAAGATTGGTACCTCACACGTCCAACCAGGCCTGGTTCTCAGCCTGTCATAGGTGCTTCACTGCACCCATTACCAGGCAGAACCCTAGTACAGCCCAGCCAAACTGATGCGAAAGCAAACCTGTACAATTAACCCTCAGAACCCCATTACTGTTCTGAGGGAAAAAAAGAATTTCCACTTATAGCGCACACTCGTTAAAGTGTGACCGCTACATAAATATCCAGAACAAAATAAATATGATGGACACCAAGTAAACTTGTGGGGGATCTCACCTTCTAAGGTCACTTCAGATACCTCCATATCCTTGCATTCTGAAGTTTATCTTCAGTGTGCCCCAAGATCCTGAAAACCTGTGAGCTCCATTATACATATATCAAGCACAAATTCCATCATCAAGCTCTGACCCACCTTCTCTTTATACGGGTCAAGAAAGGGTATAGACAACTTTATTGGACAATAGGAAAATGAGGCAGGGCCTAGCCCAACCATGGAAGTTTTGTTGATATCTGCATAATAGTGCACCACATTTTCTGGGAAACTCCAAAACTCCAAAACTCTCCAGGCAAACTGCATATTTCCAGATTCAAGCAGGGATATGAAGGTAACTGTTTGATGGGCTTATGGCTTCCTTAGAAGATAAGAACCTTGCGTACGTTTGCTTTGAAGTTTTAGCATTATTGGCAATAGGAACTTGGATATGAACAAATCAAACTGCCAATTCACATGGCTGATATGGGGTCTCCTCAGGGCCATGCTGATGTCCTCTAAAAACGTTATGATTATACTAGCTCAATAAAGATAAGAGGAGCTTTATGCCCCGTACATACGTTCCGATTATCGGACAAACAGATCGTTCGATAATCTGATCGTTGGTATGCAGCTTTCGACAGCCGATCACGACAGTCCGTCCAACCAAATCCGAAGGGACAAACAGGAAAACTTTGGTCGGACGACAGCCCATCGTACGACAATCGTGTAATCAGTACAATATGCGTCCGATAAAAGTCATTCGACAAACACCACGCATGCTCGGAAACCCGAAAATAAACCAGGAGGACACGGGTCACGCGTATTTGACATCATTGAAAATACGTAGCTACGCACAGCGGAAGATTTTTCCAGCATCGTACGACAAAAATCTTACACACATTTTGCACTGTTGTATTCGATCTTAGTTGTATGCAACAAAATGCGAACGATCTGCCGTACGATAATCAGAACGTGTGTACGGGGCAATACGCTTCAGTTTCAGAGCTATTTTTTTTTAACCAACTTCAGATTCAATTGAATTGGTTTGTATCTATTATCTGAATGGGTCTTTAAAATGCACATACATTTTTAAACACAATCTAGCCTCAGGTGGAGAGTCCAAGAAAAAGGTTCGCTCAAATCCCCTACACTGTGCTTTTGTGAGACAGGGGACACCAAAAGCTGCAACAGGGAACAACATTGGTGTCACTAACTACAGTAACTTGTGTAGTGTAGCAAGGAGTGCCTAAATCACAAGAGTGACTGAGCAGTTACAAAGAGTTTGACTAACAAAACTGTTCCCTTTATAATTGTTTTTATTTATTTGGCCATTTAGAAGGTATGTCTACACAGGAGGTGCTGCAGCTTATCTCCTAGTAATTTTAGTTGCCTGTCTGTCTCTGTCACTGACCTGGAACAAGCATGTAGATTAGAAAGTTGCAGTCTATGAAGGTTCTCATTTTATCCAAGTCCATGGTATGACTAGTAGTAGTTACACCCCTGGTGCCCAACCTGTGGCCTAAGGACCGCATACCGGCCCTTTGGTATGTGATGTGCGACCCTCGGATCTCAGCAGTCTGCAGTGGGAACATTTATTAGGGTAGTAGTATTTATCTCTACTAGCCTCATCTAACATTTTCCCAGTTTCGTATTGTCTTCTGCAGCATATCCCCAGACAAAAATGTATCCTGTCCTCACTCTCTTCCCTTCATTTCCTTTATTAGGGCCGCAATCTGACATTCCTTTCAAGCATTACAGATATTGAACATTAAAGAGGAGTTCCGCTTAAGAAAAAAAAAAAATAATAATTAAAATGCCGCTATAAATATTGCCACTGCTGACTTTTAATAATCGGACACTCACCTTTCCCAGGGCCCAGCAATGCGGGTGAAGCCCCGCTCGTCTCCCCCTCCTCTCTGCGGCGCCGGCATTGTAACTGTGGCGCCCGGCTGTGGCTTCACATCTGGGCACACACTGTGCATGAGCGAGCTGCGCGGCACGCCATGCCTGGCAATCATCTGGGACCTGTGACGTGTCCCAAATTATTACAGAGGGTGAGTGGGGAGAGGTGATCTCCCTTCCGGTGCCGTGGTGTGCCGGGAGGAAGTGGGAGCTGGGACCCTCTAAAAAGAGGGTATCTGCTCCCCCCCCCCCCCAAAAAAGAACATGCCAAATTTGGCATGTCAGGGGGTCACCTTACCTTTAAAGCAGAAGTTCAATTTTTGGGTGGAACTCCGCTTTAATCTCTTTGATCTCAGGGGCCACATTTGAGGCCTCCTTTTAGCTCATGGTTGCTCATTAGTTGAAAACCACTGGGTTACACATTCAACTGGACTTGTTCAGTAATGTTGAAAATGTTTAATTACCCAAGCCAATTTTTTAAAGTGGTTATAAAGTCAGAAGTTTTTTTTTTATCTTTAATACATTCTGTGCATTAACATAAAAAAACTTCTGTCTTGCTCTCCCCCTGAGCCCCCCTAATACTTACCCTAAGGTCCATCGAGATCCAGCGATCTCGATGGAGACTCGGCTGTCTGCCTCTCCCTATTTTATTGGCTGAGACAGCAGCATGGCGCCATTGGCTTTCCGCTGCTGTCAATAAAAGTCAGTGAGCCAATGAGGAGAGAAAGGGGGCAGGGCCATGGCTCTGTGTCTGACTGGACACAGGGAGCTGCGGCTCGGGTGCCCCATGCCAAGCTTCTTGCTGTGGGGGCACTTAACAGGAGGGAGGGGCCAGGAGCACCGAAGAGGAACCCAACATGAGGTGGATCTGGGCTGCTCTGTACAATACCACTGCACATAGCAGGTAAGTATGACATGTTTGTTATTTTTAACTAAAAAAAAAATAAGACTATAGTATCACTTTTAACTCTAATGAGTGTCGGGAACATACCTTGGTATTTTTTATCCACACAGGTAGCACAGACACCTTAACCCAGCCATTCTCAAACAGGGTTCCTCCCGAGGTTGCTAGCGCTTCTTTGAGCTGTGGCTGATTGACCTCCCATCTGATGGTGTCTGCATTTCCATGTCCATTGTCAGTTGGCACAGTCAGTACCATGATACCTATGGTCTTTTAGCTGACTGGTAAGGGGGGTGTTCTAATCACCACTGGTAGGAGGGGGGTAGTCTCTTCACTGATCGCCTATGTAAGGTGTGTTTTCCTAATGACCACTGATGGACTAAACTTAGCAGGGGTCCCCTAAGACCTGAACATTTTTTCAAGGGGTAAAAAGGTTAAGGGAGGCTGTCTTAATCCAATCTGCATGGAAAATGTCAAGGCAGATGTTGATTGTCCAAGAACAAGATGGGGGGTGTGAAAGTACTGGAACCACCTTGTTCTAGCTACGTAATCCCATCCTTGGTGTCAGGAAGGCTTCATAGGTGTTAATCATTCTGTTCACATGGTTGGCGTGAATTGTTGTCAAACTGCCAGGGTGGAGATGGCAAAATGGAATTTAAAGTGGAAACAGGTGGTGTTAAAGGAGGCCATCCCCTGCTCAGTGATGATTGTTCCAGTTTGTTGGTGGGTATCATGTGAACCAGTTGACCTCTCTGTTCAAAATGTGCAGCTTACTGTCCTCAAAAGAATGTCCCTTTTGCAGAAGAAGTTAACTTTTTTACGAAAAAAAAAAAAAAAAAAATAGACTAACGCCACATATCCTGGCCACCCCTCTAGACTCTACTGACCATATTGGCCACGAAACCCTGTACTGCTGGTATAGCAGTCCATACACTGCACAGCCCTGGAGTGTATATCGACTAGAATGTTTGCGAAGGCAATCGCTCATTGGTCAGCACCACACTTGGCTAATGAGAAGGCTTTTATCTTCTGGGACACCTTACCAGAAGAAGCCACAAATGTGCTTCCCATTGGTCAGCATGGTCACGGGGCTGTGCTGATCAATGAGTAGTTGCCATATTGAGCATTCTGATTGGCACTCACTCCGGGGCTGTGTATTGTGGTGTATGAATTGGTACATTGGCACCACAGGGCATCACAGCTGCTATGCGCGGCAGGGTCCAAAGGGGATGCCCGGATATCTGGAGTTCACTTCTTCTTTTTTTTTTTTTTGTGAAAAAGTGAACTTACCCTTTAAGCTTTAGAATGACTGTGGAGTCTTGACCTGTAGAATTTGCGATCATGTGTTGGGCTATTCGTTTTGTGTCTCCAATGCACAGGTCTTGCATGCTTCAGCATTTAGACCAGGGGTAGGCAACCTGGGGCCCTCCAGCTGTTGTGGAACTACATTTCCCATGAGGCATTGCAGGGCTGGCAGTTACAATAACTCAGAGGCATTATGGGACTTGTAGTTCTGCAACAGCTGGAGTGCCCCAGGTTTGCCTACCCCTGATTTAGACCTTTCCTCTTTATCTGCATGCTTGTATTAGGCCAGAGGCTTAGATAGTAATGAAGCCAGAAGGATATGTCAGCAATGGAAGCCTCACATATTTTCTCAGTAAAGGTTTCCTTTAAACCAGGGGTGTCGAACCTTCCTGGGCCACATCGGAAGAAGAGAACTTGTCTTGGGCTGCACATAAAATGCACCAACAATAAGGATAGCTGATGAGCAGTTCCTCCTGTGAATCAGCGGGTAGGTGCGCCCCCACTGGGGCCCGTTCACAAAGTGTGTAGAGAGCCCCAAATAGGTGCTGCTACCAACCAACGGTCATAGTAAATGGGGCCAGCAGCTGCACCTATCTGCTGAGAGCTGCAGGAGGAACTGCCGCTACAATTCGCACCGGCCCCAATCACCGGTGTAAATGGAGCCCATGTGCTGTGGGGGGTGCAGCCCATCCCTGTACCCCCCTACCTTCTGCCATGTAGCATTTACTTATCTGACATCTTCTGCATCCTTCCAGGCGTGTGTTTGCCTGGCTTGTCAATGTAGGCTGCCACAGCTGCTGTTTGCATGGCATCCCTACAGATGTGCATGGGTCAGGCTTGTCTGTCAGCTGCCGTGGCATTTTTGGCATCTCTCCAGATTGGCCCAGGCCACATGCTAAACTCTCTGGGGCCGCTGGTTGGACACTCCTGCTTTAACCACTTCAGCCCCAGAAGAATTTACCCACTTCCTGACCAGGCCATTTTTTGTGATACGGCTTTAACGGACAATTGCACGGTCGTGCGACGTTGTACCCAAATTAAATTGATGTCCTTTTTTTCCTGATTAATAGAGCTTTCTTTTGGTGGTATTTGATCACTTCTGCGATTTTTAATTTTTTTGAGCTATAAACAAAAAAAGCGACAATTGTGAAAAAAATAAATATTTTCAAATTTTTGCTGTAATAAATATCCAAAAAATAAATAAATGTGAAACTAATTTCTTCCTTGGTTTAGACCAATATTTATTATTCTACTTATTTTTGGTAAAAAAAATCCCAATTAGTGTATATTGGTTTGCGCAAAAGTTATCGCGACTACAAAATAGGGTATAGATTTAGGGCTTTTTTATTATTTTTTTTTTTACTAGTTATGGCGGTGATCAGAGATTTTGTGTGGGACTGCGACATTGCAGCAGACAGATCGGATAATTTTGACACTTTTTTTTTTTTTTTTGAGACCAGTGTCATTTATAAAGTGATCAGAGCTATAAAAATGCACTGATTACTGTATAAATGACACTGGCAGAGAAAGGGTTAACACCAGGGGCGATCAAGGGGTAAATTTTCCCTAGGGAGGTGCTTACTAACTGTGCAGGGGGGGACTGACAGGCAGTAGAGAGAGATTGCTGTTCCTGATCACTAGGAACAGACAATCTCTCTCTACTCCCTTGACAGAACTGTTTGTTTACACTGGCAGATCCCTGTTCTGCCTCTCTTTGGAGTCATCGCGGGTGGCCGGTGGACATCTAGTTCGCCGGACCCACTGATCGGCTCCCCCGCTAGCGAATGGGCACGCGTGCCTCTGCCCACAGATCGCCATGTACGCACCTGCCGTACAATGACGGCGATTCACGCAGGAGTGCCAACCTGCCGCTGTTTAACTGCGGCGGCTGGTCGGGAAGTGGTTAAACAGTAAGGCTAGCACAATTTATCCAGTTGATAGTGGGGAAGGGTTAGAACTTTCCAGCTTAGTAATTTCCCCCCACCTTTTATACTGGTGACGTTATAGCAAGTGAGGGGTTATCTTTGCCACAGGGACAATTGGCCATAAAAACCTGTCAGAAGGCGTTGCTTGCGCTCCACTGTCACATATCTAAATGGCGTTTGTATATATTTGAGTACTTTAAAGAGTAACTCCACATTTGTTGAGAAAAAAACATTCCCCTCTGGGTGATCTATGTACATTGCAGGGATTTTAAACAACTTTGTTGCAGATTCTTACCCTTTTGTTAATCTGAAGAAATCCCTGTGTGTTTGTCCATGTGGTAAGGGAATCTAATGGGAGTGGTTTCGTGATGATCAACTAGCTGCTGCACCTGCAGGGCACGAATGAGGAAAGTGGCAGGGTCTGCATCCCTTTAGTCGTGATTTCCGATTTGTAGTAGCTCACCAAAAAGGATTTTTTTGTTGTTGCAGAGGATGCCTGAAATTTGATTTATATCTTAGTGCAAGACTGCTGGGAAAATCAGTAAGCCAATCATGTGTACAGAACGCCTCCAGGTAGCCATATTGCATTTTACAGAAACTTACAACACTGCAGGTTTGGAAAAGGTCCTTTTTAATAACATTCAATCACAATATGTAATTGTATACGCTATGTTGTAAATTTAAAAAAAACAAAGTGGAGTTGCCCTTTAAGTCTGGAAAGCTTTTCACTGGCAGGATTTATTTATGGCCTTCCTGTCGTTATTTCTGCAGTGAATCCTTCTGATAATTGTTACCTGGGAAGTGAATGCAGGATTGCTTCTGTTTAGCATTATATGCAGCCTAATGAGTGTTCAGCATTAATGAATCATTTCCCTATGGACCTTTGACTCAGCAGACCCAAACCGCCCCCCACCCAGGCAACCGCAAGTCCACTCCGCTGGATATTCTTCACTTCCTTTTCATTGACTGGCTGAGCAGACAGAGGAGAGGGCGAGTGTCATTACTGATAATGAAGATTTATACAGGATCTGGTGTGCTCTGGAGATTGGAAATAGGCATTGTATGTCAAAATCAAAATTTTACCAAAATTTTCAAGGATCTTTAATTTAACTCCGCATTAGTAAATATATTTCCCTAGATGAATCTCAAAAGCAACATGGCATGTGGCTACAGGGTATGCAACATGCCAACCCTATGAACCAGATTTTTAATAGTTTAGATGTACGGAACTTTAACCACTTCCACTCCAGAAGGTTTACCCCCTTCCTGACCAGGCCATTTTTTGCAATACGGCACTGCGTTGCTTTAGGCCCCTTTCACACTGAAGCGTTTTTCAGGCTCATTTCACTCCAGTGTTAAAGCCGGAGGGCTTTCACACTGGAGCGGTGCGCTAGCAGGACTGTAAAAAAAAGTCCTGCTAGCAGCATCTTTGGAGCGGTGAAGGAGCGGTGTGTTCATCGCTCCTATACCGCTCCTACCCATTGAAATCAATGGGTCAGCGCGCCTATACCGCCGGCATAGCGGCGCTTTGCGGGTGGTTTTAACCCTTTTGCGGCTGCTAGCGGGGTTAAAACCGCCCCGCTAGCGCCCGAATACCGCTGCTAAAAACGACGGTAAAGCAGCGCTTAATATATCGCTGCTTTACCCCGACGCCCACGCCGCCCCAGTGTGAAAGGGGCCTTAACTCACAATTGTGCGGTCGTGCAATGCTGTACCCAAATAAAATCATTTTTTTTCCCCCCACAAAGCTTTTTTGGTTTTATTTGATCACCTCTGCTTTGTTTGTCTTTTGTTTTTTTTTGCGCGCTATAAACAAACAAAAAGCGAAGATTTTGAAAAAAATTATATATTTTTTTTTACGTTCTGCTATAAAACACATTCAATAAAAAAAAATTTCAATCAAATTTCTTTATCAGTTTAGGGCAATATGTATTCTGCTACATGTTTTTGGTTACAAAAAAATTCCCAGTAAGCGTATATTGATTGGTTTGCGCAAAAGTTATTGGGAGTTATTTACTAAAGGAAAATCCACTTTGCACTGCAAGTGCACTTGGAAGTAAAGACGCTGTAGATGCGAGGGGGACATGCAAGGAAAATAAAATAAAAGCATTTTAGCTTGCACATGATTGGATGATAAAATCAGCAGAGCTTCCCTCATTTCAGATCTACCCCTTAGATGTAGAGTGACTGCACTTCCAAGTGCACTTGCGGTGCAAAGTGGATTTGCCTTTCGTAAATAACCCCCATCGTGTCTACAAACTATGGGATAGATTTACGGACTTAAAATGTTGTTTTTATTTTTTACTAGTAACGATCAGCGACGATCAGCTTTTTTTTTTTTTTTTTTTTTTTTTTTTTATTAGCAGGACTATAACATTGCGGCAGATAAATCGGACACAAAGTGACACTTTTTGGGGACCTTGACAATACAGAGATCAGTACTAAAAAAAAAAAAAACTCAGTCACTGTACTAATGACACTGGCAGGGAAGGGGTTAAATGTGTTCCCTGGGAGTGCTTGCTAACTGTGTGGGGGATGATTTAACTGGGGAAAGACAGAGATCCATGTTCCTGTTTAGCAGAAACACAAGATCTCCATCTTCCCCTCTGATAGAACGGTGATCTGCCTTGTTTACATAGGAATTTCCGATGGAAAAAATTTAGATCCTGCTCTCAAATTTTCCGACAACAAAATCCGATCAGGACTTTTTCCAATCGTGTGTTTAGAATTCCGATGGACAAAGTGCCACACATGCTCAGATCAAATTAGGAGACCAAACCTATTGGCTACTAGCCTCTACGTAGTTCCGTAGTACGCAACGAACGTCACCGCGTTCAGAATGATCGGATTTTCTGACAACTTTGTCCGACCGTGTGTATGCAACACCAGTGTCGGACATAATCCGTCGGAAAAAATCGGACGGATTTTGTGGTCAGAATCTCCAACCGTGTGTGGGGTGGGGCATAAGACCCCATCCAATTTGGATGCAGATAGAAGCCAAAGCATGTAAGACGCACCCAATTTCTTCCATTCTCTGGCTACCCCCTAAACAAAGGCCCCCAATTTTATGTCCGGCACTCTCTATCTCCTTGAATATTTGAGATAGTTTACTTAAATCTCATCGATATCAATCCCAGCATACTCCACTGGCCTCACTATTGGGAAATGCAAGCTTTACCCCAGGTCTCACCCCCCGAGCATTTGAATGGTGGACGAATAAAGGGTTAATGAGAATTGCAGATCTCTGTGACCGCGGAGGCGTCTTAACAAAGAAGCTAGAGGAAGCGTATCAACTGCCGACCTCGGTGTTGTTTAGGTATGAATAGATCGCACATTTTCTAAATGCTCTATCTAGAAACTCAGACATCACCACAATGACTCCAATGGAACATCTATGTGTACAGTACGATAAGATTAAAGGGCACATTTCGGCAATATATACAACACTGACTAGCTGTAATGAAAAATTAGAATATATGAAGAAATGGGAAACTGATATTGGTGAGGGCATGGAGCTGGACGAGTGGCACAAAATAGCATCATGAATACTTCATTAATTGAGGCCAATTTTAATGTTGTTATGAGATGGTACATGGTCCCGGCAAGGTTGGCAACATTTATATCCGGAGCATCCCCACTATGTTTTCGTGGATGTGGGCAAACAGGCACAATGTACCATATATGGTGGCAGTGCCCCAAGGTGAGGCGTTACTGGATCAGGGTATATAACTTCGTTTTTTACACTTAGCCAGGTGAACCTACTTAAATCTCCGACACAGGCGCTACTGGGAACCGAAGTGAAATTGGTAGCAAAATCCCTTAAGTATCTTATAAGGTATATATTTATAGCCGACAAAATTATAATAGCAAAAGCATGGAAAAGAACGGTAGTGCCATTCGACCAGCTCAAGTACAAGCTCTCCTGGATTACGCTCAATGAAAGAATGACAGCGTCAATAAATGATAAAATGCCACAATTCGAAAAGATATGGAATCCTTGGATCCAATATCTGTCTGAAGGCTCTGGCGGTACTGATATACACAGTCCGGAGGGGGGGGGGGGGGGGGGGGGGGGGGGGGGGGGGGGGGGGGGAGTGGCTAAGGGGCAGAGATAGGATCACAAGAGTTCTTCTTCTTCTTCTTCTTCTTCTCTTCTTCTTCTTCTTCTTCTTCTTCTTCTTCTTTCTTCTTCTTCTTCTTCCTTCTTCTTTCTTCTTCTTCTTCTTCTTCTTCTTCTTCTTCTTCTTCTTCTTCCTTCTTCTCCTTCCCTCCTTCTTCTCCTTCTTCTTCTTCTTCTTCTTCTTCTTCTTCTTCTTCTCTCTTCTTCTTCTTCTTCTTCTTCTTCTTCCTTCTCCTCAGACCAATTTTCGGCGCTGGCGCACTTTGAATGACAATTCCCCGGTCATACCACACTGTACCCAAATGACATTTTTATCATTTTTTTTTTCCCCACAAATAGAGCTTTCTTTTGGTGGTATTTAATCACAGCTGGGATTTTTATTTTTTGCTAAACAAACAAAAAAAGATGGAAAAAAAAAATCTTGTTTAATAGTTTGTTTGTTTATAAAATTTTGAAAACAGGTAATTTTTCTGCTTCATTGATATGCGCTGATGAGGCGGCACTGATGGGCTGCACTGGTGGGTACAGAAAAGATGGCACGGATGGGTGGCACGGATGGGCACTGATAGGTGGCACTGATGTGCAGCACTGTAAAGGCACATTGTGGACATTGACGGATGGCACTGTGGTCACTGACAGGTAGAGCTAGTGGGCACTGGTAGGCGGCACTTTTATAGGGCACAGGTGGGCACCATGGACCTTGGACACATTGCAGTGAGAGGGACTGATGTCCCTCTCACTGCCGCCGGCTCTGTTATTATCACATAATCAGCTGTCATTGGATCACGTGGTAAGGGGTCGGGATCGACCCCCTTACTCGGATCTGTGATCCAGCGAGTCTCACAGACTCGCTGATCACAGAGCTCGCAGCGCGCGCCCTTCAGGGGGCACGCAGGCCTTGTGAACGGGACGACGTCAATAGACGTAGTCCCGGCATCTTAGATCCGCGCTGTAGCCGTCATTCGGCTATAGCGCGGATCTCAGGTGGTTAAACTTCATCTCTCTATTCTTTCCTTTCTACTGTACTATCAATGCTATAGATAGTTGATAAACTGGCTCCACATCTTTAAAAGTTCATATTGAGTTTTAATGTAGGATGCCAGACATATAATAATGAAACTGTTACAATATGTGATTTTATTTTTTTTTTGTTAACGTGGAAAATTTGAAAAACTTGAAATAAAAACCATTGAAACAAAAAATACCACCAAAAGAAAGCTCTATTTGTGGGAAAAATAGGACGTCAATTTTGCTTGGGTGCAACATCGTATGACCGTGCAATTGTCAGTTATAGCGACGCAGTGCCGAATTGCAAAAAGTGCTCTGGTCAGGAAGGGGGTAAATCCTTCCGGGGCTGAAGTGGTTAATAAGGCTTACCTGTAGGTAAAAATTTGTATCTACTAAACCTGAGCGGTTGATCTCCTAAAACTACACACCGATGTCATCGGCGCATGTGCAGTGAAGGCCCGACGTATCTTGCAGGAACTGAGGACACCGGAACACTTCAGAATCCTCCTTCAGTTACTGGCCTCGAACTAGCCAGTTCCGAGGCTCGGAAACGGACGGATCCCCACCCCAGACCATGAGGGCCTCTGGGGCTGGTCAGGGTGACCAGGCTTACGGGGCAGCAGACACTCCTGGGTCCGGGACCCCTCACGGGGTTGGTCCGGTCCGGAACCAGGGATCAAAGAGCAAGCTCAACTCTGAACACCTGACTTCAGCATCTTAAGATTCCCCAGAATGCACAGCGGCTCCGCTGATTGGCTCCAAGAAAATGGGTACCTAACACGTCCAACCAGACTGTCACAGGTGCTCACTGCACCTATGACCAGGCAGAACTCCAGTACAGCCCAGCCAAACTGATGCCAAAGTAAATGACCTAAACAATTAACCCCCAGAACTCCGTTACAGTTCTGGAAAAACGAAATTTACACACAGCGCACACTTTAGAAAAGTGTCGGCGCTACAACCCGTATTTAGGATGCAACATAAAATATGGTCATAGCTGATGTATCCCCCCCTTACAAAATCTTTTTATTCATGGCAATAGTCAGGCTCCTGTCATTATTTGAATTTGGCATGGCTCCGCCCCCACAGCCACGTCATTCCCAGGAAATTGTGAATTAAAAAGCTACAAGTCCTGTCTACCACCACAGCTGAAGTACTTGTAGTTCCTAAAGGGGCACAAGTACAGTGTCATCACTACACTAAAGCCTGGCACACACTATTCGTTTTTTTTTTTTCTGTTTAACTCAGCAGGTTGAACAAAAAAAAGAACTGACAGCTCTGGTCGGAGCTGCTGCACTAAATATCCGATGTTGGTACAGCTATCTTCCCCGCTGAACTGTTGTGTTCTGGAGAGCCGGTCGGCTGTTGGTTTTCCAGCATGCACATGCGACAGAAGCCAGACAGGTAAAGCCAGGAGCGTCAGCGGGGTTCCCAAGTAGAGGAGGTTTGGGGCTGCTCTGTGTAGATCCATTGGACAGAGCAGGTAAGTATAATATGTATGGTTTATAAAATAAAATTGCATTTACAACCACTAATGTACAAAAGACCTTAAGTCATTCTTCCTTTTTACCCTAAAAAAAAATAAAAATGTATATAACACAATGCTAGCAGTGTGTTCCTACATGGGAAATGATGAGACTGGATGGGATTAGGAGAAGAATAGCAGAGGATCGGGGTGAGTGTTGGTGAAGTGGGAGAGGATTCACGCTGATTGCAGGAAGTGAGTGAAGCTTACTAATGAGTGCTAATAGAGGTTAATGACCCGATGTGAAGTGCCTGGGATAGAGAATCTCCATTCAGGTTTCCACATGGAGTAATGTGACCTGAGCATTCCTGGGGAAAGACTTCCGGATGTGGGAAAGAGCAGGGAGGGGATGGGACTAAACCGCTGCTATTTATAATCTGACATCTCCAGGTTTAAAGGGACATTATAATCCTCCACACAACATTTCCAGGTAAATCAGAAACATGGAGTGTAATCCCTGTACAAGGAGCGGGGTCTGAAATACTCCACCACCCCCCAACCTCTAACACTCACTGGAGCCCAGTCCCAAAACCTCTTCTCTCTAAAGCCAGTTCCTGGAAACCCTCATCTTCTGCTCTTTCTTCTCTCCACTCCCCTGTTCTCCTTATTCCTCCTCCTCCTCCTCCTCCTCCTCCTCTTCTCCTCCTCTTCTCCTCCTCCTCCTCCTCCCTCCTCTCCTCCTTCTCCTCCTCTTCCTCCTTCTTCGTCTTCGTCTTCCTTCTTCTTCTCCGTCTTCTTCTCCGTCTTCTTCTCCGTCTTCTTCTCCGTCTTCTTCTCCGTCTTCTTCTCCGTCTTCTTCTCCTTCTTCTTCTTCTCGTCTTCTTCCTCCGTCTTCTCCTCCTCCTCCTCCTCCTCCGTCTTCGTCTCCTCCTCTCCTCTCCTTCTTCTTCTCTCTCCTTCTTCTTCTCCTCCTCCTCCGTCTCCTCCTCTTCCTCCTCGTCTTCGTCTTCTTCGTCTTCGTCTTCTTCGTCTTCGTCTTCTTCTTCTTCTCTTCGTCTTCTTCGTCTTCGTCTTCTTCGTCGTCTTCTTCTTCGTCTTCTTCTTCTTCGTCGTCTTCTTCTTCTTCTTCTTCTTCTTCCCCTCTTCTTCTTCTTCTTCTTTCTTCTTCTTCTTCTTCTTCTCTTCTTCTTCTTCTCCCTCTTCTTCTTCTTCCTCTCCCTCTTCTTCCTCTTCTTCCTTCTCTTCTTCTTCTTCTTCTTTCTCCCCCTCTCCCCCTCCCCGTCTCTCTCTCTCCTTCTTCTTCTTCTATCTTCCTCCCTTCCCTCCCCCCCCCTATCCTTCCCCCCCCCACCCCCTATATCCCCCCTCCCCCCACATTGGTCGCCCCCCCCCCCCCCCCACCCATCGCTCTCTCTCCTTCTCCCTCCCCCGATCTCACCCCCTCCTTTTTTTTTTTTTTTTCACAATTGTAATATAAGCAAATTAAATGTCTGCAGTCATAAAGAGTTTTGTAGCTGCTATAAAGTTGTTGGTGTAATATGGCCTTGGGAGGAGGAGGAGTACGGCAAACAGACCCAAAGGCTGCATAGATATAATATTTTACAGTCATACTTAAAAGCCTAAGAACAGGTTTTCTTCATTTAAGTGGGACGTCATTAAAGAGACCCTGTATCCAGACCAATCATTTCATGAAGCGTGTTTTTATTCAATGATAAGCTGAAGTTTAATCTGCTTATATTTTGCTTTCCCTTCTTGCTCCTTTCCCTCATCAACATTCTAATGGCTTTTTTTTGTAATTTTTTCAAACATTTCTATTTTCATTACATACCTTATTTTAGAGCCATTGAAGTCATAACCAAGTCTCTGTTGTTCTCTCTGCAATGCAAGCAGATCATAGATGGTGGGGACAACATGGTGCTGTACATCCCTTCCTGAACACATCACAGCACCCTCCGTACTCCTCCCAAGAGCCATTTACATAAGTATGTAGCCAGTGGAAGTTGGAGAAAAGTTCGAATGCTGTTATCTCTATAAAAACTTCAACAAGTTCATTTTTTATTTTGACACTTTGTCATTCCTGTGGTTCAACTGATACTGCACAGTGTAAAGCCCTGATGCCCAATGTGCGCCCCTCAGGGTCCCTGCAGACACTGATTTGTGTTGATTTGTAAGGCCCACTTCGCATTGGTGCACTTTTTCCATAAAGCGCATGAAAATGGTTCCCCATTAAATCCTATGTAACTCTTCACACTGCAGGAGTGCTGAGCTTTGAAAAATCCTGCCTGCTGCATCTTTGGCGCAATGTTTCCAAAGTTCACCAAAAACGCACCTTCTATTGTAAGATGCTGAGAACCCGTCAGTGTGATGGGACCTTTATAGTAGTGATCTCTAACAGTCTCATGTAATGCGTCTCCAGAAGCATGCCTCCAGTCTCCGAAGATTGCGGATCATGTTCATCAGCCTCTATGCCCTTTAGCACAAAAATATTCTCAGAACATTGCTTATAACAGGGGTGCCCAACCTCGCTTCTCGGCCTTTTGGCTAAGATCAAGTGTAGTATCTGTTCTTATCAGTTGCCAGGAGGTGGCGCTTGCTTCCGTCCCTGTTCTACGGCGAGGTGGAGCAGGGGTGGCGTTTGCTATGCAAAACCTGCTGGCCTAACCTGGAGCGCTTCATAGCCGAAAGGGAAGCCTTCTGATGGGAATGGAGAACCACTGAGTTGGCGCTGAAGGGTCGAGTCCCTGGCCTTTTGGCCTGGATTGTGGCAGCTCTAGCTCTGGTCAGTTTTTCGGGATGGAACTCCTTATGGGTAGGAGGAGCGGTTAGTACCCCATGAATGTAATTAGGAGCAGTGGCGGCTGGTGCTCAAAAGTTTTTGGGGGGGCGCAAACAAACAAGCCATCAAACGCTGCCACTGTGCCCATTAAATGCTGCCACTGTGCCCATGAAACGCTGCCACTGTGCCCATGAAATGCTGCCACTGTGCCCAGGAAACGCTGCCACTGTGCCCAGGAAACGCTGCCACTGTGCCCAGGAAACGCTGCCACTGTGCCCAGGAAACGCTGCCACTGTGCCCAGGAAACGCTGCCACTGTGCCCAGGAAACGCTGCCACTGTGCCCAGGAAACGCTGCCACTGTGCCCAGGAAACGCTGCCACTGTGCCCGTGAAGTGCTGCCACTGTGCCCCCTGCCTGCCCTCTGCACTTACCTTGTCTCGGTGTGCAGCTGGTGACGGCGTCAGGCGGTGAGCGGTGTCTCCTCCTAGTCCGATGTCTTCTCCCGCGCTCCTCCTATCTTCTGCTATGAGTGGACGCCTAGCGTCCAATCACAGTGCCTGTGACTTAAGCCAATCAGGTGACAGGTAACAGACCAAGCAACCTGATTGGCTGAGAGGCGGGCCTCTGTTAGGGAAGTGATGTATTCGCTTCTCTAACACAATACTGTGTAATCAGCGAATGCACAGCAGTGCGCCCGCTGTTTACACTTATGGAAGCCTATTGGAGCACACCGCTCTAATAAGGTCCCCTATTAGAGCTTACAGCTCTAATAGGGCGCTTCCAAAAACACCCCCCCGCTGTAATTCACATGCCCGGCGCCCGACAAGGGGCCGGACACCTGAATAGGGGGCGGCAGCGGTGACAATAGATAGATTCATGCAATGCATGAATCTATCTATTGGTGATAGAGCGGTGCAGGAGAGAGAGGGCGGCGCTCCTGCGCCCTCTATGCACGCACCGCCACTGATTAGGAGGGAGTGATGGGGCGATGGTGGAGCCTTCCTGCCTTGGGCTCTCACTAAGCTTCCAGATTTTCATTCCTTTCTGCCTGGGGTGGGGGCTGCCGTGATCTGGGCTGGGGGTCAGGGTTGCTACGAAAGCCAGTGGTGAATGTGCCCCTGAAGTGGCAGTTCAGGGGTGTCGTATTTTCACTGTGATGGAAGTCACTTTGATTTATGGCACCATGGTCACTTCACCACTACACACGTTTTTCGCACCTGCCTCTAGGGCCGAGCCTTTTGGCTAGGACCAGGGAAAAATTTTATCCCTGGCCGGAGGGCCGGCCATTGTATTGCACAATGGTCACTTTCCACTCACTCTCCCATCTTCCTTCTCCCCACATTTCTTTTTATTTATCCCCGTGTTCGTCACTTTTTTGGATTTTTTTTGTTTGATGTGTATCACGTTTTGTCACAGTGTGATTAGTAGGGTGTTAGGTCCTCGGGCCTGCCCTGAACGTCTTGGGATGGAGGTGGACATGGCCTTCTGGCTTAGTTCCCCTTCTCTCATGGGGTCTCACTTCGGGGGAGCCCCACCAAGTACCTGGGTGGGGGTCTGTTTCGGCAGACCCTCCAGAGAAAAGGGTCCGTCTGGTTTCGGCCAGATGGACCATGTGAAGTACCTCAGTCCCCGTCTGGAGCCTAACGCCCCGGGGGATCAGGGTTAAGGTTCTTCCTATTGGAGGACAAGTGTAACACTTGTGTTTCACTCTTTGTGTGTGTGCACTTTTTTTGGGTGTGTTTCACACGCCACTGGCTTTGCAAAAAAAAAAAAAAGGGGTGCCCAACCTCTTGAGGAGCGAGGGCCACTTTATCGACTTGGTAACTGGTCGCGGGCCACAATGAGCGTTAATAGGGGGGATGGCAGGTCTGTGTCCACTCTGCATATGTAGAGCAGACACTGATGCAACCCGCTCTACACTAAGGGCCCTCCGATCCACCCAGACAGAAGGGGACAGATCCCCTTCTGTTGCGTTTTTATTATTTTTTTTTTTAAGGAGATCGGATTGCAGATAGGCGGGTATAAGCAGACATGAGTCCGTTTACATCTGCCTCTCTATAGAGGTGAATGGAGAGTCCATCTGAAAAACAGACAGGCAGATCTGATTGGACCGATCATGTGAAAGGGGCCTAAGGCTGCTTTCACACTGATGCACTGCGGTTTACCTGCATCTCAACTGACCTCAATCTGCAGCTGGCTGGAACTGCTGGCCTGTACTGATGACTGCTACTGCTGGCGGGTGCTGGTACTGCTGGTTTATACTACTGGTACTGCTGGTTTGTACTGCTGGCTGGTACTGATGACTGGTACGGATGGTGGGTACTGGTGCTTCTGGCGGGTGTTTATGGCGGGTACTGGTACTGCTGGCTGGTACTGTTGGTTGGCTGGTACTGTTGGTTGGCTGGTACTGTTGGTTGGCTGGTACTGTTGGTTGGCTGGTACTGTTGGTTGGCTGGTACTGTTGGTTGGCTGGTACTGTTGGTTGGCTGGTTCTGTTGGTTGGCTGGTTCTGTTGGTTGGCTGGTACTGTTGGTTGCTGTCCCAGATCAGATGTACAGTCACTCAGCTGCTAATGCTATTCAATAGCTCCAAATTTATTGCAACCCCATAAAAGATGAATATATACAGCAGATGTTAATGTATTTCAGCCATAATGGCCTTTTTCACAACAATAAATTTGGACTTATTTCAGAGGATGTATGGAGTTGCGGATTGTCTTCTCCCCAAAGTTATAGTAAAGCCTCATACTTTTTATCTTGATTACATTTCTGCATACCAGTTTAGCAGAGTAACGTAAATGATTTAAGAAATGCCTTGAACCAGTTTACATTGTGTTCATTCTCCACTATTTTCTCCAGATTCCTGTGTGGCTTCCCTGAACTTCCTTGACCTGAGCCTTTGTCTTTTGGAAGCATGCACATAAGGGTGGCTCCGTAGGACTCTGCAAAGCAACAAAGCCACCTGCAATCCTTGAACCCGGGGGCTGCCATCTTTGGATTGTCTTAACTATAAAGAAAGGCAAGATTTTAAAGAAGCGCACAAGGTGAGTACCAAGGGCCACTGCTGAAACTCCTTTCTTTTACATTTTAGAGTTTAATACCTTGGTAAAGGCTCAGCTTCTGGGCCTGAAGTCAGAGATTACACAGTACTGCTCCCGGAGACTCTGTGATCTGTATACTGCTGACCGCTTACCCACTTTCTATGGAAGGGAAGGTACACTTTCATTTTTTGTCACTACTTTGAATAGGGGATTCTCAGAATGGAGGATGTGGTCTGTATGCCACAGTCAGTGTTGCTGTTCTTATGGCATCATATCAGTATGTATTTATGTATGTATGTATATGTATATGTATATGTGTGTGTGTGTCCTTAACATGAACTTTTAATGGCGTCTTAGTCTGTAGGGTTTAATATTGAGTTGGCCCACCCTTTGCAGCTATAACAGTTTTGAATCTTCTGGGAAGGCTGTCCACAAGGTTTAGGAGTGTGTCTATAGGAATTTGTGAGGTCAGGCACTGATGTGGAAGAGAAAACCTGGCTTTCAGTCTGCGCTCTAATTCAAAGGGTGGGCCAACTCAATATCGAACCCTACGGACTAAGACGTCATTAAAGTGCAAGGCAGGTGTCCAAATACTTTTGACACTATAGTGTGTGTATGTGTATATGTATATATATATACATATACATATACACATATATATATATATATATATATATATATATATATTATATATATATATATATATATATATATATATATATATATATATATATATATATATATATATATACATACATACATACATACATACATACATACATACATACATACCAAAACATATTCAAGCTATAGTGGATATGGATCCATGGCCTGACTCTCAGGTTTCATTTGAGGGTATTTACATTCAAATCCAGCCACCCCCCCCCCTTTTTTTTTTTTCCCAAGGGACCAAAAGTAATTGGACAATTGAATCAAAAGCTGTCTCATGGCCAAGTGTGGGCTACCCCTTCGTTTATTTCTTCATCAATTAAGCAGGTAAAAGGTCAGGAGTTGATTCTAAGTGTGGTATTTGGAATCTATTGCTGTGAACCTACATCATGCGTTCAAAGGAGCTGTCCATGCAAGTGAAACAGGCCATTGTAAGGCTTCAAAAGCAAATCCTTCAGAGAGAGCAGCAACATAAAAAGGCCTGGACGTCCACGGTAGACAACAGTGGTGGATTATGGCAGGATCCTCTCTATGGTAAAGAAAATTATTGTGAAAGTCTACAAACTTCATGAGAGCAAATACAGAGGGTTCACCACAAGGTGCAAACCATTCATAAGCCTGAAGAATAGAAAAGCCAGGTTAGACTTTGCCAAAAAAACATCAAAAAAAACAGACCAGTTCTGAAAAAGCATTCTTTGGACAGATGAAACGAAGATTAATCTGTACCAGAATGACAAGACGAAAAAAGTGTAGAGAAGGCTTGGGACAGCTCATGATCCAAAGCACACAACGTCCTCTGTAAAACATGGCGGATGCAGTGTGATGACATGGGCATGCATAGTTTCCATTGGCACTGGGTCATTGGCGTTTAATGATGATGTGACAGAAGCAGCCGGATGAATTCTGCAGTGTTTAGAGAGATACTGTCAGCCCAGATTCAGCCAAATACCGCAAAGTTGTTTGGACGGCGCTTCACAGTACAGATGGACAATGATCCAAAACACGCTGCAAAAGCAACCCAGGAGCTTTTGAAGGAAAAGAAGTGGAATATTCTGCAATGGCCGAGACAATCACCTGATCTCAACCCAATTGAGCATGCATTTGACTTGCTGAAGGCACCCACAAACAAAGAACAACTGAAGCCAGCTGCAGTTAGAGCCTGGCAAAGCATCAGAAAGGTCTTTGGTAATGTCCATGGGTTCGAGATTTCAGGCAATCATTGCCAGTGAAGGATTCTCAACAAAATATAAAAAATTAACATTTTATTTATGATAATAGTCATTTGTCCAATTACATTTGAGCCCCTGAAAATGAGGGGACTGTGTATAAAAATGGTTCCAGTGCCTAAAAACTGTACTGTTCAACCCCTTGATTTAAAGCTGAAAGTCTGCACTTCAAATTCATTGGATTGTTACATTAAAAAATAAATTCTGGTGGCAAACGGAGCCAAAAGTATGAAAATGCCTGTGTCCAAATATATATGGACCTAACTGTGTGTGTGTGTGTGTGTGTGTGTACCCCCCCCCCCCCCCGGCATTTACTGGAACACCTAGCTGTTTGTGATGTTGTCTCCCACACAAAGGATGTCGATATGTTCCATTCTGTTGGATGACTTTTTTTTCTTTAGAACTACCGTATATACTCGAGTATAAGCAGAGTTTTCAGACCATTTTTTTGGAGTGAATAAATGTCCGAAATGGTGGAGAAAAAGGGGCGGGGCCGTGCCGCTGAGTTTAGCTCTTGAATCGGCCTGGCGCCCCTGTGAGTTTCCTCTTCCTCCCATGTGTCAGATCGCAGCGCAGCCAGCTGCATAACGATGTCCCGCCTCCTCTAGTGACAGATGGCATAGTGATCCAATGCGAGGAATCACTGTGCTGTGTGTCATAGGAGACGGGACATTGCTATCACAGCTGCACGGTGATCCGACACAGCGGGACATCGATCCCACATACGGTACACAGTTCCTGGAAAGAATAAATCTTTACAAGGTATCTCTAGATACCGTTGCGGGGAGGTTGTAGCGCGCGCACTTTCCTCTTATGCCTAGAAATTGGTGCTATTTGGCATACTATCTCCTTTAATAGCTATGCTCCTGTTTCAGACCATTTTTTTGTATTGGCACTGGTCACTATTGTATACGTGCCATGTTCTGTATGTGGGGTGCGTACGGTATATATTTTGTGCACCTTTTTTTACAATTTGGTTCCTTCCATTGTTTTAATTATTTTATTTTATGTTTGTTTTTGCTGTATTTGCTGGTATTTTATTTTATGTTTGTTTTTGCTGTATTTGCTGGTATGTGTGTAACACTTTTATACTACTATTTTGTATTCTTTATTATCTTGTATTCTATTTTTGTATTTCTAATACATTTTTAAGGCGTAATCCAGTACAATACAGAACATAGATACAGTTCACAGTAAAAAACTGTGAAATAAATATTCAAAAGCATTATTGGTATCTATTTTTCTTTTTTAAATTTACCAGTAGCTGCTGCATTTCCCACCCTAGGTTTGTACTCGAGTTTTCCATTTTTTTTGTGGTAAAATTAGGTGCTTCGGCTTATATTCGGGTCGGCCTATACTCAAGTATAATACGGTATTTGCTTGGAGCGATGGCAAGAAATGGAATTGCATAACAGCACAGCTGAGCCTTTCTCATTAAGTTAACAACATATGAATCATGAGATGGAAGTCGTTTTGTAACATTTGTGTTGCTTGAAAAAAAAAATGTAAAAATGTAAAATCCGGAGTTCCCCTTTAACTCTGGGCATCCAGATAATCAGGCAGTGCATTTGGATGAAGGGTTCCACCTGCCAGAACATTTGTAATTCTCTTCAGCCGGTCTTGTGATTCACACTTCCCAGGCACGTGGCCTAGCCAATAGGGTGACGTCATTATTAACCCCTGCAGCGCTGCCTGTCAGATACATGCACATTGGATTGTGAAAGAATGGCCTTACCCTGCTGTGGTCTTCCTCGTCCTCCTCGTCTTCCTCGTCCTTCCTCGTCCTCCTCGTCTTCCTCGTCTTCCTCGTCTTCCTCGTCTTCCTCCGTCTTCCTCCGTCTTCCTCGTCTTCCTCCGTCTTCCTCCGTCTTCCTCCGTCTTCCTCCGTCTTCCTCCGTCTTCCTCCGTCTTCCTCCGTCTTCCTCCGTCTTCCTCCGTCTTCCTCCGTCTTCCTCGTCTTCCTCCGTCTTCCTCGTCTTCCTCGTCTTCCTCGTCTTCCTCGTCTTCCTCGTCCTCCTCGTCCTCCTCGTCCTCCTCGTCCTCCTCGTCCTCCTCGTCCTCCTCGTCCTCCTCGTCCTCCTCGTCCTCCTCGTCTTCCTTGTCATCGTCATCGTCCTCCTCCTCCTCCTCGTCCTCCTCCTCGTCTTCCTCCTCCAGTGAGTTAACTAAACCGCTTTTGTCTCCTAAACGCATCTTAGATTGACACAAAAAAAGTCAGACATCCTTATCTGCCTACTTGTTCCAGGCTGTCACTCAGCCAGGCAACTAGCATTTCCCAGAAAGGAGAGCTCAGAACTGTCAGTCTCCGAATTTCTTTTGTGACAGGTTTGCTTTAACATTGGACTTCAGAGATGTTTTGTCATTTGGAATGAATAGTGGTATTCAGAGTATGGCAGAGTCTGGCGGATGAGTCACTGCATTCACATGGGGGCCAGGAATTGGGCTTTATCATCATAGTATTATTCTTCTCCATAGTGTGGCTGCTATCTGTCCAGCTCACCCTGACCTCTCCCTGTGGCTGGAGATGTGCCGTGTGTTTTATTACTCACTGACCTTCCTTCACATGGGCCCAGGCTGACGCATTGTGTAGGAGGCTGCAGATCTGTTTTATAATGATTCATGTCTAATAATGTGCTATCCAAGCTCACGCCGCACGCATTAAAGGCGCACCAACCTCGGAAAGTCTTCTCGTCTGATTCCATGCACGGCTTTGGTAGATCTGTAAATAAATGCAAAAAAATACCTGTTGATCCTGCCAGAAGTCCAATGAGCTGATAACTTCCTGGGCTCTATGCCTTGGCTGACTGTTAATTAGGGCTGTTACTTCTAAATTAAATTTATTAGGGCTGTTACTGATTAAAATTTTCATGTTCGATTAATCAATTTTTTTTTTTTTAAATCGATTAATCAACTAATTTCGATTTAATTATAACGCACATATAGATCCAACTACTTTTATCTGATCTCCTTGCATTGCAACTCTGCATTAGTCAGTGGTAAATGTGGTATACACTATATACAATCACCCGACACTAGTTAGTTTCCACAATCCATGACTTAACTTCACAGTTCACACAAATGAGTTTTAAATTCAAACTGTAGCACTGACGTAAGTCATTTTTTTCCCACAGTAGCGTGACAATCCCTCCACCTCCGGTCTAACTAATCACTCTCACCTTATGGCATGGACCCCTGTGCTAACAGGTGGTCATGCAAGCAGGTATCAAAAGGGTTAACACGGACCATAAACTTCTCTCACATCTCCTTAGATCTCAGCAAGGACGCCAGGTCATGGGTAGAGAAAAGATCTCACTGCTTAAGTATAATATAAAATTTTTGTGTTCAAACACAAACTACTCACATATAGATGATAAAAACACAGCATGTAAAGCCGACAATCGTGTTAGTTCCATAGGGCAGCAGCGGGTGACGTCATGCATAGCTCCTCCCCCGTACACGTTACGTTCAATCAGAACTTCAACGTCACCAGACTCCTCCCCCTTCCCTTCGTTAGCAGACGGAGGCACTTGGGGAAGGGGGGAGGAGTCCAGTGACCTCAAAGTTTTGAGTCCAGAATTTTGATCGATCAAAAAAAAAATTTATTGATTAATCGAGGAATTCATCTTTAATTTCCACAGCCCTACTGTTAACCATTAACAGTTTTCCCCATGTGGCGCTACACACGTGGGAGCTGCTGGTAATTGGGCCTATTTCCCCAACTCATAGCTTGCACAGCCAGGCACACTGCATTTTCGGCTTTCTTTCTCTGGCTCAAGAATCAGTCTAGGGGTTTCTTTTAAGTGTTTTTTATTGAACAGGAACTTGGATAGTAATGGGGAGCATGGGATACCCTGAACTGTAGGCGTTGAGGACTTTCTTGAGGTATTGCACACCCTTAGATTGCTCTGTAGTTTCTCTTTGATTTGCACAGCTCCTGGCTGCACTGGACACACAGTTAGGACTGGTTCACATGTGTGTGGCTCTGCCATTCATTTGAATGGGCTGCCATGGGAAAACGGTTCCTGCTCCCTCTTTGAAATCACTGCCCGCCCAAGTGGAGTGTAGGTTCTAGAGCTGCACCATTCTGGCTAAAATTCGATCACAACTCTCGCACGATTCTCAGCGTAACATCATCTTTTCACATTATACAAAAAAAAAATTGGGTTTACTTTTTACTGTCAAGTTTTTTTTTTTTTTTTATTAAGTGTATTTTTCCCCCAAATATTGCGTTTGAAATACAGTTGCGCAAATATAGTGTGACATAAAAATATTGCAACAACCGCCGGGTGGAGTTTTTGGGTGCGTTTCACACGCCACTGGCTTTTCAACAAAAAAAGGGATGCCCAACCTCTTGAGGAGCGAGGGCCAATTTATCGACTTGGTAACTGGTCGTGGGCCACAATGAGTGTAAATGAGGGGGATGGCAGGTCTGTGTCCACTCTGCATATGTAGAGCAGACACGGATGCAACCCGCTCTACACTAAGGGCCCTCCGATCTGCCCAGACAGAAGGGGACAGAGCCCCTTCTGTTTTTTTTTTTTAAGGAGATCGGATTTCATATAGGCGGGTGTAAGCAGACACGAGTCCGTTTACATCTGCCGCTCTATAGAGGTGAATGGAGAGTCCACCTGAAAAACAGACAGGCGAATCTGATTGGACCGATCGTGTGAAAGGGGCCTAAGGCTGCTTTCACACTGATGCACAGCGGTGTACCTGCATCTCAACTGACCTCAATCTTCACTTCTTCCTCAGGATTCCTGCAGCTGGCCGGTACTGTTGGCTGGTACTGTTGGCGGGCACTGGAACTGTTGGCTGGTACTGTTGGCTGGTACTGTTGGCGGGCACTGGAACTGCTGGCTGGTACTGTTGGCGGGCACTGGAACTGCTGGCTGGTACTGTTGGCGGGCACTGGAACTGCTGGCTGGTACTGTTGGCGGGCACTGGAACTGCTGGCTGGTACTGTTGGCGGGCACTGGAACTGCTGGCTGGTACTGTTGGCGGGCACTGGAACTGCTGGCTGGTACTGTTGGCGGGCACTGGAACTGCTGGCTGGTACTGTTGGCGGGCACTGGAACTGCTGGCTGGTACTGTTGGCGGGCACTGGAACTGCTGGCTGGTACTGTTGGCGGGCACTGGAACTGCTGGCTGGTACTGTTGGCGGGCACTGGAACTGCTGGCTGGTACTGTTGGCGGGCACTGGAACTGCTGGCTGGTACTGTTGGCGGGCACTGGAACTGCTGGCTGGTACTGTTGGCGGGCACTGGAACTGCTGGCTGGTACTGTTGGCGGGCACTGGAACTGCTGGCTGGTACTGTTGGCGGGCACTGGAACTGCTGGCTGGTACTGTTGGCGGGCACTGGAACTGCTGGCTGGTACTGTTGGCGGGCACTGGAACTGCTGGCTGGTACTGTTGGCGGGCACTGGAACTGCTGGCTGGTACTGTTGGCGGGCACTGGAACTGCTGGCTGGTACTGCTGGCGGGTACTGGTACTGCTGGTTTATACTGCTGGCTGGTACTGGTACTGCTGGTTTATACTGCTGGCTGATACTGATGACTGGTACGGATGGTGGGTACTGGTGCTTCTGGTGGGTGTTTATGGCGGGTACTGGTTCTGTTGGCTGGTTCTGTTGGTTTGCTGGTACTAATTACTGGTGGCTGCTGTCCCAGATCGGATGTACAGTCACTCAGCTGCTAATGCTATTTGATAGCTCCAAATTTATTGTAACTCCATAAAAGATGAATATATACAGCAGATGTTAATGTATTTCAGCCATAATGGCCTTTTTCACAACAATAAATTTGGACTAATTTCATAACATGTATGGAGTTGCGGATTGTCTTCTACCCAAAGTTATAGTAAAGCCTCATACTTTTTATCTCGATTACATTTCTGCATACCAGTTTAGCAGAGTAACGTAAATGATTTAAGAAATGCCTTGAACCAGTTTACATCGTGTTCATTCTCCACTTATTCTCTCCAGATTCCTGTGTGGCTTCCCTGAACTTCCTTGACCTGAGCCTTTGTCTTCTGGAAGCATGCACATAAGGGTGGCTCCGTAGGACTCTGCAAAGCAACAAAGCCACCTGCCATCCTTGAACCCGGGGGCTGCCATCTTTGGATTGTCTTAACTATAAAGAAAGGCAAGATTTTAAAGAAGCGCACAAGGTGAGTACCAAGGGCCACTGCTGAAACTTCATTTTTTTTACATTTTAGAGTTTAATACCATAAAGGCTCAGCTTCTGGGCCTGAAGTCAGAGATTACACAATACTGCTCCCGGAGACTCTGATCTGTATACCGCTGACCGCTTACCCACTTTCTATGGAAGGGAAGGTACACTTTTTTTTTTTGTCAGTACTTTGAATAGGGGATCCTCAGAATGGAGGATGTGGTCTGTATGCCACAGTCAGCGTTGCTGTTATTATGGCATCATATCAGTATGTATTTATGTGTGTGTATATAATATAATATATACACACACACACACACACACACACACACACACACACACACACACACACACACACACACACACACACACACACTATATTACCAAAAGTTTTGGAACACCTTTACATGAACTTTTAATGGCGTCTTAGTCTGTAGGGTTTACTATTGAGTTGGCCCACCCTTTGCAGCCATAACAGCTTTGACTCTTCTGGGAAGGCTGTCCACAAAGTTTAGGAGTGTGTCTATGGGAATATTTGACCAGTCTTCCATTTGTGAGGTCAGGCACTGATGTGGAAGAGAAGACCTGGCTTTCAGTCTGCGCTCTAATTCAAAGGGTGGGCCAACTCGATATCGAACCCTACGGACTAAGACTGGGATGTCATTAAAGTGCAAGGCAATACTTTTGACACTATAGTGTGTGTGTGTGTGTGTGTGTGTGTGTGTGTGTGTGTGTGTGTGTGTGTGTGTGTGTGTATATGTATATATATATATATATATATATATATATATATATATATATATATAATACACACACACACACACACACACACACACACACACACACACACACACACACACACACACACACACACACACATAGAGAGATATATATATATATATATATATATATATATATATAATATATATATATCTCTATTTGGACATGGCACAATTTTAGTTTTCTTTCTTCAAATCGGAGGAAGGGTTTAGGAATTACAGCTCTTAAAGAGGGACTGTACCTGCAAAAAAACAATTTTAAAAGCCAGCAGCTACAAATACTGCAGCTGCTGACTTTTAATAAATAGACACTTACCTGTTCCAGGTTCCAGCGGCCGGCGCCATTCTCGGTGAGGGAATCAGGAAGTGAGGCGTTGCGGCTTCACTTCCCGGTTCCCTACTGCGCATGTGCGAGTCGCACAGCGCAATGAGAATCGTCCGCGCTGTCTGCTGGGACCAGTGTGTGCTCCGGCAGACATCATGCCAGGACAGGAAGTGGTGTAAACTCCCGTGGGAGTTTATGCCTGGAAGTGGGTGTAAATACCTGTCTTAGACAGGTATCTGCACCCCCCTCCCCCTGAAAGGTGCCAAATGTGACACCGGAGGGGGGAAGGTTCCGATGAGTGGAAGTTCCACTTTAGGGTGGAATCCCGCTTTAAGATTAGCAACCCCCCCCCCTTTTTTTTTTTTCAAGGGACCAAAAGTAATTGGACAATTGAATCAAAAGCTGTTTCATGGCCAAGTGTGGGCTACCCCTTCATTATTTCTTCATCAATTTAAGCAGGTAAAAGGTCTGAAGTTGATTCTAAGGCTACTTTCACACTGGAGCGGTGGGGGCGCTGGCGGTAAAGCGGCGCTATATTTAGCGCAGCTTTACCGGCGTTTTAGCAGCGCATTTCGGCCGCTAGGGGGGTGGTTTTACCCCCGCGAGCGGCCGAAAAAGGGTCAATACCGCCCGCAAACCGCCGCTGCAGCAGCGTTTTGCGGGCGGGTTCGGAGCGCTGCCCCATTGTTTCCAATGGGAACGGGCGCTCTAGGAGCGGTAAATACACCGCTCCTATAGCGAGCCAAAGATGCGGCTTGCAGGACATTTTCCAGCGTCCTGCAAGCGCACCGCTTCAGTGTGAAAGCCCTCGGGGGTTTCACACTGAAGACACAGCAACAGCTGTTTCGGGTCGGTTTGCAGGCGCTATTTTTAGCGCAATAGCGCCTGCAAACCGCCCCAGTGTGAAAGGGGCCTAAGTGTGGTGTTTGTATTTGGAATATATTGCTGTGAACCTACATCATGCGTTCAAAGGAGCTGTCCATGCAAGATGTCGATATGTTCCATTCTGTTGGATGACTTTTTTTTTCTTTAGAACTACCGTATATACTCGAGTATAAGCAGAGTTTTCAGACCATTTTTTACTTGAGTGAGTGAATAAATGTCCGAAATGGAGGAGAAAAAGTGGCGGGGCCTTGCCGCTGAGTTTAGCTCTTGAATCAGCCTGACGCCCCTGTGAGTTTCCTCTTCCTCCCATGTGTCAGATCGCCGCGCAGCCAGCTGCATAACGATGTCCCGCCTCCTCTTGTGACAGATGGCCTAGTGATCCAATGCTAGGAACCACTGTGCCGTGTGTCATAGGAGACGGGACATTGCTACCACGGCTGCACGGTGATCCGACACAGCGGGACATCGATCCCACATACGGTACACAGTTCCTGGAAAGAAAAAGGAAATCTTTACAAGGTATCTCTAGATACCGTTGCGGGGAGGTTGTAGCGCGCTCACTTTCCTCTTTTATGCCTAGAAATTGGTGCTATTTGGCATACTATCTCCTTTAATAGCTATGCTCCTGTTTCAGATCATTTTTTTGTATTGGTACTGGTCACTATTGTATACGTGCTATGTTCTGTATGTGGGGTGCGTATATATTTTGTGCACCTTTTTACAATTTGGTTCCTTCCATTGTTTTAATTATTTTATTTTATGTTTGTTTTTGCTGTATTTGCTGGTATTATTTTATGTTTGTTTTTGCTGTATTTGCTGGTATGCATTTGCTGGTATTTTATGTTTTTAGTTTTTGCTGTATTTGCTGGTATGTGTGTACCACTTTTATACTACTATTTTGTATTCTTTATTAGCTTGTATTCTATTTTTGTATTTTGTAATAAATTACAGCACATAAAGACAGTTCACAGTAAAAAAACTGTGAAATAAATATTCAAAAGCATTATTGGTATCTATTTTTCTTTTTTAAATTTACTGGTAGCTGCTGCATTTCCCACCCTAGGTTTGTACTCGAGTTTTCCATTTTTTTGTGGTAAAATTAGGTGCTTCGGCTTATATTCGGGTCGGCCTATACTCAAGTATAATACGGTATTTGCTTTGAGCGATGGCAAGAAATGGAATTGCATAACAGCACAGCTGAGCCTTTCTCATTAAGTTAACAACATATGAATCATGAGATGGAAGTCGTTTTGTAACATTTGTGTTGCTTGAAAAAAAAATGTAAAAATGTAAAATCCGGAGTTCCCCTTTAACTCTGGGCATCCAGATAATCAGGCAGTGCATTTGGATGAAGGGTTCCACCTGCCAGAACATTTGTAATTCTCTTCAGCCGGTCTTGTGATTCACACTTCCCAGGCACATGGCCTAGCCAATAGGGTGACGTCATTATTAACCCCTGCAGCGCTGCCTGTCAGATACATGCACATTGGATTGTGAAAGAACGGCCTTACCCTGCTGTGGTCTTCCTCGTCTTCCTCGTCTTCCTCGTCTTCCTCGTCTTCCTCGTCTTCCTCGTCTTCCTCGTCTTCCTCGTCTTCCTCGTCTTCCTCGTCTTCCTCGTCTTCCTCGTCTTCCTCGTCTTCCTCGTCTTCCTCGTCTTCCTCGTCTTCCTCGTCTTCCTCGTCCGCCTCGTCCGCCTCGTCCTCCTCCTCCAGTGAGTTAACTAAACCGCTTTTGTCTCCTAAACGCATCTTAGATTGACACAAAAAAAGTCAGACATCCTTATCTGCCTACTTGTTCCAGGCTGTCACTCAGCCAGGCAACTAGCATTTCCCAAAAGGAGAGCTCAGAACTGTCAGTCTCCGAATTTCTTTTGTGGCAGGTTTGCTTTAACATTGGACTTCAGAGATATTTTGTCATTTGGAATGAATAGTGGTATTCAGAGTATGGCAGAGTCTGGCGGATGAGTCACTGCATTCACATGGGGGCCAGGAATTGGGCTTTATCATCATAGTATTATTCTTCTCCATAGTGTGGCTGCTATCTGTCCAGCTCACCCTGACCTCTCCCTGTGGCTGGAGATGTGCCGTGTGTTTTATTACTCACTGACCTTCCTTCACATGGGCCCAGGCTGACGCATTGTGTAGGAGGCTGCAGATCTGTTTTATAATGATTCATGTCTAATAATCTGCTATCCAAGCTCACGCCGCACGCATTAAAGGCGCACCAACCTCGGAAAGTCTTCTCGTCTGATTCCATGCACGGCTTTGGTAGATCTGTAAATAAATGCAAAAAAAATACCTGTTGATCCTGCCAGAAGTCCAATGAGCTGATCACTTCCTGGGCTCTATGCCTTGGCTGACTGTTAATTAGGGCTGTTACTGATTAAAATCTTCGTGTTCAATTAATAGATTTTTTTTTTTAATCGACTAATTTCTAAATTAAATTTATTAGGGCTGTTACTGATTAAAATTTTCATGTTCGATTAATCAATTTTTTTTTTTTTTAAATCGATTAATCAACTAATTTCGATTTAATTATAACGCACATACAGATCCAACTACTTTTAGCTGATCTCCTTGCATTGCAACTCTGCATTAGTCAGTGGTAAATGTGGTATACACTATATACAATCACCCGACACTAGTTAGTTTCCACAATCCATGACTTAACTTCACAGTTCACACAAATACGTTTTAAATTCAAACTGTAGCACTGACGTAAGTCATATTTTTTTTCCCACAGTAGCGTGACAATCCCTCCACCTCCGGTCTAACTAATCTCTCACCTTATGGCATGGACCCCTGTACAAACAGGTGGTCATGCAAGCGGGTATCAAAAGGGTTAACACGGACCATAAACTTCTCTCACGTCTCCTTAGATCTCAGCAAGGTATGCCAGGTCATGGGTAGAAAAAAGATCTCACTGCCTAAGTTTAATATTTAATTTTTGTGTTCAAACACAAACTACTCACATAAAGATGATAAAAAACACAGCATGTAAAGCCGACAATCGTGTTAGTTCCGTAGGGCAGCAGCGGGTGATGTCATGCATAGCTCCTCCCCCGTACACGTTACGTTCAATCAGAACTTCAACGTCCTCCCCCTATTCCCTTTGTTAGCAGACAGAGGCACTTGGGGAAGGGGGGAGGAGTCCGGTGACATCAAAGTTTTGAGTCCAGAAAAAAAAAATGTATCTATTAATCGAGGAATTAATCTTTCATTTCCACAGCCCTACTGTTCACCATTAAGTTTTCCCTATGTGGCGCTACCCCGTGGGAGCTGCTGGTAATTGGGCCTATTTCCCCAACTCATAGCTGGCACAGCCAGGCACACTGCATTTTCGGCTTTCTTTCTCTGGCTCAAGAATCAGTCTAGGGGTTTCTTTTATGTGTTTTTATTGAACAGGAACTTGGATAGTTATGGGGAGCATGGGATACCCTGAACTGTAGGACTGGTTCACATGTGTGTGGCTCTGCCATTCATTTGAATGGGCTGCCATGGGAAAATGGTTCCTGCTGCCTCTTTGAAATCACAGCCCGCCCAAGTGGAGTGTAGGTTCTAGAGCTGCACCATTCTGGCTAAAATTCGATCACGACTCTCGCACGATTCTCAGCGTAACATCATCTTTTCACATTATACAAAAAAAAAAATTGTGTTTACTTTTTACTGTCAAGTTTTTTTTTTTTTTTTTTTTTTATTAAGTGTATTTTTCCCCCAAATATTGCGTTTGAAATACAGTTGCGCAAATATAGTGTGACATAAAATATTGCAACAACCGCCGTTTTATTCTCTAGGATCTATGCAAAAAATATATATATATATATATATATATAATGTTTGGGGGGTAATTTTGTAGCAAAAAATACAGATTTTTACTTGGAAGCAACAAGTGTCAGAAAAAGGCTTATGCCGCGTACACACGGTCGGATTTTCCGAAGGGAAATGTTTGATGTGAGCTTGTTGTCGGAAAGTCCTGACCGCGTGTATGCTCCATCGGACATTTGCTGTGGGACTTTCCGCCAACAAATGTTTGATAGCAGGTTCTCAAATTTTCCACCAACAAAACTTGTTGTTGGAAAGTCCGATTGTGTGTACACAAGTCAGTCGCACAAAAGTTCACGCATGCTCTGAATCAAGCAGAAGGAGCCGCACTGGCTATTGAAATTCCTTTTTCTCGGCTCGTCGTACATCTCGTACGTCACCGCGTTCCCACGTTCGTAATTGTTGGCCAACATTTGTGTGACCGTGTGTATGCAAGACAAATTTGAGCCAACAACCTTCGAACAAAAATCCACGGTTTTGTTGACGAAAAGTCTGATCGTGTGTACGGGGCATAAGTCTTTAAGTGTTTTAAAAAAAACTGTCCTCCTTTACAGACTGAAGTTCATCCCTTTGATCTAAAAGAACCAAATGATACAATGTTTCTTTTTATCTATCAGAGCAATTTTGTGATTTATTTTTGGGCTTTTTTTTCTTCATTTTTTGTTGACAGCTGTCAGCTGTGAGCAGAGAACTGCTCTGCACTTGTTACATTGGATCATGGAAATGTCAGGAGTTGTAAAGGCAGAAGGTCTTTTTTATCTTGATGCATTCTATGCATTACGATTTAGCAACTTTTGTGTGTAGCAGCCACCCCAGCACCCCCTAATTATTTACCTGAGCCCCATCTCTCTCCAGCGATGTCCACGAGTGTCTAAGCTGTCCGGGACAATCTTCCCGATTGGCTGAGACACAGCAGCGGCGCCCTTGGCTCCCGCAGCTGTCAGTCAGCCGATTAGGGGAGAGGTGCGGGGGCAGAGCTCTGTGTCTGGACACAGGAAGCTGTGACTAGGCTCCAGTGCCCCATAGGAAGCTGCTGACTGAGGGGGAACTCGATAGGAGGGAGGGCCCAGGAGCAGCAAAGAGGGACCCGAGAAGAGGAGGATCCGGGCTGCACTGTGCAAAACCAACTGCACAGAGCAGGTAATTATAACATGTTTGTTATTTTAAAAAAACGAACCTTTAAAATCACTTTAAGATCGTGAAGGGGTTGAATGGAGATGACAAATTTTTAACGATTAAACGTGCCGCTTTAGTAAGTTTCCAATGCTGGAAGCTGCAGTGGCGATTTCCAGTGTGTGCAGGTTCGGACCGATCCGTACAAGTGTGAATCAAGCCTTGGGTGATAATGCACAGCTCCTGACTGCACTGGCTTGTAAGGGAAAGCACCCCACACTCGCTTATCTTCTCTTCCTGTGTAGCAGAATTAAGTACTCACTCAGTCCCAAAATAATAATAATTATTAAACCGGATTTATATAGTGCCAATGTTTACTAATGGAGCTTCTGGCTCCTGTTCTCCTGGCTCAATCCAGTGTCTGACCTAGGTTCTCTCGTGTCTCTTTTCGGTAGCCCCCCAGCTAAGCCTAGCTGGGACCTTAATGTCTTCAAAAAGGACCCCTCAGGCTTCTCATCTGTCTCTCTGCCCCACAGGCATCTTCTCCAGAAGGCTGAACCCTGGAACTCTGGCCCCTTTCGCTGTAAGCTAATTAAAAAAATTCAGAACATTTATGAGCTCCCCCTCCACCTACTGGGCACTTCTCCACAAGGATTGGCTGAACACTCATAAATATTCAAGCTGCCTGCCCTGCTCTCTCTCCCACTATATTTTTCTAAATGTCTAGAAGCTAAGGGGAAGTAGAAAAACGGCAGCCTGTGAGACAATGAACAGCCCAAAGCTATCAAACCCTGCTCCACTGATTACAGCGGAGCTAACTAAATTTGTCTAGCACCCTACTCTAAGCTAAAATGGTTCTACACCTGTTTTTATTTAGACTATAAAACATCTCCCCTTCTGTTCATCTCCTTAACATAGGGCAGGGTGTTCTGTAGTTGTTCCTGTCCTAGGGTTACAATGCAGTTTCTTCAGATACACTGTACATTCAGGTCTGGTGGCCATTGGTGAGACAGTTGGTTTGGCCTAAGAGGGGTTTGCTCATAATTGGTATTTTTTGTGTGAAATGATGGGGTCCTTCAAAACCGTTCATGTACCACCAACCTGAAGAGTAGTCTTCCTGCCCCTTATTCAGACTAGTGAGCAGGATTCAAGGGAGATACATTTATTTTTTTCTTGACATGGGTATGGAATTCTGTGGCTTATGGGGGATCCCCTATGATGTCAGTGACCTAATAAGGGATTGCTGTACTTTTATTAGGCCCTAGTATAAAAGAAGGATGGCCAGAGCTTTTTTGGCCATATATTTTTCTGACAGGATTGCACTTTTGCTCTCCTGTTAGCCAGAATCAGCAAATAGTAGTCTATAGCCCGCTATCAGTTGATGTCACAGAGCCACTGAAGGCTCTTGGAAGAGCTCGACCATGTTGTCAGGATCCACCCAGCTGCCTATTTTACAGATGGCTCCAGCTCTCTGGCTGAGAGCCAAAGCCAGCTGCGACCGCCACCTTTACCAGCTTGACTCTCCAGTGAGCACTGGAGGGGCAAAGTGGAGAGCAGTGACTGAAGTCACCACTGTTCGGTTAAGAGTTGACTGTGAACTGAGTGATCCGCTTTCATGTGATCGCTCAGTTCTCGGGTTTGGTGCTGGCAGGTGACACATGCAGCATCAGTCTGATTTTGCAGTGTGGAGGTGAGTAAGTGTGGTGTGTTCTTTAACCCTAAACTACTTGTAATAAGGGAGTGACATAGTAATTCCTTTTGTTATGGGAAATGGGGAATCTCCTCATTCAGTTTAGATATTCTTGTGATTCATCAGTTTATGGCAGTTTCTTAGTGATTGAACATTGAGCTGAGATCCTCCTACCTGTGTTTGCTTTTTCCTGTTGAATACAAGGCCACCTCTTGATGGTAAGAGAGCTGACTTGGCAGTGAGAAACAGGAGCTTATAGGAGGATACAATGCATGAATGGATTTACATGTAGCAACCATTCTCACCCAGGTTTTGGGACTTTAGGCTTATGGAATCCTAGAGTTCTTCTGGGGGTTGCAAGGAGTTCCTTGGGCTGTGGTTGATTGACCTCCCATTTGTTGGTGCCTCCATAGTTCCAGATGGTCAACGGCACTTGATGTTATACTGCTGGTTTTTCCATTTAACTTTTTTGCTGTCTAAAGTATTTCATTCTGACCTTGACTGTAAATGTTGCATTCATCCTACTAAGGCCCCATGCACACGAGATGGAGATGCAAACTCTGCTGAACGCATGTTTTAAAAAGCAGAAACCTGCATTTAAAAACGCTCGTTTTGCCACGTTTTAATGCCGCATTTTGCCGCGTTTTACTGCGTTTGCGTCTATAAGCGTTTGTAAAGATAACATCATATAGACCCTCCCCAAGCTCAGAAAGCATGTATTAACTATTTCTGCCATTTTTGATCAGAGTGAGCAGCAGCAGAGAGCAGTTGTACACTTGCATTTGCCTCTTTCTGTGTTTTTTTTTTTTTTTTTTTTTTGGGAAATGGATCCCATATTGAATATATGTCAGGAAATACTCCTGATGTTGCTCTTGATGAGGCATCAACGTTGTCACAAATTGCGTGAGAGGTCCAGAGTCAGAGCTCGTCGATATTGGACCCATCCGTTGATGGCACAGCGAATGTCCGTTGGATTTTTCACAAACGTGGTGGGGGGTTGGGGGGTTGGTATGCAGGTTTTTCTTTGTGGGGAAAAAAGACATTGCTATGCTTTGGTCAGACTAGGTGGAGTCACTGATTAGATTAGAAATTGGATGAAGGGTTGGGGCAAAGAAGTGGAGGCATTCCTCATGGTCTAAGCCACCTAAAAAATTATTATTATTTTTTTTTATGGCATTGCATCAGTGAGTATATATGCTCTATGAACTGAGTTTTCTGGTCCAAAAAATTGGGTTTCTTTAAAAACGCTTATAAATGCAAACGCTGCTTAACGCGGGTGCCACGTTTAGCTGCGTTTAGCCGCATTTTGCGCCTGAAACGTGGAAAAGCAAAGTGTCCGAACCCATTTTTTTGCTTCTCGAAAAACCAGGTTAAACGCAACTGCATCTAAACTGGAAAAAAACGAGACTGTGTACATGGACACATAGGATAATATTGCATGCGTTCAGGGGCAGTTGAAAAAAGTATCCAACTGCCTCTGAACGCGCGTTAAACAGCGTCTCGTTTGCATGGGGCCTAACACACCATGTACAAGGCATTTTTTTCCCATTGACCCCCAATGAATTGGTTTTAGTAAGGGTTCCCCAAGACCTGAAATATATTTTAAGGGTCCCTCTGCTTTAAAAGGATGCCACCCGCTGTACTATAAGATTAAAGCTTGAGTCACAAATTCCTACATCTATTGCTGTACTGCATTGCTGCCAAGTTTTCAGGCTTTGGGAGCTGGAGAAAAGTGAACATGTTCAAAGAAATATAGGTGTAGGCTGATAAGGCTTAAGCCCCATACACACGATCAGTTTTTCTGCTGAGTTTATCCTTCAGATTTACCAAAACCATATAATATGAGGTCAAACCTTAGGAGTTTCCTTTTTTTATGCAATCAGGCAGGCCCTTCTACATGGTTTTGGTAAACCTGAAGATAAAACTCAGCAGAAAAACTGATAGTGTGTATGGGGCTTTACTTTCCTCTCAGGGATGCAGCCAGGGTACTAAAAACCAAGGCCACCCTTGCCCACTCCACCTAAAGTGAAAATTTGTCGAATGTCGTCTTGCACAGCATGATCTCTCCTTTCTCCCTATCTCTTCTATTTTACCTCATTGCTCCCATTTTTTCAGGATTGGTTCACTGTTGGCTGCAGTAACACGTGCATGTATTACCGCATTGCATGAAGATTCATGTTTTCCATAGGGGTGAGCTCCAGTGCTATTCTTAATGGCACCCCAATGTGCCTTTTCAGTGGACGGGCAGTGCAGCCAACACGCATGGCAACGCGCTACATTGAATTGTGGTGCTTTTTGCTATGAAACATAGTACATGCATGTTTTTTGGTGTCATTTGGTGCATTAGGTAGCCCATTCGAATGATTGGGGTGCCTTAATGCAGCTCACATGATTGCACATCAATGCACATGCATTACCACAGTGCAAAAGTGTGAGAGTAGCCTTAACTATTGGTGACCCCTATCCGGGTCCTTTAGTATAGGGCTGAAACAACTAATCGATTATGAAATGAATCGATTACTATTTTCATAATCGATTAATCTGCCATTAATATAATGGGGGTAAAAAAAAGAACTAAAATGAGCCCTTTATAATACAAAAAGAGCAAATATTCACAGTTCTACGGTAAAAAAAATGAAACCCTTACAGTAGTGATTATATGCTTTTTTTTTTGTACTATAAAGGGCTCATTTTAGTTATTTTTTTAACCCCATTATGGTACTAAACATCTTAGACCTGGTTCACATCCATGTGTTTTTTGGTGCTTTTTGCAGAAACGTACTACAGTTCATTTAACATGGTTTCCTATGGGACACGTTCACATCTAGGCTTTTTTCAACTGCTGCGTATTTGGAAAGGGTCAGGGACCTTTTTTTTTTTTTTTTGGTTCAATCTACTTCAATGGAGAAGCTGCAGAAAAGCATGTAATGCGTTTTTGCAGCAATTTGTGTTTTTTATTCTGCCCAACAACAAATTGGGCAAAAAACAGTATGTCTCTTCTAATAGTGTATACAGTATGTCTCTTCTAATAGTGTATACAGTATGTCTCTTCTAATAGTGTATACAGTATGTCTCTTCTAATAGTGTATACAGTATGTCTCTTCTAATAGTGTATACAGTATGTCTCTTCTAATAGTGTATACAGTATGTCTCTTCTAATAGTGTATACAGTACGTCTCTTCTAATAGTGTATATACAGTACGTCTCTTCTAATAGTGTATACAGTATGTCTCTTCTAATAGTGTATACAGTATGTCTCTTCTAATAGTGTATACAGTATGTCCCTTCTAATAGTGTATACAGTACGTCTCTTCTAATAGTGTATACAGTACGTCTCTTCTAATAGTGTATACAGTACGTCTCTTCTAATAGTGTATACAGTACGTCTCTTCTAATAGTGTATACAGTACGTCTCTTCTAATAGTGTATACAGTATGTCTCCTCTAATAGTGTATACAGTATGTCTCTTCTAATAGTGTATACAGTATGTCTCTTCTAATAGTGTATACAGTATGTCTCTTCTAATAGTGTATACAGTATGTCCCTTCTAATAGTGTATACAGTAGTGTAAACAGTAAATAGTGTACAGTACGTCCCTTCTAATAGTGTATACAGTACGTCCCTTCTAATAGTGTATACAGTACGTCTCTTCTAATAGTGTATACAGTACGTCTCTTCTAATAGTGTATACAGTATGTCTCTTCTAATAGTGTATACAGTATGTCTCTTCTAATAGTGTATACAGTATGTCTCTTCTAATAGTGTATACAGTATGTCTCTTCTAATAGTGTATACAGTATGTCTCTTCTAATAGTGTATACAGTATGTCTCTTCTAATAGTGTATACAGTATGTCTCTTCTAATAGTGTATACAGTATGTCTCTTCTAATAGTGTATACAGTATGTCTCTTCTAATAGTGTATACAGTATGTCTCTTCTAATAGTGTATACAGTATGTCTCTTCTAATAGTGTATACAGTATGTCTCCTCTAATAGTGTATACAGTATATCTCTTCTGTCTGTTATTCTCAGAGTGGATTTGATATTTTGCTCCCTAACCATATAGTTGGTGGTTTATATTTACCACTGCATAGAGATATTTAAGAATAAATTGCCTTTTTTTTAAACTTTACATATTAACTAAATTATACACCACACATTTTTTTTTTTTTTAAGGTTTTTAGCCGATTAATCGAAACAATAATCGGCCAACTAATCGATTATGAAAATAATCCTTAGTTGCAGCCCTACTTTAGTATTGCTCACCCTTGTGTAGAAATAGTCTTATTCGCCAGCTGTTATCTGTATTACCAAACAGGAAATGTCTAACACTTTCTGCTCAACCCTGGAGATTACGGTGTATACATGTCTGCTGAAAATAGCGGTTTCTCCTTTAGTCATGAGTAATCGTCACTCTGCAGGTAGATATCAGCATCTAGAAAGGTGGGATGGGATGGTCTGCAGACCATCTCTCAGCAGTAGTAGCTGCAAGCCTTGGGGCCAGGTCTTTGAAGAGCCTTTTTCTTTTTATATAATTGATATTAAAATTCCTATGATCACTGTAACATATGTGGTTGGGGTTACTTGTGAGACAGTCCTGGCCTTTTCAGAGTGTCTGGAAGCAGATGTTTGATGTCACATCGCAGTACAGGTTTCATCTCCCACCGTTCCCCCTGACTGTATTGTGGTCAGTCCCGTCCAGCACAGAGAACTTCAGAGTGTTCATTGTGTTTAATTCCCACTAGTATGCGGTGCTGGTGGTCCTATGATGTACAGGTGGTCTGTAGGAGGGCGGCAGCTGCTATATATGATGCTTTCACTACATCGGCTGCCAATATCCCTAGAACAAGCTATTTTTTTCCCCTGTGCTAATCACTCATTCTTACACTAATATTTTCTCTTTAACTCTTCAGGGCCGTGATTTTGGATATTGCTCATAATCCATTACAGTTATGTTAAAAGATATAATCCATATGGTGTGTGATGTGTTTTTAATGCTGTACAAGTCCTATTCAATAAGTCAAATGTCACTATGAATGCTAACATCGGTAGGAACCTCAGTTTGAGTTCCAAGTATTGGTTAGCATTTGTCTTTTTTTTTATTTATTTTTTTGTTTAAGGGCATACATTGATTACATACATACATTGTCTACACTATATGCATAAAAATATCTAGCCACTCCCTAGTACAAGTTTATAATTAAAATAAACTTAAGGTGCAAAATACCTTCCCAGTCCAGGCTGTGAAGGCGTAGTGGGAATTTTCGTGCTTGTGCCATCGGATCATTTCGCATGACCTGTCCTGATCGGCCAGATTATCGTATGTCGGTTTCGAAAGCAGCCTTATTCAGATGATTTTCTGACCATGTGTACTGGCCTTAAAGAGGAAGTAAAGGCAATTAAAAAAAAAAATGCACCCTGCAAGGCATAGCATACTAGCTTATTATAAAATAACTTACCTAAGAACGAAGCCCCCGAAGCGGTCCTCCGTCTTCATCTTCACTGCTGCCATGTATCCCAGAGTGATTTCCGGGTCTCGCTGCTCCGGCGTTGTGATTCGCTGGAGCCGCGATGACGTCACTCCCGCACAGGAGCCGCCATGAGCGGCATATCGCCGTTATCTAAGGCGTGCTCAGTGCGCATGCGCCGTAGACAGCGGTGCCTGTCTTTTAGCAAATATCTCCTAAACCGTTTAGGAGATATTTCTTGGACCTACAGGTAAGCCTTAATCTAGGCTTACCTGTAGGTCAAAGTGGTTTGTAAGGGTCTACAACCACTTTAAGCCTTGCTATGGGATGGGGCCAGGCTTTTTACCTAACCATAAGCTGCCCCTAGGGCTGTCGCACTGAAGCTCTGGGGATGGAGTGGGGGGAGGTTGGCATGGTATAGTTTATGGGTGGTAGAATTATTTTGAGCCAATATAAATGTAAAACTAACAAGTATAACCAAAAAAAAGAAGAAAAAGTTTCAATGTTCCTCTAGTCTAAAATAAAAATGAGTTTTGACTAGCGGTACACTTTAAAAATGCTTGTGATCCCCCACCCTCCCCTTCAACAAAATATCTGCTTTCCACTACACCGCCCTCTGACAGCACAACTAGTCTTGTTAAAATTTTATAAGTTGGAGAAAAACAGGAAAGCTAATTTTGGCAAAACAAAGGTATTTTCCTAGCTTTATTAATGGGCCCATAAAGCTGGCCATACATTGACTGACTGAAATGCACGAACCAGCCGAATTACGATGCATGTTTGACTGTTCCTGTTCATGAATGGGCTTGTTGATATGTTTTTGCTTGGTCAGCTCAAGCAGCCAATCAGCTTCAGCACTGAATAGTGTATTCTGACAGTGGGGGAGTTCCGCTGTCAATGACACAACTAAAAGGACTTCCCTACCCACCTCAAATGTGTGTGTGTGTGTGTGTGTGTGTGTGTGTGTGTATAGGGAAATCATTTCAGTTTTTTTGTTCAGCTTCGACAGCTTCCCCCATTTTTTTTTTTTCTTGCTTTGCTTATCTTAAGGTGGTAACTACACATTTCAGATACTCGCCCATCCAGTGGATCCAGCGTTGTCCCGCTGAGATCCTCTCATGCCCGGCCACAGCTCTGTTCCACACTGCCATGTTTTTTGACGTCATGGAGAGGCCTGCCGGCTCTTCCAGGTTCAGCGGGCCTCTTGATCATGCGCCGATTGTGCCTGCCCCCTACTACTTTCCTTGAATGAAAAGCTATGCCTCCTGGGATATGTGCAGGTACAGTGGGCAGTGTGTGTGTGTCAATCACCTAAGGCAAATGACTTGTATGGGGAGGAGGGCCCAGACAGTTTTTGCAAAAAAAAAAAGTAATTTTTTTTTAAAAAACAGTGTGATACTTCTGCAGGATGGCAGCGGGGGTGGAATGGGAGGAACATGTGGAAGAGGGTGAAGGTCCGCTTTAAGACCATGTCACCTTATTGTATATTGAAGTAAAGGTGCTCTTAGACTTGGGATTGCTGTCTGGAACAATTGGCATTTTTGTACCGGTGTGGTTAAACATTTCTGTCTTTGTAAACTATGATGATGCCGAAAAATCACCCCAACCTAGCTACTTTTAAAAGTTCTTGAACACCTGACCATCACACCTAAATGTGCTTGTTGGACATTCCATTCCAAAACCATGGACATTAAATGGAGACTTTGCCCTCTATTTTCGGTTGTTTTAGCTCCCCACTCTTCAGGAAAGGTTTTTCATGAGATTTTGGAAGATATCTGTGGGCATTTATGCAAATTCAACCTAAAAAAAAAAAAGCATTTGCAGGCTCAGGTACTGATGTTGACGAGAAGACCTGGCTCCCAAACGGCATTCCAGTTCATCCCAAAGGTGTTAGTAGGGTTGAGTTCAGTTGGGTTTTTCCAGTTCAGGCTCGTCAAAACATGTCTTTATGGAACAGACATTGTGTACAGTCATGCTGGAACAAAATAAGATCTTCCTCCAAACTGGTACTTCAAGATGAAGATCGGACACTCACAATTGTCTAAAATGTGTTTGTATGCTATAACATTGCCGGTACCCTTCGCTAGAATCGTCTGAACTCCATGTTTTGGAGGGCATCTGTGCACTTTTTGGCCATATAGTTTATCTTTACAGAGAAAACAATACCAACAGGAAAGTAAAAGACCATTCCCAAGCGAGGGGACTTTAAAGGCTTCGTACTTGAGTCAAGGTAACAGTCAAATTCCATAAAAATCTATTTTATTTTACAATTTGAATATTAAAAATCGCTAATTCTCGTCCATATAAATATAATCACAACAACAATCGCGTAAAAAACAAAGGTTTCAGATGAGATCCAAAGTTGATTCTAGTGTATCTCGCTGGCATAGGCTGACACGTTTTGCTGCCAATGGCTGCTTTCTCACGGATGCCGTAAAGGCATCACAGTGCTAGTAAATGCCAGGCATACACAAACTTCAGAGCTCCAAAGGGACGACATGCATATGATAGCTCTGCCAACCCCCATCAAGTAAGGCAAGGGACAGCATCACAGGCACTGGACCATACAGAGGGGAGACGGGGCTGCGACACTTCAGCAATAATGCTCAATCAAATGTCTTATATGCAGCGTAAAATACATGACTGCATGTATCTTTACAGAGCACTCAGACACATGACCGTCACACAGTTCCTCAAATATCAGCTGATTTGTGAAGCAGTTCTCCCTTGTGGATATTTATAGAACTGTCTAACCACTTGGCGACCAGCCCATAGAAAAAATACGTCATTACTTTGACGTTAAATACTGGGGTTATGGAAGCCGCTAGCAGGGCGATTCCACATCGGATATAAGTGGTTTTGCAGGCGCGTTAGCTGCGGGATCACTTTTTTTAGAGGCGGCATGAGAGGTGCACCCCCCTTCCCACCGCTTCCCAGTTGTTTCCGGGTTTACCGGAGGCGCCGGTAAACACGAAAGTGATCCGATGCAGCCGTTTGCTGGGCAGGTCCGTGGTTGGAGGAAAGAAGCGACCTCTGACGTCGCTTCCCGTTCTCGAGCATAAACAAATTATACATTTTTTTTTTTTTAAGTCAAAATGTCCAAAAAATATGTAAATGGTACATTTTAAAGGTAAATGAGAGATCTGGGGTCTTTTTGACCCCAGATCTCTCAATAGGGAAGACCTGTCCTTCTTTTTTTTTTTTTTTCAAAGGGTGCTTACATTCCTCATAATGGGAATAAAAGTGATTAAAAAAAAATAAAGGGACGGTTTAAAAAGAAAAAGTAAAATAAGAGAGGAAAAAAAAAATTGAAAGCGCATCATCCCTCTGTGCTCGCGCGCAGAAAATCGAACGCATATGTAAGTCGCGCCTGCATATGTAAACGGTGTTCAAACCACACATGTGAGCTATCACCGCGATCGTTAATGCAAGAGCAATAATTCTAGCACAAGACCTCCTCTGTAACTCTAAACAGGTAACCTGTAAAAATTAAATGCGTCGTCTATGGAGATTTTTCTTTCGAAAAATTTTTATTTCAGAAAAATGCAGTAAGCATACAAACAGGAAACAGTAGAACAAATGAACAATAACATGTGAGATGAGATCACGAGTGTAGAGATTACAAAGGATGGAAGACACATAAGCATCATAAATTGTGAGAACTGATATAATTTCTTGCTGGCCTAAGTACAGAAGTAGACTATGCTTCATAAAATAAAGAAGGGAGAAAAGGGTTAGGATGGAGCGCCCCCCATCCGGCACCCCTAATGGGAACATGCTGTGCCGGACGGGGGACTCCCGAGCCCACCCGTCTGTCTAAGTCCAACAACCGAGCCAGAGCGAAGTCTGGTGCTATAATAGAAAACGAATGTTTACCAGAGACTCGGGGCTAAAAGTCGGTAATCATATCAAAGTATGTAGGTTCTTCCTGAGTTTCAAAATTTGTGGACCTCATGTCTTAGAACGTAACGGTTCGAGAAAAGAAAAGTGGGACAGAAAAGGAAAGGCAGGAAAGCTCAGGGCGAGCAGAAGAGAAAGAAAGAGAAGAGCAACACCTAATACACTGAGAAGTCATTGGATTTGTTGCGGGGGGTGAACTAAGGTGACCCCTACATGTTGGGCCCAGGGTTCCCAAACCATATCAAAGTTTATAGTGGTATTTAGCAAAATACTGGATAGTTTTTCTTGTGACATTATCCACGAGATCTTCCTTTTTGCTGCAGAGAACGAAACCGTCGGAGTTTTCCAAGCCTTAGCAACAGTGAGCTTAGCTCCTAGCAAGATAAAGTGGATCAGTCTCCTAGAGTTTTTGGAGAGCGATGGTATTCGATCATTTAAGAGACCAATCATTGGGTTTCTGGGAATCCGACTACCAACCAATTTATCTATTAATTTGAATATGCGTCGCCAGAAGGGGCGTATTCTAGGACATTCCCACCATATGTGGGCCATCGTGCCAACATGTTTACAACCTCTAAAGCACGTGGGGTCTGCTGTCGGGAAAATGGAGGCTAGTCTAGAAGGGGTGTAATACCACCGCATGAGTACCTTAAGGCTGGCTTCCATAAGTGCAGTATTGAGGATCCCTTTGAAGGAAGTGAAGGAGGCAGTTTGCCATTTGTCTAACTCCCAATGAAAGTTAAAGTCGGATTCCCAGGCTGTCATATGAGTTTCTTTGGTGTTCGAAGAGATAAGTGACATGTAGATTATAGATATCCCCCCCCGCTGGTCCATGGCTTGTCCACACCAAACTTCATAGTCGGTAAATTTTGGAGGCAGAGGTTTATCTTTCCAGAGAGATTGGAGGAAATGTATAATTTGTTGAGATCTATAGAGTTCCGAACTAGGTAGTTCTAATTTGCGAATACAATGGCTGCGGGAGAAGGGGCCTGCTGCCGTGAAGTAGTGACCAATTCGGTACAGTCCCTTATCTAACCACCATTTGAAGGCCAGTGCATTCTTCCCAGGGGGAAAAAGTGGGTTATTAAAGAGATGAGAAAGGGGTTTGTATGATGAAACCAGAGTATCCGAATTCCGCAACGTATCCCAAAGGGCGAGGGAGTGTGACAGAGTTGGGGCCAGTATCGGAGGCCTATCCTTTGGAGGGTGCCATAGAAGGTAGTCCAGTGTAAAGCCAGGCGTAGCTAATCTTTCTATGCTCACCCAATCCGGTTTTTCGAATCTAGTGTAGACGACTGACAACTGAGCTAGTCTAGCAGCCTGGTAGTATTTATAGAAATGAGGGAGACCTAGGCCTCCCTTTTTCCTATGTAAATAGAGCGTTCTCTGAGCTATTCTATATCCCGCCTTACCCCAGATAAATTTCAGTACTTTAGTTTGGAACGCTGTAATGTGATCTTTTCTAATGGGTATCGGAAGAGAGCGGAATAGATACAACAGCCTAGGGAGTAGTGTCATTTTGATAGAGTGCAGCCTCCCTAACCATGAGAGGCTGTGTTTAGACCAGGCTGTCAGATCTGCTTCCAGCTTCCTGTACATGGGGGGGTAGTTGGAAGCATACAGGGATTCTGTTTTGGGTGTTAGATTGATGCCCAAGTATTTGATGGAGGAATCGCTCCAAACAAAGTTGAAGGAGTTTTTTAGTAGGTCTACCGTCTCGGACCGAAGGGAGACATTCATAGCTGTGGATTTAGAATAGTTCACCTTCAGGCCCGAGACGATAGAAAAGTCCTCTAGTGTTTTACAGACGTTTGGAAGGGAGGTTATAGGGGATGTGACAAATAGGAGAATGTCATCTGCAAACAATCCACATTTGTGTATATGGGGGCCGCAAGAGACCCCTTGAATGTTTGGATTCTGACGGAATGCGATGGCCAGAGTTTCAATGGCTATCGCGAAAATTAGAGGGGATAAAGGACAGCCCTGCCTAGTTCCTGTCCGTATAGGGATAGAATTGGAGAGGAATCCTTGGATTTTGATACGGGCTGTGGGATTAGAGTAAAGCGCGTGCATTATACCCATGAATTTTGTGCCAAAGCCCCAGCGATCAAGTATAGCAAATAAGTAAGGCCAGGAGACCGAATCAAAAGCCTTGCTGAGGTCGAGTGATAGCAGCATTCCCTGCTGCTTGGGGCCACCCAACCAATTTGTTTGCATAATAGAGACTATATCTATCGCCCGTCTTATCTGATCTGGGCCCTGCCTGCCAGGGATAAACCCAACTTGGTCTTTATGAATATATTTATTCACAAAAGTCGCTAGACGAACAGCTAACAGTTTAGTTAAGATTTTCAAGTCACTGTTAATAAGGGATATGGGCCGATAATTTCCGACTTCTTCTGGATTTTTGTCTGGCTTGGGGATAACTGTAATAAATGCAGTGTTGAGCTGCGGATCAAGAGGGTCTCCCTTTGTTTTGGAGTTCAGAAATTGCGTTAAATGAGGCACTAGTGTGTCGGTGAACGTCCTATAGTACGGATTGGAGAGACCATCTGGTCCCGGTGCAGAACTCAATTTCATGCCTTTAATCACACCCATTACTTCCCCTTCCGTAAAGGGAGCTTCCATTTCCTCCCTGTGTTCAGGGGACAGTGTAGGAATGGGAAGGTCCTCTAGGAATTTGGTTAGGGCAGCATCCGATCCAGTTGTGTGCTGGCTATATAGATCAGCATAAAACGAATGGAAAGCGTCCAGAATTTTTGGAGGGCTAGAGGTGGTGCCTATTCCCGGGATTCTAAGTTTAGGCATGGTGTAGGACCGGAATTTGGGCGTTAGTTTAGCGGCCAGCATTGACCCCATTTTATCTCCATGGGTGTAAAATTTATTCCCACTCCATCTAATTTGCTTTTCAGCCTTGACTGTTAGTGCCAGATTGAGTTCCAACTTGACTTTGTCAAGTTGTGTCACTGTGGCGGTGGAGGGGTCCTGTTTATGTTGAGCTTTCAACTGTGTGTATAGGCCTTCCAGCCTTTCTATGTCTACCGTTCTTTCTCTACGAAGTTGAGCAGATAACTTGATGAACTCTCCTCTGATAAAAGGTTTGTGGGCAGCCCATAAAGTCTCTGCTGATGTCCCCTCTACCTTGTTGAGTAAGAAGTATTCCTTTAGTGCCTTATCTAGCATTGCTACATGGACCGGGTTTGTGAGAATAGATTCATTAAGTCTCCATAGTCTCTGGTTTGGCTCTGAGAATTGTGTTTTTATGGACATGACCACCAACGAGTGATCTGAAAGCACCGTGTCTTTAATAAGGGATTTTTCAATTAGGTGAACAGAGCGATTCGCAACCAACAAGTGATCAATGCGGGCATACGAGTTGTGTGGGTGTGAAAAGTGCGTATAGTCCCGCTTGGAAGGATTAAGCTCCCTCCATACATCAGACAGACCTTGTGCATGTATCATTTTAGCGATGTTTAAGCTTTCCCTGGTAGGCCTGGTCAGTTGAGAAGATGGAGGTTTATTTCTGTCTAATCCCTGGTCAAAGGCTGTATTAGAATCCCCACCAAAAATGACAGTTCCTTCTAACATGGGAGCTAGTGTAGAGAACAAATGTTTAAAGAAGGCAGTTTGGCCTTTGTTGGGAGCATAGTATGAGATTAAGGTGTATACATGCCCTTCTATGGTCCCCTTTACAAGAATGAATCTGCCCTCTGGATCTTTTTTGTCTGCAGTCCAGGTGAAATTACAAGATTTTGCAAATAAAACGCCCACCCCTTTGGTTTTGTTGGGGGCATTGGCCAGATAAAAGTTAGGGAAATGAGAATGGAGGAAACTGGGACTGTACCGGATTGGGAAATGGGTCTCCTGTATGAGGACTATATCTAATTTAGAAGATTTGTAGGTGTTAAACAATTTTTTGCGTTTGAGAGGGGAATTCAGACCTTGCGTGTTGTGAGTGGCGACCTTTAGGATCTTCTTAACCTGATCAGCCATGGAACCAGAGGAGAGAGAAGCTACCAAATACAATGTCACTTACCTGTGAGACCCAACATGGACCAAGTCTGGAGGTGCGACTGTCAATGTAGAATACCTGGAAGTAGACAGTTCGGTAAATCTTAAAGGAGTTGCAATCTGCAAAAAATAAAGAGATTAGGTGTTGCTCGAGATAGGAAAGCAGAGAAAAGAGAAGAGAGAAGAAAGAAAAAGAGTAAGGAGATATTACTCCCCGAGGGGCAGGGGACCCCTGAGGGGGAGAAAATCTCCGTAGAAACATCTCACGTAACTCCGTGAGCAAAGTTGCACTAGGCAATATCTCCAGGTAGATCACCTTGGAGATCCTATCCCTCAAGGACCAGCCGGTGATCAAGGGATAGGTGGAGGCACATGGGTACCACCCCAGACCAGGGCACCCTGTAAGAACTATAATGTGGGCTCTAGGAGCAGCCCAAACTAAGCTGTAAACCAAAAACAACATAAAAATATTGACAACCTGCAGTAAAATAGAAAAGTTGCAAGATGGCGGGCCAGGTTGCCCCCCCCACATTTGCTTATCAACGTCGACCCCTCCCCTCCCGTGTCCACGGGGGGGAGGATGTAACGATCAATTTTGATCATTTAAGGATCGGACTCAAGCTTAGAAACCCCAGAGATGATGAGACTGCACGGCTTAACAACATTAGGGGCAGTTCAGCAGTTTATAGAGTGTGGCAGTGCAGGCAGTCCCTCTAAGAATAGACTAAACACAAAAAAAAAAAAAAAAAAAAAAAAAAAAAAAAGGTAAATAAAAAAAAAAAAATATATAAATAAAAAATAAAAAAAATAAATAAACCCCCTTCCCCCCCCGACAACAATCAGGGAAGAGGAAGTCGTTGAAACCATTCCTACTTCATCCTGTGAGCCATACGGCTAGAAGTAGAAAAAGTGAAAACCTGAGTGACACAATACCAAAAAAAAAAAAATATATTAAAAAAAAAAATAAAAAAAAAATAAAAAACAAGGATGTGAGTTCAGCACGTGGTGTGACGTCCAATATATAGCAGAACTTTAATCGATCATGAAGGGCCTTTGTGCGACGATCTTCGAGTCTTGGATTTGTTCCAAAGCTGTTCTTGTGGACTGTTCGGCGGTGGACGCTTGTTTGATCCCGCATAGGAAGTGGTGGTCTCCATATCAGTCTCCTGTGATATTAGCTTGAGGTCAAGGAGCAGTTTCTCGCCCGATGCAAAGTTGGAAAAGGCATGATTCTGACCTTTATAGGTGAATTTGACTGCAAAGGGAAATGCCCATTTATATTTAACTTCTTTCTGGGTCAGAGCAGTTAACAACGGTTTGACATTTCTTCTCCTTTGAATGGTTGAGGGGGAAAGGTCGGCAAATATTTGGACAGGGTGGCCCTGGCAGGTAATCTGGGACATCGTGCGTGCTTGTTTCATCAGTGCCTCCTTTACAGCATAGTAGTGAGGTTTAGCAATAATGTCCCTGGGGGAGCCATCCTTTCTCATAGGGCCCAAGGCTCTATGGGCCCTGTCTAATTCCAATCGGGGGGTGGGGATATTAGGGATCAGGGAACGCATCAGATCCTGCGTGGCCGTTTCTACATCCAAAATTGATTCAGGCAGACCCCGGATCCGAAAATTGTATCTCCTGGATCTGTTCTCGAGGTCATCTATGCGTGAATTGGCCGTATCCAGCTGATCGTGGAGGGTTTGGATGAGGTCTGAGTTCTGGTATGTGACCGCAGCAGTTTGATCGAGTTTACATTCGATATTATCCATTCTGGAACCAATGTTATGTAGATCTGCCTTGATCTCTCCAGTTATTTTAGCAGCTGTTGTGGCAAGGCCCTTTTCCAAGAGGGCGGATAGCCTGATGAATAGATCATCTGAGGCATAAGAATGATCTGGGCCTGTGGGGCTGTGAGGAGAAAAGTCTGCAGGCCCAGCCTGGGGGAAAGCCTGACCCCTGAATGTGCGGCCTAGGAGGGATTCAGTGGAAGCTGGGGACGGTGTATAGGGCTGTTGGCCATAGCCTGGCATGTCAGGAGATTGGATGTGGAGAGCAGGGGCCATGACTTGCCTGTCATTAGGAGGGAATGCAGAGTCCTGCGCCTGTGTCTGAGGAGACGCTGCCGCCGCCGCGGCCATCTTGGTACACCCAGGTGGGGTGGAGGTGAGAAAATCTGGCCCCAAATTGCGCCTGGCACCAGAGCGATCCATTCGGCGGTAAGCCGACTCGTTTGGGGATTCGGAATCCCGTGTCCCCGAGGCTCGGGGGGGCTGTGTGGCAGTGCTGTGAGTGCCGCTGGTCCGGGGTGGCGCGGAGCTCCGAGTCAAGCGGCCATCTCGGGACTCTCGCGCATGCGCACCCCTCTATGGAGATTTTTAAGTACCGTAGTTTGTCTCAATCCCACGAGCGTGCACAATTTAAAAACATGACGGGTATCTATTTACTTGGCGTAACTTCCTTTTTCACATTATACAAAAGCATTAGGTTAACTATTGTTGTTTTTTTTTTTTTTTTTTTTATTGTATGACCAAAGTAGAAAAAAAACAAGGACATTTGCGGTAATAAGTGTTTGTTACATAGGCCAATGCAATAGACAAAGTAAGGCTACTTAAACACTGAGGTGATTTTCAGGCGCTTTATCAATAGAAATAGCCTCTGAAAACCGAGTGCGTCTTTTCACACTGGGGCGGTGCGCTTGCAGGTAGTTCCGAGTCCTGCAAACAGCATCTTTGGGGCAGTATGGGAGTGCTGTAAATGGCACTCCCAAAACGCCCTGCCCATTGCACTGAATGGGCAGCGGTCCCAAAGCATCTGAAAAGCACTTTGAAAGAACAACTGGGGGCGGTAGAAAGGTGAAAATATAAGGGAGGATATAAGAAAGATTATGATTATTATTATTATTATTATTATTATTATTTTTTTATTTTTTTTTTATCCATTAAAATGTATTTCTTCCCAAAAAAATTGTATTTGAAAGACCGCTGTGCAAATACAGTGTGACATAAAATATTGCAATGATCGCCATTTTATTTTTCTAGGGTCTCTGCTAAAATAAAATAAAGAATGTTTGGGGGGTTCTAAGTAATTTTCTAACAAAATATTTTAAGCTTGTAAACAAAGTGCCAGAAAAGGCCTGGTCAGCAAAATGGAACTATAGGCAAAACTTTTTTTCATTTTGGATAGATCAAGGGTTTTATTTATTTATTTTCAGTAATTCTCATACAAAACATTAAAAATGTTATTGTCCAACAGATTTCAATAATGCACAAATCCCTCCTTTACCCTCTCCCTCTTTTCTCTCTCTCTCCTTCTCTTATGCCGCGTACACACTGTCGGACTTTCCGGCGGCAAATGTGCGATCGGAATTTATTGACAGAAATTCCGACCGTGTGTAGGCTCCATTGGACAGTTGCCATCGGAATTTCCGTCGCACAAATTTTCCAACAACAAAATCCTTTTGCGTAAATTCCGATCGTGTGTACACAATTCAGACACACAAAGTGCCACGCGTGCTCAGAATCAAGCAGAAGAGCAGCACTGGCTAGTGACCTTCATTTTTCTTGGCTCGTCGTAAGTGTTGTACGTCACCGCGTTCTTGACGTTCGGAATTTCTGACCAACTTTGTGTGACCGTGTGTATGCAAGACAAGTTTGTGCCAACATCAGTCGGAAAAATAACATTGGATCTTGTTGTCGGAATGTCCGATCTTGTGTACACGCCATTATTGCCGAGATCTTTCTTATTCTAACAACTTTATTTTCTAATTTCCCATAATTTCAACATATTTTCTTGTTCTTTTAAATTCAGTCCAGCTTTTCCAAACTTCCCCCACTTTTTCACCTTCTTCACAATAGCTACCTCTCAGATGTTTCATTTTATGTCTATATTTTTCTGAATTTTTTTTTTTTCAATTTTACTCATCCGTTCTATAACTGAGGGGCATTCTCGCCAGCGTATTCATTAAATGTGGTAACAAGGTATTTTTGTACTGGTTTATTGGGATCTCTATATTCTGAAATAGATGAGTCCATGGATCTTCAGGGACTTCTTTATTCATAATCTCCTTGATCAATGATGACACTTCTTTCCAATCTTTTATTTTCAATCCCACCAAATATGCGCTGTTTCCCAGAACATCACAACCTCGCCAACAGTTTGGTGATTTTCCTGTTTGGTACTTATGTGCTTTTATTTGGAGTTATATACCATCTGGATAGGCATTTGTAGATCATTTCTATAGTATTTATATCTACTGTGGAGCTATGTGCCATTTTTATCATTTTCCTTATTTGAAACTCATTCTCCTGTGGTCCCAATTCATTTCCCCATTTTTTCGATGTATGGCGGTTTTTCCGTTCCAGCTAACATCCCCAATATTTTATATATTCAAGAGATGCCATGTCTAGTAATTTTAGAAGTACACATCTGTTCTAGTGGTAATACGTTTTCTCCAGATCTTATTTTTTGCGGTAGCGATGCTACAAAATGCTTTAACTGGAAATACCGCCATTCATCGATCACCATTAATTCTTTCTTGTGTTTTTATGTCTTGTAAGGAAAGTGTTTTCCCATTTTCCATTATATTCTTCAACTGTTTTATCCAATCCCCATATAAGCGCTTTCCCCCACGCAAAAAAACTAGTCTCCCTTAACCACTTGACCACTGGGCACTTAAACACCCTTAATAACCAGACCAATTTTCAGCTTTCGGTGCTCTCACATTTTGAATGACAATTACTCAGTCATACAACACTGTACCCAAATGAAATTTTTGTCCTTTTTTTCACACAAATAGAGCTTTCTTTTGGTCGTATTTAATCACCGTTGCGTTTTTTATTTTTTGCGCTATAAAAGAAAAAAGACTGAAAATTCGGTAAAAAAATGAATTTTTCTTCGTTTCTGTTATAAAATTTAGCAAATTTTGTCATTTTTCTTGATAAATTTTGGCCAAAATTTATACTGCTACATATCCTTGGTAAAAATAAGTACAAATTGGGATATATTATTTGGTCGTTGTGAAAGTTTTAGAGTCCACAAGCTATGGTGCCAATATCTGAAAATTGATCACACCTAAAGTACTGACGGCCTATCTCATTTCTTGAGTCCATAACATGCCAGAAAAGTACAAATACCCCCCAAATGACCTCTTTTTGGAAAGAAGACATTCCAAGGTATTTGGAAAGAGGCATGGTGAGTTTTTTTGAAGTTGTAATTTTTTCCCACAATTCTTTGCAAAATCAAGATTTTTTTTCTTATTTTTATTTTTTTTCACAAAATTGTCATATTAGCAGGTTATTTCTCACACACAGCATATGCATACCACAAATTACACCCCAAAACACATTCTGCTATTACTCCTGAGTACGGCGATACCACATGTGTGAGACTTTTACACAGCGTGGCCACATACAGAGGCCCAACATGCAGGGAGCGCCATCAGGCGTTCTGGAGCACCCAGGACAATTCTGACATTTCTCTCCTACATGTAAAAATCATCATTTTATTTGCTAGAAAATTACATAGAACCCCAAAACATTATATATGTTTTTTTAGAAAAGACCCTAGAGAATACAATGGCGGTCGTTGCAACTTTTTATCTAGCACGGTACTTGCGCAGCAATTTTTCGAACGCGTTTTTTTGGGAGAAAAAAGTTTTGTGCTTTACAAAAAACAAAACTGTAAATTTAGCCCAATGTTTTTGAATAATGTGAAAGATGAAGTTACGCCGAGTAAATGGATACCTAACATGTCACCCTTCAAAATTGCACACGCTCGTGGAATGGCACCAAACTTCGCTACTTAAAAATCCCCATAGGCGGCGCTTTAAAACTTTTTACTGGTTACATGTTTTGAGTTACAGAGGAGGTCTAGGGCCAAAATTATTGTTCTCGCTCTAACGTTCACAGCGATACCTCACATGTGTGGTTTGAACACCGTTTTCATATGTGGGCGGGACTTACGTATGCGTTCGCTTCTGCATGCGAGCGCACGGGGACAGGGGCGCTTTACATTTTTTTTATTGTTCATTTTACTTTATTTATTTTAGTTTGACACTTTTTTCCCCAAAAAATTTTTTTTGATCACTTTTATTCCTATTACAAGGAATGTAAACATCCCTTGTAATAGGAATATGGCATGACAGGTCCTCTTTACAGTGAGATATGGGGTCAATAAGACCCCAAATCTCACCTCTAGGCTGGAAAGCCTGAAATAAAATAAAAAACGATCCTGGCTTTGATCGTAGCGAGCATTGCAGGGTATCGCAGAATATCGCAGGATATGGCTGGGTATGGCATGGCAGGGTATGGCAGGTAATGGCAGAGTATGGCAGGGTATGGCAGAGTATCGCAGGGTATGGCAGGGTATGGCAGAGTATCGCAGGGTATGGCAGAGTATCGCAGGGTATGGCAGAGTATCGCAGGGTATGGCAGAGTATCGCAGGGTATGGCAGAGTATCGCAGGGTATGGCAGAGTATCGCAGGGTATGGCAGAGTATCGCAGGGTATGGCAGAGTATCGCAGGGTATGGCAGAGTATCGCAGGGTATGGCAGAGTATCGCAGGGTATGGCAGAGTATCGCAGGGTATGGCAGAGTATCGCAGAGTATCGCTGGGTATGGCAGAGTATCGCTGGGTATGGCAGGGTATCGCTGGGTATCGCAGGTAATGGCAGGTAATGGCAGGGTATGGCAGGGTATGGCAGGGTATGGCAGGGTATGGCAGGGTATGGCAGGGTATGGCAGGGTATGGCAGAGTATGGCAGGGTATGGCAGGGTATGGCAGGGTATGGCAGGGTATGGCAGAGTATCGCAGGGTATGGCAGAGTATCGCAGGGTATGGCAGAGTATCGCAGGGTATGGCAGAGTATCGCAGGGTATGGCAGAGTATCGCAGGGTATGGCAGAGTATCGCAGGGTATGGCAGAGTATCGCAGGGTATGGCAGCGTATCGCAGGGTATGGCAGAGTATCGCAGGGTATGGCAGAGTATCGCAGGGTATGGCAGAGTATCGCAGGGTATGGCAGAGTATCGCAGGGTATGGCAGAGTATCGCAGGGTATGGCAGAGTATCGCAGGGTATGGCAGAGTATCGCAGGGTATGGCAGAGTATCGCAGGGTATGGCAGAGTATCGCAGGGTATGGCAGAGTATCGCAGGGTATGGCAGAGTATCGCAGGGTATGGCAGAGTATCGCAGGGTATGGCAGGGTATTATTGCAGGTAATGGCAGGGTATTATTGCAGGTAATGGCATGGCATCGCAGGGTATGGCAGAGTATCGCAGGGAATGGCAGAGTATCGCAGGGAATGGCAGAGTATCGCAGGGAATGGCAGAGTATCGCAGGGAATGGCAGAGTATCGCAGGGAATGGCAGAGTATCGCAGGGAATGGCAGAGTATCGCAGGGAATGGCAGAGTATCGCAGGGAATGGCAGAGTATCGCAGGGAATGGCAGAGTATCGCAGGGAATGGCAGAGTATCGCAGGGTAAGGCACAGTATAGGAGGGTATGGCAGATTTGGTATCCATCCATCCATGCTCAGCCATCCCTCCATACCCTGCAATACCCAGCAATACACTGCAGGCTATTGCTGTGTATTGCAGGGTATGGAGGGATGGCTGAGCATGGATGGATGGATGGATGGATCGGTGGCATGCAGAGCAGGCTGTGGGCACTACAGATCCCGCCCACAGCACTGCTGCCACCGATCCCTCCCCCTCTCCTCTCACACTGTACCGATCGGTACAGAGAGAGGAGGGGATAGGAACCGGCGTCATCAAATGACGCCGGTTTGCTTACATGTGATCGCTCCGTCATTTGACGGAGCGATCACGTGGTAAACGGCCGCGATGAGCGGCCGTTTACCGTGATCCGCCGGGTCCTCTGGACCCGGCGATCACGGATGTACTCGAGTGCGCGCCCCAGGGGGCGCGCAAGAGGGGAATTCCGGGAGGACGTCATATGACGCCCTCCCAGAGTTAAGCAACCGCCCTGTAGCCGTCATTCGGCTATGGGCCGGTTGTAAAGTGGTTAATAGGATTAATGGTGAGTTAAAGCGGAGTTCCACCCTAAAGTGGAACTTCCGCTTATCGGATTCCCCCCCCCCCCTCCGGTGCCACAATTAGCACCTTTCAGGGGGGAGGGGAGGGGGGTGCAAATACCTGTATAATACAGGTATCTGCACCCACTTCCGGGACTAGCTGCCCCGCCCCTATCCGAAGATGCCCGCCCATATCCAAGGGTTCCCGTTGTGTCTTGGGAAACACACAGTTCCCAGGACACAACGGGGACCAATAAAGACACGCAGCGTGACTCGCGCATGCGCAGTAGGGAACCGGGCAGTGAAGCCGTTGCGTCTTCACTTCCTGATTCCCTGACAGAGGATGGCGGCAGGGCAGCCGAGAGATGAGCTGTCGCTCGTCACATTCTGCTGACACCGCTGGACCCTGGAACAGGTAAGTGTCCATTTATTAAGTCAGCAGCTGCAGTATTTGTAGCTGCTGACTTTTAATATTTTTGGTGCGGGTGGAGCTCCGCTTTAAACTTTCACTTTGCTTTTTTATGTATTAAATCCCATATTTTTAATACCTCCAATGTCAGTGCATGTGTTTCAGTGCCCAATTCCCTATATTGTGCTGGAATCCACACAATTTTACTCAACAGTGCCCCACTCATTGTTTTCTCTATTTGTGCCCACCTTTTTTCCTTTGTGTCTTTTGTCCAATTTAATACCTGTGAAATTAATACGGAGTTATAATATGCTCTAACATCCAGTACCGCTAAGCCCCCTTGCAGTTTGTTCTTACTACTGAAAACTTCTGGGTTTTTTTTTTTTTCTGCCAAATAAACTTTTAAGATTGTTTTTAGTATCTTAAAATATGTTTGAGGTATAGAACTTGGGAGCATTTTAAATTTATAATAGTTAGCTTTAAGATAATGCAAGGGAGTCTTATAACCCCTGTCAGATTTTCTTTTGCCATCTGTGTACCATTGTGGAGATTTCTCTTCACTTCCTGCCCCATAGCCAAATAGGAAGTGAGGGGAACACACAGAACAAATTGAGAGGGTGAATCTCTCTAATGGGGCACAGCAATAAAAACTGACAGATGTTCTAATTCCTCTCTCTGTCCAAAACTATAAAAAAAAGTTTTGCCTTTTAGTTATACTTTAACCGTGTCCTGCCCAGCCTATAGCAGATTGACGGCCGGGGAGTGGTTATGTTATCCTGACTGGGAGTCATATGACGTCCAGCAGGATAACCTGCGCAGGGGCGCGCAGCACGGCGATCACTGGTGATGTGTGTCAGTCTGACGGAGGCTCCTTACCATGTGATCAGCTGTGACCAATCACAGCTGATCATTGCGTGAACCAGGAAGTGGTGGTAAACGGCTTTCCCCGGTTCGCGCTGACTGGGAGAGCCGACCGGCGGCTCTCCCTGTCAGAGGGGGGGGGGGGGGGGGTCTGTGCTGATAATCAGTACATCGATTATCAGCACAGCCCCCATCAGATGTGTCCATCAGCTGCCAATCAGTGCCCAATAGCTGTCAGTCTGTGCCTCATCAAGAACACCAATCAGTGCCCCATCAGTAATGCCCGTCAGTGCCCTTTAGATGCCAATCAGTAATGCCTATCCAGTGCCACCCATCAGTGTAGCCTATCGGTGCCGCTTATCAGTGCCCATCAATTCTACATATCAGTGCCGCCTCATTAGTGCCCAACAGTGCCGCCTCATTAGTGCCCATCAGTGAAGGAGAAAACAACAACAACAAAATTTTTCCAAAATTTCAGTCTTTTTTAGTTTAGCAAAAAAGAACCCCAGCGGTGATCAAATGCCACCAAAAGAAAGCTCTTTGTGAGAAGAAAATAATAAAAAATTGGTTTTGGGTTCAGTGTTGTTTGACCGCGCAATTGACATTCAAAGAGTGACAGCGCTGAAAGCTGAAAATGGTCGTGGGCAGGAGGGGGGGGGGGGGGGGGGGAGTGCCCAGTATTGAAGTGGTTAACTATCCAACATATGGCATATAATGGAGGATATATGAGGACTCTAAACAAGGTATGCTCAAGTTCACAACATTATCAGGATAAAACACGGATTCCTAATCCTGGGTCGTATGTTTGTAAATCATTATGGCGTTCAGCAATAACACATGGAGCCCCCAGGGCTTTGCTGCAGACAGTCGGGGTTCCAAAACAGTGCTTCACTGATGCTTATTGTTCTGCTTTGTTGGTTCACTAGCAATTTGAGTTCTGCCTTAATGCATCACTGACACCCACGTTCCTATGATGGTTGTTGATACTTGACATGCCTGCAGACATCAGTCTTCTTAGTATAGGCTTCTTACTGTATTTGGTGCAAAGGTAGGTGATTTCTGATATCTCCCTGTCAGTGGTGTAACTAGAACCTTCAGGGCCCGGTGCAAGAAACCATGAAGGGCCCCCCTGAACCCCAGCCGAGGCCCTTCCCTCCGAGTCCGGTGGTGGAACTCCAGAGCTTGGTCACAGGTACGACTTTTGTGAGCCCTGTAGTTCCACCGTTGGTATCAGCAGTTTTTTTTGTTATTTTTTACAATTTTTTTAGTTTGGTGAGATATCAGAGGTCTAAACAGACCTATGATGTTACACCTTTGAGACAAAGAGGAAGAATGGAAAGGGAAATTGGGTCCCTGTCCTCTGGGGAGAAGTGGGCCCTGTCCCCAGGAGAGATTGGGTCATTGTTCTTAGGGGAGATGGGGTCCCTGTCCCCACGTAAGTAGGAGTCCCTGTCCCTAAGGGAAATGGGGTGCCTGTCCTCTGGGGAGAAGTGGGCCCTGTCCCCAGAGGAGATGGGGTCCTTGGCCCCAAGGGAAATGGGGTCCCTGTCCTTAGGGGACATATCTCCCAGAAAGACCTGTCAACATCTGTGTATGACGGGGAGGAGGGGGGGTGCTGGCAGACAAGCCTGCAGTGTCCTTTGGGGGACCGGGTCTCATAGGGCTGCACTGCATCTGTGTGCGTAAAGTTTGTTTGCCCGGGAGAAGCATGCAGTGCAGTGTGAGCCGGACTCAGGGGGTGGGACTCTGGCTGTGGAGGACAGACACCGCAGCACTGCATGGAGCAGGAGAGGGGGACCCGGAGGAGCGGCAGAGGACACAGGTTGTGTGGGGAATGCACAACTAAAGAGCAGCCAGTGCGGTAGTCGAGCATGGAGCTCTGCTAGTCACCCCCCACCTCCAGCCACTGTGCGCCCGATGCATAACCGCCTATGCTGCCACCGGCCATATGTAGAGGGGGCCACATGGGCCCCTTGCAGCACAGGGCCCGGTTGCGCTCGCGACTGCTGCACCCCCTATAGTTACGCCCCTGCTCCCTGTTATTTCACATTCAGTATATGATGGGGAAAAAAAAAGCTGTCAGAAATCTAAAGCTATATGGAAGTAAGGAATGATTAAAAACATCTTTTTTTTTTTTTTTTTACCTCATGCATTACATAAGCTTAAACTTCTGCCCCTTCAATTTTTCTTATTTTTCTATTGGTCAATCACTCTTCAAAACAGGGGCTTGAAAGATGGGCGCAAAATGGGCAGTTGTGAATTTTATGAATTAAGTGGAGAGTGTTCCCATTAAGCTTGCCTTCCTTAAACTAGGGATGCGCCAATAACATTTTCTTTTTTTTTTTAAGAGTACAGATGTGTGTATATATATGTGTGTGTGTGTGTGTGTGTGTGTGTGTGTGTGTATATATATATATATATATATATATATATATATATATATATATATATATATATATATATATATATATATATATATGTATGTATATATATATATATATATATATATATATATATATATATATATATAATATATTTTCCCCTTAAAATCGGGGGGAAATCATGGGTGCGTGTTATACGCTGATCCCCGCTGATTGTGAGCGGAGGAGCGAGCACCGAGTGTACTCGGCTCCTCTCAGCTCCGCTCACAGTCACGCCCAGTCCCTCCCTATGATGGACATAACACAGGGACTGGGCATGATTTTGAGAGGAGCCGGCTATGTGTATCTTGACAGCGCTCGGCTCCACTCAGTCACTGCAAGAAAAGCTGAGAGGAGCCGCGCACCGCCGAGATACACAAAACATCCGACTCTGTATCTCGGCGGTGTCATATTTTAAACTGGAAGGCTGCAAATGACACGGGGGCAAGGCAGCAGATGGACACTGATAAGGCTGCATTGATGGGCATTTAAATTAAATTTTTTCCCTTAAACTTCCCTTAACTTGGGGTGCGTGCTCTCTCTCTATATCTATATAGATATATATATATATATATATATATATATATATATATATATATATATATATAGATATTTTTTTTTTTTTTTTTTAGTACTCGCCAATACCTACCGCAACTGTTTTGTTTACACTTCAGCTGTCAGCATTGGTACAAAGCATTGAAAAGTTATTTTCAAATGAAATAAAACATTTTTGTCTGTTGTGCTTTTTTCCAGTGCGAAACGTGTAAATGTATGGTAAAGGTATAAAAATATTAACGAACAAAGCAAAAAAAAAAAGTTTTACTTATTAATAGTTTATAAATTCTGGAGTTAATTAAGGCTGATTAGCGTAAATAAAGGGTTAATACGAAATTAAACAGAGTAGCATTTAATAAAAAAATAAAAAAATAATACATTTGTTTTTACTTGACAGGTTGCTTTAAACCAGGGGTAGGCAACCTTAAAGCAGTTGTATACCCATTGTTTTTATTCTTACCGACAGGTAAGCCTATAATGAGGCTTACCTGTAGGTAAAATGAATATCTACTAAACCTGTACGCGTTAGGAAATATTCACTTTGCATTCAGCCGCTGACGGCGGCGCCTAAGCTGTGAATGCCTGGCTGAAGGTCCGGCACACGCTGCCAGGGAAGAAGACTCCTGTGCGCCCCCGGAAGACACGACAAGGGCAAGATGTCGGCTCCCTTGACCAGGATTAGATACCGACGCCTCGTTCAAAGGTAAGTATTTCATAATGAGCTACTATGCGGTGCATACTAGTTTTATTATGCCTTTTGCCTTTACAGGTTTTTTTTTTTTTTTTTTTTCCTATGTGGGTATACAACCGCTTTAAAGAGGTAGATATCTACCTGAACAACATAGGAGATGTCAAAGATCACTGGGCACAGTGTCGCCTCCTCACACCTGATTTAAACCTCCTAACTGAAAGTGCACCAAACCTGCAGGATATAATAGAAGTCTATGGCTAAGTGCAGGAAAGCTGCCGGTCCACTGCATTGCACCTGCGGTGTCGCAGATCATCAGTGTGAAAGCAGTCCTATACTATTATGGCCAGTGTATTGCTTCACACGGACTTGAAGATCTTTTCTTTCCTGCTGCTGGCACCACTCTAGAGACCGCTAGCTGGGATAAGAGGTGGAGTGCAGTTGGTATCACTCCGAATGGGACAGGAGCCGGCACTACAGAGGAGGTATTGGCTTATGCGGCTCTTACTCCCTTCTACAGTTCCAACTTTACAAGTAGTCCCTCTACATTGCACTCTGATGCTTTGGAGTGGTGGGTCAGCAAGCCCAGACCACAATCTACCAGTCACCTGTCTGCTGATCTACAGGTTGCTAACCCCGGGAAAATTGACTTAATCTGCATATCAAAGTTCATCCCTTTTGATCTGTAGATGAATAAGCAGAAAGATACAAAAAGAAACAATGTTTCTTTTTATCTTTCCGTTTTAGCGGCTGAGCAATGATTGCTTTTTTTTTTTCAACAGCTGCAATTGCAGCGACTTTGTTTACACTTCAGCTGTCAACAGGGGAACCCAACTGACAGCTGAGTGGGTCATCGGTTGTTAAGGACTTGGCAGCTCTGCTCCTTAATAACTGATAATTACTGTCTTTTTATTTTACATTTCAACTGTCAGTGGGGAAATCCCGCTGTCAGCTGAAATAATCAAACCTGAAAGCATCGGTTTCAGATATCGGAGCATTTGCACGACTCCCAATACTTGTGCAAATGCTTAGAATCGGTAGTGATATTGGTGCAACCCTACCCTTAAACATGTGGTTGGTCCTGAAAATGTGGATCACCTGAAAATGTATGCAGTCTTCTACCTCACTATAAATTCACCTTTAAAGCCTGGCTTAAAAATAGACTTTGCATAATTGGTAATCTGTCCCCTACAGAGGTTTTGTTTAGTCTGCATTCCCATCGCTGAAAAGGAAGAGTAGCCTCAAAGAATCCTGTATATCTCCATATGGATCAGACTTGACTGCAAGGCCCCAGCATTTCCTGAGAGGAGGACAATCTACATCTGTCTGTCATGAGGTTCTTCTGTATGGAAGACTTTTATGTCTCACACCCACATACTGTACTCTGTCAGATTCCATAGATTTGTTATAGTTTTCTTTTAAGCAAGGAAGGTCTTTAACAGATCTTCATGTTTATGCCTAGTACACACGATCAGAAAATCATACCACAAACACCGCTTTCTAAGCGATTGTACGATAATCTGATCATTAGTACACAGCTTTCGAGAGCTGATCACAACCGAAGGGACAAACATGAAAGTTCTCGTACGATAGCAGAACGTCCATTTTTTGTTTTAATCCGTACAGTATTCTTCCAAAGAAAAAAAAAAAATCGAAAGAGCAAGACTGCGCAAGCTTGTGTAGCGGTTACACTTTGACAAGTGTCCGCTATGGGTGGATTATTTAGTTTTTTCCTTCAGAACAGTAATGGGGTTCTGAGGGTTAATTGTGCAGGTTTACTTTGGCATCAGTTTGGCTGGTCTGTACTAGGGTTCTGCCTGGTCATGGGTGCAGTGAGGCACCCATGACAGGTCAAGAACCAGGCCTGGTTGGACGTCTTGGGTATCAATCTGTCCCAGAGCCAATCAGTGGGCATGTCTGGCCCGCTGTGTAGTCTGGGGAAGGGTACTTAAGGGGCTGAAGTCACGTGTTTGGGGTTCGGCCGCAGTCCTGCTTCTGGACTGGGTCCCGGGCCTAGGAGCGCTTGCCGTCCCGCAAACATGGTCAGTCTGACTAGCCCTATAGACCTGCATGGTCTGGGGCAGGGATCCATCTGTTCTTGAGTCTTGGAACCGGCTGGTCCGAGGCCCAGTAACTGAAGGAGGATTTCAGGCGTCCCGATGTGCTCTCAGTATTGGAGGGACACGGCAACTCGTACAAGTAACCAGGGGAGGACTCTTTGGAGGAGGGCCAACAATCTGGCATCTCAGTAAGAGCCTGGGAGCTGAGTTGTATGGACACTAAAGAATCCACACTTCCACAGTACTGCCAAGGAGACAGAGAACGCTCCAGGTACTGTGAGAAAGGTTCCTATTCACCTTCGGTTGCAAGTTTATTCTGTGTCAGACTTTTTGCAAGTTTCCGGATCGCATTGTTGGCTGCCATACCTCTGGCTAGAGGTTTGTCCGGCATTGAAGCACCCAGCTGCGAGTGGCTACTCTCTGGGTTGATTAGAGACATTATGTGGATGTCGGCAGTTCAAGGTGCCTGAGTTTCTTCACCCGTGCCCTCTATTCCTATCTGAGACTGTGTTTTATGTTGGATGTTACCACTGCAAAATAAAAACCTTCAAAAGGACTTTTTATGTGTCAGCATCCAAAGTTGTTGGGTACTAACCATGGGAACCCCTGGACATTCACAGACAAGCCAAGAGGAGGTAACTGGTAAGCCCAAAAGTCAAGGCCGCCCCTCAAGGGGTTATGGCCGCTACACTTGGAAACGAAAGAATACATTACAATACATCACTTCCGAAGTTGTATTCTGTCATAGGATAATTTTCATAACTTTAGTATCCTTTTCATTTTCGATATGGAGACAAGCATGCAAAAAATAACAGACCATAATTTTTACTATATTCTCATTGTGTGTACCAGGCTTTACACTGCTAGATAAACTGAACGAGGAGGCAGTGTGCTTGAAAGACTGATCTTCAGTTTTGATGGTGGCCTATCTCAATGAACTGTATGGGATGATCTGTTTATTCAGACAGCCTAATAGATGCAGGTTTAGGTACAGAGTTGGGATGGGCTAGAACCCTTGTCAGGTTTTTTTATTAGGGCTGTGGAAATTAAAGATTAATTCCTCGATTAATCGTTAATTTTTTTGATCCATCAAAATTCTTTTGATCGGTACTCACCTCTACGCCGGCTTCAGGGAGTTCTGTCGGAGACCGGTGACGTCGCGGACATCGACGTCACCGTACTCCTCCCCCTTCCCCAAGTGCCTCCGTCTGCTAACGAATGGAAGGGGGGAGGAGTCCGGTGACATTGAAGTTGTGATTGAACGTAACGCGTATGGGGAGGAGCTATGCATGACGTCGCCCGCTGCTGCCCTATGGAACTAACACGATTGTCGGCTTTACATGCTGTGTTTTTATCATCTTTATGTGAGTAGTTTGTGTTTGAACACAAAAATGAAATCTTATACTTAAGCGGTGAGCACTTAGATCTTTTCTTTCTACCCATGACCTGGCGTCCTTGCTGAGATCTAAGAAGATGTGAGAGAAGTTTATGGTCCGTGTTAACCCCTTTTGATACCCGCTTGCACGACCACCTGTTTGCACAGGGGTCCATGCCATAAGGTGAGAGTGATTAGTTAGACCGGAGGTGGAGGGATTGTCACGCTACTGTGGAAAAAAAATTACTTGAGTCAGTGCTACAGTTTGAATTTAAAACGTATTTGTGTGAACTGTGAAGTTAAGTCATGGATTGTGGAAACTAACTAGTGTCAGGTGATTGTATATAGTGTATACCACATTTACCACTGACTAATGCAGAGTTGCAATGCAAGGAGATCAGCTAAAAGTAGTTGACTCTGTATGTGCGTTTTATAATCTAAATTAATCGATTAAAAAAAATCGATCAAACACGAACATTTTAATTAGTAACAGCCCTATTTTTTATTGCTTAACCCCTTCAGCCCCACAAGTTTTACCCCCCTCATGAGCAGGCCATTTTTTGCGATACGGCACTGCATTATTTTAACTGACAATGGTGCGGTCGTGCAACGTTGTGTACACCTAAAATGTATGTCCTTTTTTTCCCCACAAATGGAGATTTCTTTTGGTGGTATTTGATCACCTCTGCGTAAACAAAAAAGAGCGCCAATTGTTTATTTGAAAAAAATACTTTTCTTTTACTTTTATGCTATAAAATGTACCCACTAAAAATACGTAAAAAAATCAAATTTATTCATCAGTTTAGGCAAATATGTATTCTGCTACATATTTTTGGTTAAATAAAAATCCCAATAAGCGTATATTTATTGGTTTGCGCAAAAGTTATAGCCTCTACAAACTGGGATATTTTTAAAAAATCGAACACGCCTGCATTTTTCAAAAGATCACATGAAATTTGAAGACTATAGAAATTCTTATTTTTTTATTTTATTTTTTTTTCTGTAAAGATTCAAGGCACCATCTTTGTGGAAATCTTTCACATTCCTAAATCCTTCATTGAAATCTGCCACACTGTTTCTCTGTTTATGTTAAATTCTTCTGCCATCATTTGCACAAATAAAGCGTTTGTTAAGCCATATAAGTAACTCTATGCCAACCCCTCTATTAGAGCCTGGCATGGCACACTGTATAAGTCTTTTATAAAAAATGAAGCTTGTATATACCTGTTTAGAGCTATCTTCAGGCCGGTCACATGACTCGCAGCCGCTGTACAGCCCCGATGGATGGCTTCTGCAGGAGGGGCCAAGATCTCCCTCCTGCAGTAGCCCCAGGAATCCGGGCAAGAGTCACGTGGCCGCCCCTGAAGATGATTCTAAAGAGGTATTTACAAGCCTTGTTTAAAAAAAAATAATACGGTGTTGTATGCCAGGCTCTAATAGAGGGAGCTGGCAGTGACCATTTCAAAGTTTGCGGAGACAGAGACACAGAACACACAGCTGACAGGCAGGGAGGAGGAGAGACGTATGCTGACCACGGTGGTCAGAGCTCAGCAGCCCTGGCTATCGTGGTCAGCACAGAGAGGGGGTGGCATGAACAGGGAGGTTTTTTTTTTTTTTTTTTTTTTTACAGTCTAGAGAGGGTCAGATTCTACAGTACAAGCACTGTGCTGTATAATCTACTTTTAAGGGACCATGATCTGTTTATTTTTTTTTATTTTTTTGGGGTTAACAAACACTTTAATCTTGGATCTGAGCATTCGACGGTTTGCACCCTGTCCACATTTTCACCTGTCCTTTATGCGTTTTTTAGCTGCTCGCTTTTTGCGTCATTGTGGACAGTTTCCACCCCTCCTTAACACCTTTCTGGGCCAGCCTACAGCAGATTCCTCTCAGAAGTCGCCACTCGATCTGTCATTTGGGGGATATTTGTACTGTTCTATATATATATATATATATATATATATATATATATATATATAATGTGTATGTACATACCAAAGCTTGAGGACTCTATTACTTTCCTACAAACTAAATATACACTGATTTGGGTTATTTTCACCAAGTAAAAGTAGCAGAATACAGTTTTACCTAAATTGATGAAAAAAGATTGCAAATAAATAAACTTTTATAACAGAAACAAAAGAAAAACTTATTTAATTTTTTTTAAAAAATCCAGTGGAGATTAAATACCACCGAAAGAAAGCTCTATTTGTGTGGAAAAAAAAATATGATATTTGTTTGAGTACAGTGTTGCGTGATCACGCAATTGTCATTCAAATTATGCGCTGAAAGTTGGCCTGGGCAGGAAGGAGGTAAATGTGCACAGTAGTGAAGCGGTTAAACGACCTATGCCATTCAAAAACACTTAATCTCTTCATGGAATGTTCACCATAAGCCTGTTAAAACAGAGCTAAAGTTTCACTCTCACTTTTGACAATTTTTACCAAAATTTTACGTTAATCTGTTTCTCCAGATTTTTGTCCCTAATTTTCCGCCAGTAGCGCAAATGCACACACGTGTTATTTCTACTATTCCATAAATACTGAGTCAACTGGTCTGGGACCCAGGTGAGTGCAAACTGGAATATATCGGAACATGTTGGAGTGCCAATGACATAGTACTACACTGCAGTCAGTCCGGGAATTGAATAGTCACACTTGGAATGTCCAAAAGTTCTTGGATGCATAGACTTGTTGATGGTCTGTGTAGAATACAAGGGCCATAGTAGAGCGGCAGGCAATTCTTGATTAAAGCGGAGCTCAACCCTTAAAAAAAAAAAAAAAGTTATTAAAAGCCAGCAGCTACAAATACTGCAGCTGCTGACTCCAAGAAGACTCCCATATGGACCCTGAAGAATAGGAATCATTTGGTTCATTTATAAAACTTCTGGAACAGAGTGTACTCTGTTGGCTGCTTTTAGCAGTATGGAAGAATAAAAGTAAAAGCCCTTGTTGGCTTTTTGTTGATAAAGAATCTCCCTTGTCAGAGTTGAAGGAAACGTGTGTCCTTGTTTGAGGAATCTGTTATGGTTTCCACACCCCACTCCTTTCTCCTTCCCATGTGGTGGCGCTGGGCTGTCCTCTGCTGCCGTCTCCTCTGTGTTTAGGCAATGAGGAAACGCTTCATTGTGTTCTTGCTCTGGGCAACTTGTATGTTGGTGTTTGTACTGTGTATTGTGTTCACTATACATGGTTGTTTATATATATATATATAATATATATCTATATATATATATATATATATATATATATAATTATCTATATCTATATAATTATCTATATCTATATCTCTGGCAGGCAGGGTTATGGTATATGTCTCACCTGGGTTTCTCACATACACATGATGATGGGCTCCATAGATAAGGAGACAACCATTTGTTTTCTCTGAATTATTATAGGTTCCTTGGGGGTCCCGGAGCCTAGAGACTTTGTAGAGCTTTGGGAGAAAAATCCCCAATTTAGGAGGCAGCAGGATTGCCTCCCGAATGCCTGACAGCAGTTGCTTAGCTGCGTTCTGGAAAATCATCCTCTGCGGATTGCTTTTCAGACAATAATACATTTTTTGTGAATTTCTCCTATAGAGGTACAAGACCAGATGGCGGGAGCCAGCATAGAGTGCAGACCACCTTCCTTTATTTTTTTTTGCTCCTTTTTCGGCTCGGCGGCCATCGTGATTGACGTTGGATCTACATCGGGGGACTTGTTAAAAACTGGCTCTGCATTTTACTCACTGATACCACTTTTTTGAATAAGTAGGGGTGCGATCTACCCCATACTCATTCACATAGGAGGGAGGGGGGCTGGGATCTGGGGGCCCTCTAAAACGGGGGCTTCCAGATTCCTATACGCCCCCCAACTGCAAACCCACACAACCACTGACGATGGCTGCGGCGAATAGGCCCTCGTCACCATCAACATAGGGACAAGGTGCATTGGGGCTGGGCCCTTTCCCCGAAGCACCCCCATTCCTTGTGCCTTGTATTGTTCAGGAGCGGGGGGCAGCATGCTTGTCCCCCCCCCCTTTATGGTCTGCGTGTTTTGGATTTTTTTATAATGCCACCATTCCTTTGTGTATTTTCAGCTGTCAGCGGGGAATCTTGCTGACAGCGGATGAGTCATTGGTTGTTAAGGAGACGGCAGCCACCATTATCCTTAACATGCTATACACTGCTAACCACCGGCAAAACGTCGGAGCAAAAACAGTAAAAAACTATGGCAAAAAAAACTGTAATATTGAGATTTTTTTTTTTCCATCATTTTTTTCAGCTCCTAGTGTGCATGGAGCCTTAAAAAAAAGAAACGACAGTGTGCTTGAGGAATAAATGATAAAATGTTTGTATACACCATTACACCTATTTGAGCTTGTTGGATGTCCTATTCCAAAAACTTGTGGAGTTGACAGCCCTTTGTTTCTACTCTTCTGTAAGAGTTTTATACAAGATTTTGTAGTTTGTCTGTAGGAGTTTGCGCACATTTAGCTAAAGGAGCATTTGTGAGTTCAGGTGTTGATGGTGGAGGTCGGGTGTTGATGGTGGACAAGACCTGGTTCTCGGTCCATGTTCCAATTTATCCCAAAGGATAAGGGTTAAGATCAGGGCTGTGTATAGCCCATTTCAGTTCTCCACACCAAACTTCTCAAACCATGCCTTTAGGGACTCACAATAAATGCTTAATGGCCCCCACTCAGGCTAATAAATTCCAATGAATTGGATGTCGCTCACTAGTGAGGGTGCAGGTTGGGGAAATGTTTGTTGAGGTAAAAGCAGCCTCCATTTAATTCATCCAAGCCATGCCCCCAACATGTTTCGCCCTGCCCTCAGGGCTTAATCTTGGAGGTGTGGGCATGTCTTTATGGAGTTGGCTTTGTGCACCAGGGCGTAATCGTGCTGAAACAAAAAAGACCTTCCCAAAATTGTTGCCACCCGAGTGTCCATTTGTTTAAAATGTCTTTGTATGTTTCTCTCCCTCGCTCTCTCCCTCGCTCTCTCCCTCGCTCTCTCCCTCGCTCTCTCCCTCGCTCTCTCCCTCGCTCTCTCCCTCGCTCTCTCCCTCGCTCTCTCCCCTCTCCCTCTCCCCTCGCTCCCTCTCTCTCTCGCGCTCCCCTCTCCCTCTCTCGCTCGCGCTCGCTCTCTCGCTCGCTCTCCCCTCGCTCGCTCTCTCTCGCGCTCTCTCTCTCTCTCGCGCTCTCTCTCTCTCTCGCGCGCTCTCTCTCTCCTCGCGCTCTCTCTCTCTCTCGCGCTCTCTCTCTCTCGCTCTCGCGCTCTCTCTCTCCTCTCGCGCTCTCTCTCTCTCCTCTCGCGCTCTCTCTCTCTCTCTCGCGCTCTCTCTCTCTCTCTCGCGCTCTCTCTCTCTCCTCTCTCTCTCCTCTCTCCTCTCGCGCTCTCTCTCTCTCCTCTCCTCTCTCTCTCCTCTCGCGCTCGCTCTCTCTCCGCGCTCTCTCTCTCCTCTCGCGCTCTCTCTCTCGCGCTCTCTCTCTCTCTCGCGCGCTCTCTCTCTCTCTCGCGCTCTCTCCTCTCTCTCTCTCGCTCGCTCTCCTCTCTCCTCTCTCTCGCTCTCGCTCGCTCTCTCCCTCTCTCGCTCTCTCTCTCTCGCTCTCGCTCTCTCTCTCTCTCGCTCTCGCTCTCTCTCTCGCTCTCGCTCTCGCTCTCGCTCTCGCTCTCGCTCTCGCGCTCTCTCTCTCTCGCTCTCTCTCTCGCTCTCTCTCTCGCTCTCTCTCTCAGACCTGTGCAAATTTCTGAATTTGCATGGGCTTTTTGTGAAGGGAAGGTTCAAGCACTTTATGGTTGTGAAGGTAGGCTTTGGCACTGAAGAGTGCCTGCTGTCCAGCTTCAGAGTTATGTTATGAGAAGTCAAACAGGTTTAGTATAATATGACTGTACGATGCATGGGGCAGGTACAATTGGACGCTGCCAGGTGGAAGAGTTCGGGCGAAAGCATCAGATTTCCTCATTCTTAAATACTTATTACGAAGTCAGACAGTAAATTATATTTTTGTCTGGTGCCTTTTACCGTAATTAAAGGGCGCTGGCATTTTACCTTTTATGCTTTGTTGAATCAAATGGAGTTTTTAGGACAAAGTCGATTACAACCTAATTTTCTGCACGCCCACGAGAAGCGGCAAAACCATAATCCACACATAGTTTTCCGCCAATTACACGCCTGAGTAGCTCAATAAGCTGTGATAGATTATAATTTTATTTAATTGCTTTTCGATTAATTTCCTCATGTAGTTTAATTTGGCTTTTAACAATTTTGCTATTATCTACATGTTTTAAACCACTGTGTGAACTATTGTGTTAAAACACTTTCCAGGGACACTTTATGGTTGATTGCTACATCACTTTTCTTGTGCTGCAATCATTTTCAGGAACTCCTTTTTTTTTTTTTTTCACCTCCTCAATTTTTCAAGTGCCTTACAATTTTACAGGAGGGGGGCATATTTTAAAAATAAAAAATAAAATAGTATTTTGTTTAATATAAGAAGCTTATTAAAATTCCCCCCTAACTCCAGAGATGTCAGCCTGGGCAAAATATTGTAATGGGTAACAAGGGAGCAATGCGTGAAGGTTGGCTGTTGAAGTGGAAGAAAAGCCTAAATACTGTATATACTGTATTTATCGGCGTATAACACGCACATTCATTTGAAGAGGGAAGTTTCAGGAAAAAAATGTAAGTTAAAGGATCTTTGAACCACAATAAGGGTCAGTGCCCATCTGCAGCCTCACCGTTGCTGCCAATGTAGCAGGCTCACCGTATATGGGTTTGGTAAAGCTAAAGGAAAATTTAATAAAAAAATTGTATAATGTATGACCGACCATCGTAATTGCCATTTATCACAGCCATTTCATCTGAGGGAAATCCTGAAAACATGACCTGTTTGGGCGCCTTGAGGACTGGAGTTGAGAAACACTGGGTTAAAGTATAAGTTAGGGCTCTTTCACACGTAATGATCCGCCCCGTAAAGATCTGCTGCTCAGCGGGGATCAGCGCCGGCGGTTGACAGGGCGGTCCCTGCACAATGTGCAGGGACCGCCCTGTCAGATCTCCGCTCTCCTCTATGGAGGATCGGATGAACACGTACCGTCTGTCCGTGTTCAGCTGATCCGCTCTGCAGACGGATGAAAAATAGGGTTTTCCTCCGTCGGCAGAATCGGACCATAGCGGAGATGGACGATATCGGGTGTCAGCGGATATTCATCCGCTGACACCCGCTATCCCTTAGGGATGCATGTATGTCCGTATTTCATTTGAAAACGCCCGTGTGAAAGGGGCCTAAAGCAAAATTATTTTATTTTTTTGCTTTTTGTTTTGGATAGAGTGGAGGGGGATTAGGACCCTGTCAGTTTTGATTGCGGTCTGTGCCACCTTGAAGGAGATTCACCCTCTCTATTTATTTGTCCTGTTTGCTTTTATTACTGGAGAGAGAGAAAATTTTGGATTTTCTGGGATTCTTTGCCTTCCTCTTGGTCAACTTTGGGTACAGGATTGTGTGATTTAAATTTTTATTTTTATTTTACTGAAGTCATAAATCCTTATTTCCACCTTTTCTCTCCAGAAAGGTTCCCTTTAATTATTTAATCACTTGCCCACCGCTGCGCGCGCCGATATACGTCGGCAAATCGGCGTACTTTAATTGGCGGGTCTAGCGAGCGCCCGCCGCGCACTGCGTGACCGTAACTGTGGGACCCTGTCGGCCTGTGGGACCCTGTCCGCTGGTGTCCCGGCGATCGTGTCATGGA
>CM053026.1:728527588-728757588 GCA_028564925.1 Lithobates sylvaticus
GGTTTCTTACTGGGTTCATGTTTATTGGCTACTACTGTTTGAAATGAAGAAATCTGGTTTGCAATTGTATTTAGGAGACCGAATGTAATGGCGTTTTTTTTTTTAATTTTTTTTTTTTTTATCCTTTTAAGACAGATTTGCGTCTGGCTCAGATGAGTTTGTTAAACCATTAGAATATTGGAAAATATGCGGTTTTAGAAAGTTGGAGGCCAAGCGTTTCCATCATTGTTCAAGCTGTGCTCCATGGAAACGGCTAAATACGCAGATGAATCACATAGACTAGGCGCACTATAAGAACTGTTACCTGCTGAGATATCTGTACTAATGCTAAAGCCTAAACGTTTTTTTTTTTTTTTCCATGCCCAGGTGCTGTGTGCTTGTACAAGCCACTTTTGGACATGGCTGAACCTGGGTGTACTCCGGTATTTTTGTAAACCCTTGTATAGCATACGGTTGTACTCGGCATCTGGACAAGATTATTACATTGTGCCCATGTGCGTGGGCCCTCAATCTGACACCAAGAAATTACGGGGACGGTGACACCAGGAGGTAGATGCAGTTTGATTTTAGTGTCGCACTGTGTTCACTGTGAGAAGAAAGCAATAGTAGTAGTTGGGGTACATTTACACTGGCCAATCCTAAACGTAGCTCTCCTGGCAGCAGAAAAACGCTAAATGCGGCACTGCGGTTTTGCCATGTTTGCGCTTTTGGCCGAAACGTTCTTGTCCTTAACGCAATTCTTTTGCATTCAGGAAAGGGACGTTTAACTGCGCCTAAACTCTGATGAAAGCCTATGTGTACACATAAACTTTTATTGAGTTGAGTAGAGGGGTTTTGGCAAAGGCCTGAGTAGAAATTGTCTTAAGCCCCATACACACGGTCGGATTTTCCGATGGATTCTGTCCTATCGGACAATGTTGTCGGAAATTCCGACCGTGTGTAGGCACCATCGGACGGTTTCCATCGGATTGTCTGACGGACAAAGTCTTATCTCCTGCTGGATAGATTTTTTGACAACAAAGTCCGATCACACCAAATCCGATCGTGTGTAGCAAATTCCGACGGACAAAGTGCCACGCATGCTCAGATCACATTACAAGACCAAAGCTATTGGCTACTAGCCTCTACGTAGTCCCGTCGTAGGCAACAAACGTCACCACGTTCAGAATGATCGGATTTTCCGACAACTTTGTCCGACCGTGTGTACGCAAAACCAACATCGGACAAAGTACGACGGACATGATCCGACGGACCTGGTCCTCGGATAATCCGCGCGTGTGTATGGGGCTTTAGATCACCTATTTGCTGTAAAGTGGTTGTAGACCCTTACATACACCCAGTGAAGGGACTGGCCTCAGGGGATACACAGAGATTAAAGAGGAAGTAAAGCCTCTTCACAAAAAAAAAAAAAAAACACGGAACCTGCAAGGCAAAGGCATAATGAGCTAGTATGCATAGCATACTAGCTCATTATGAATAACTTACCTGAGAACGAAGCCCCCGAATCGGTCCTCATCCACAACCTTCTCCGGCGCCATCAATACCGTTGTGACTTTTGGGTCTCGCCGCACCAGCGATGTGATTCGCTGGAGCGGCGATGACGTCACTCCCGCGCATGCGCAGGAAAGCGGCATATCGCCATGAACCCGGCATGCGCAGTGCGCCTGCGTGCCTCTGTCTACGGCGCATGCGCCGTAGACAGCGATGCCTTTTCTTTTCTAAATATCTCCTAAACCATGTAGGGTCCTCTTAAGGTATGTTGTAGCTGCCTATCACTCTATACACACCCAATCATGTAGTCCCTTTTTGGAAACGCATAGATATTTTGTCCCTGTACCCCCTCACACCCCAACACTAATTCCCCTTTTTTTCTTTGACACACTTTTCTTTAGAAATACCTTGCACTCCTGGTGTACACATAGTCCATTGGGTCTTGACTGTGACCACTATGCTGGGCACCGGGGGCTGCTCCCCACACTTGGAGGGTTCCCCCGCTTCAACCCTGGGGGTTGACATCATGCCTTCGGCCCCCGCTTGCCTTGGTAGATACCGAACTGGGCCTAGGGACCACCTGTATTTTTCATTACAGTGAGAATTGATAGTCTCAGCCCTCCTCTCATTCTTATTATTAACCCCTGCTCTCCTTTTCTCAGTTTACTACTTCATAACACTCCTGATGAATGGTTGAAATACCAGGAAACGCGTAGAGTGCCATTATATGTCAACAGTTATTCTTCTTTATTACAATGATTTACTACAACATGTATATCTACTATGTCTACTTTTATCTGTATTGTATACAATGTAGCAACATATGCATTGAAAGTCTGATGACTACCTATGTACTTGATACAAAACATTCGATATGTATTTTAGGGTATAATAAATTATGTATTGTGGATTCAATTTCACTTTATATTGTTATTATTTTTAATTCTCCACATGGCGTACCTTCAATTAAAGTCCCATTAACTCACCCTTTCCTACTTATTGCATTTCCATGTTGTGTACTGTGGGAAACCAGATATAGTGAATGCCGGTTCTGGGTTTAGTAACACTTTAAAGCTTGTCTGAGAGTTCAGAAAAAATGGAGTGGAAAGCTGAAGTCACACTCTGCAGAGCTCAGTGAGAAGAGCTCTGAGAGCTGATTGGAGGAAAGGCACACCCCCTAGTACACAGGAACTGAGCTGAGGTTGTCAATCCGCTGGAGTTCCCTCACCTGTCACCATTTTTCTCTTGGTGTCAGGAAAAATTTGTCAGAAGTGATTCATGCGGATAGCAGAGGAATGGGACAGCAGACAGAAATGACACTTGGTTCTCTTAATTAAGACAAGTACACACTATAGCGGGCTATGCCTTGTTCAGATTTCATGTTTACGACAACTTTAATTTGAGTTTCAACAATGTGTATGAAGGGTCCGTTTGTGTCCAATGGCCAGTGGAACATTGTCCGTGGGAAATGGAGATCCAAGTAAGGGATAGCTGTGTTCAGGTGCCTGGCTACAAGAACCTTGTGGGTTATATTTAATGGAAGTAGTATGTCTGTAGTTGACTCGACAGGGCCTAAGGCTGCATTTACACCTGAGTGTTGCATCTTTGCATGTTTTTTCGGGTGTTTTTGTCACGTTGTTTGTATGTGCTTTTTTGTATAAGCCAATAGAGAAAGCTACCATCTGTTACAATATACAATAAGCGCAACTGACACAACAATAATCGCATAAAACCAAAAATGGGGAGTTTACAGTAGCACTGCGCTAATTTTTGGTTTTATTTGTTGCTATGTGTTTCTGCTTTCAGATGCTTTAAAAATGCACCAATCTGTCCCAATCGAGGTGCTAAAGTAAAGTTCTGCTTTAACATGTACGGTTATCAAAGGGTTAAATATGTGGCTAACCAGTGTTTGTTTACATAGTGTGGTGCTTTCACTAAGATGTGCTGTTTCTTTTCCCCTGCTTTGCAGGGAGACAAAATCCAGCACAGTTCTGCTGAGGACAGAGCTCTTTTCATGAATCTGCAGTAATGTTTCATGCCTGACTGTCTGCTCATCTCTCTGGTCTGTGTATCTGCTTTAGGGACCATGCTCACACCTGTGTGGTTAAGTAATCTTCTCTCAGCATGGCTCCACCCCAGCCTCTAACAGGAAACACTATTTAATCCTGCACAACAATTGTGTGAAGGCTTCCCTTGGTGATTCTTGCCGTATGCTCTACGTTTTGATTCCCGTGTACCGACTTTGGCTTGTCCTCCTGACCAGCCCTGTCTGTTGCCTCGACTTTTGGCTTGTCCTCCTGACCATCCCTCTCTGCTTGTTGCCTCGCCCTTTGGCTTGTCCTCCTGACCAGCCCTGTCTGCTTGTTGCCTCGACCTTTGGCTTGTCCTTCTGACCATCCCTCTCTGCTTTTTGCCTTGCCCTTTGGCTTGTCCTCCTGACCATCCCTCTCTGCTTGTTGCCTCGCCCTTTGGCTTGTCCTCCTGACCATCCCTCTCTGCTTGTTGCTTCGACCTTTGGCTTGTCCTCCTGACCATCCCTCTCTGCTTGTTGCCTCGACCTTTGGCTTGTCCTCCTGACCATCCCACTCTGCTTGTTGCCTCGACCTTTGGCTTGTCCTCCTGACCATCCCTCTCTGCTTGTTGCCTCGACCTTTGGCTTGTCCTCCTGACCATCCCTCTCTGCTTGTTGCCTCGCCCTTTGGCTTGTCCTCCTGACCATCCCTGTCTGCTTGTTGCCTCGCCCTTTGGCTTGTCCTCCTGACCATCCCTGTCTCCTTGTTGCCTCGCCCTTTGGCTTGTCCTCCTGACCATCCCTGTCTGCTTGTTGCCTCGCCCTTTGGCTTGTCCTCCTGACCATCCCTTTCTGCTTGTTGCCTCGACCTTTGGCTTGTCCTCCTGACTAATTTCTTGTTGCCCTGGACTTCTGGTTCCTCTCCATCCACCAGAGCCAGCTGTGAGCTGGGAGACCCTGGGGGCTGTGACCTGGAGTCAGCTGCAGCCAAGTCCATCCTCGCCATTAGAGGCACTTGTTAAAACCTGCTGGCTCTTGGACTCTGCACCCTGGGGAATTTTATGCTCTAGCTCCCTGTCCAGGACTGTGGCTGCGACCCTGTGTAGCTGCTCAGAGGTATCGACCCTCAGCAGTCAGCCGTTGGGTCAACAACCTTTGCGGTGCGCTCCTAGTCACTCAGTCCCGCAGGTGACCTGACAGCTCTGTATTGTTTACATATGCAGAGCTCCGTCCTGTCTTTCTTTTTGCCAATCAGTGGGTCCCAGTGTCCTGTCGGATTGTGTCCCCCTACTGTCCTCTGTGTACTGCGCATGCCCCACCATCCAAGTGGATATAGAGTTAGAATAAAAAAGAGCCGAGCCTAGCGAGGCCGTGCCCGAAGCGTGGCGAGCGAATCGTGCCTGTGAGGGGCCCTCTAACTTTGTGTAGCCATATGTCCACTTGGATGGTGGGGCTTACACCTCGACTCACGGCACAGGCGCCGTTCATCTTCCAAGATTTTCTAAATCGCCTTGTCCTCCGTACTGCGCTAGCGCTGCGCCTGCGCAGTACGCCCCGGACACTAATCGATAGCCAGACTATTTTTGACAGAACACCGGCAGTAATACATTGACCGGTACCCACTGATCGGCTTGTGCTATGTTAAATCACCACACAAGCCAGTGGCACAAATGCTTACGCCGGAACTGCCGGATCACGTACCAAGTATGTGATCCAACACAGGAGACTCACTTTGCCACCGTATAATGGCATTATGAGGTCGTAATGGTGGTTAAAGCTTATTTTCCAATATTTTACCAGAAACTCAACTGAGCAAATCGGACAAAATAGTGTCTCGAAGGACAACAAGAGACTGTAAAATACTTCACTACATTGTCTTCTAAACTGGATTGTTCACCAAATTCTTCATTTCAAATGCTTGTTCTCCATAAATATGATTGCAGCAAGAAGAAGCAACCAGAGGATCTCCTTAAAACGGAAGAAGTGGCTTGGATAAGCTATGAAATGTCTAACAATAAAGAACAAATCCAGCTGCATTTCACTACTACTAGATAAACCATAACCTGGATAAATAAGGACCTTCACAGACACATTGGGGTTTATTTACAAAAACTGGAGTGCAAAATCTGGTGTGCTCTGCATAGAAACCAATCAGCTTTTAGGTTTTATTGTCAAAACTTAATTTGAACAAGCTGAATTTAGAAGCTGATTGGCTACCATGCACAGCTGCACCAGGTTTTGCACTCAACAATTTGAGTAAATTAGTCCCATAGAGCTGTACAACTTCACACAGTGCCTACGTAATGAGAAGAATACTGAATATGGAGTGGTTGAGCGCTGGTTTCAGCTGATAAAAGCTCATGCGAAAACTGTGCTGAATATGTAGGCTGCCACTCATGACCTCTTGCTTTTTTCTTTTTTGAAAAATATTTATTGGGTTTTTCAAACATAAAGATATTTGGTATACAAACTGTGCGGTAAACATAAAAGAACATGGTACGGTTACACAATAGATCACATATAATGCCTTCAGAAGTGGAAGCAACGTTATCGAGTATTGATATCTATATATACAAAGCTAGTCGGGGTGGCCTTGAAAGACAGTACCTGGCGAGGACTCTGATTGTTCCATGGACCCAAAGGGACTTACACTCATAGTTGAGTGATCAGGTAGAGGAGGTATGTGGGAGGCCTGATGGGTTGGGTAGTGTGAGTCTACCCAATGAATTGGTAAGTTCCCTTTTGAGGTACCACTCAGTGTATCGGAACGGCTCCATAATGTCCCTCAAGTTTTCCGCTGAGAATTCACTCTCCATAAATTTGCGCCACCTGATAAAAAATCGTGTGCTGGATTGGAAGTTTAACATTATAGTGTCCAGTCTTTCGAGGTAGAAGAGCGATAGGAGGGCTTTTTTGGTGATCTGTAGGTTTGGCGGTGGCGTCTTGATTGACCTCTTGCTTTAAAATTGCTAGTCATCTGGCTGTTATACTGATCCATTGGGTTCACTATTTCCATATGTAATATTGCTACCAGACCAGAAAGTCAGGACCGTGTTCTCACTTGAGCATTCCAGTGGGGATTGGCCATGTTCTTTCCATTAAGTGGAGCAGGTAAAGGGGTGCTTTACTAGTGAGAATTGCAAAGTATTTATTTATAGCTGTATTTTGCAGCATCGTTTTGCAGGATTTTTTTATTTGGCTTTCCCAGAGGCAGGATTTATATGATCAAACGAATGTATCCATAAGATTGTGGGCATCCTCCACGCTGATAAACCCTCTCCTCCAGAGCCAAAATCTAGTCATTGCTTTGAACCTCCGTGTCTGCTTCCTACTTTTAGGCCTCTTAGGGGATAGGAGGCTTTGAAGAAAGCTGAATTTTAATAAGGCCTAACCTCCGGAGTCAAGTGCCATTGTCAGCACTATGCTTTGTGACCTCTTTAGATGCATTAGTAACACCCTCCAACGTGAAAAATTGATTTTTCCTATCCGCTTTGGTGTTCTGTTTTCAGAACAGCCACCTCTCTCGGAGTCGCTGAACGTTGCATGGAAAGGAAAAAAAAAAAAAAAAAAGTGGAAAATGTGAAAGTTCCCTCTTGGGGCTTTTCGTTGGCTTTGATACGCTTTAGGAAAATTTGTATAAAGCCAGGCAGCTTCGGGAATTTTTAAATAGATGTGTTTTGCATCCGAGAATCCTGGATATTGGAAAGGCTCCGTGGAGAGTAAAAATAGAATGGTTGGAGGATTTATCACCACCTTGAAGGTGAACTGGCAGTATTGATAAGCGAGTTGCGCCAGGGGCCACAATTTTGGTGGAATTTTGAAATTGAGGCATAACTGGTTTTTGGATAATGTTTAATTTTTTTCTGATTATGTGCCCTCAGCTCAGCCATGGTCGTGAACCAGAAAGACAATTTTACAAGTAGGATATTCAAGTGTAGGGCCAAAACATTTTAGCTTAGTTTACAGCAGGGATCTCAAACTGGTGGCCCTACAGCTGTTGCAAAACTACAATTCCCATGAAGCATTGCAAGGCTGACAGGTACAAGCATTACTCCCATAGGCAGAGGCATGATGGGACTTGTAGTTCTGCAACAGCTGGAGGCCGCCAGTTTGAGACCCCTGGTTTAAAGTGTAGATGTTAAAACCTCATCTACAGGTTTTTACTTGTGTCCCGAGTCATCCCAATGGTTCTGGTAAACTATTTCTCCAGTACAGAAAGTGAAGGGAAATTAACATTTTAAACTTGTGCAAGAGGGGAAGGGATGGGATGGGACATCTTTTAGTGGGGACTCCTGTTCAGGTGACAATTGTCTTTCACATCTGCAAATGCACCCTCCTCTAATTAGATGCGATAACCCCTGCCAAGGTTCCTGCTAGTAGCTGCAGGAGGCAGTCCCATTGAAAACACTCTAGCTTCTGTTGAAAACTGCAACATCATCTTCCCAGTTTGACAGCTGGAGTTGAGGTTGTGGCCTTAATCAGTCGCCCTTTCCTTACCGCCGCAGTGGATGGGGATTGCCACCTCATCGGTGCCCATCACTGCAGTGCAGCCCATCAGTGCAGCCTCATTAGTTCTTATTACTGCCGCCTCATCAGTGCCCGTTAGTGCCGCCTCATCAACGCGCGTCAGTGAAGGAGAAAAATGACTTATTTGCAAAATCTTATAACAATCTTTTTTTTTTTTTTGTTGCTTGGCATTAGGCGTGAAACAAGCAGTTCTGGGCGCTGGGCAGGTGATTTAAAAAAAAAAAAAACTGTATCCTAACTTTATTGGCTGGCTCCTAGATTATAAGCAAATTTGTCAAGCCCTGCCTTAAAGTGGAGTGCCCACAAAAAAAAAAATGAAAAGTCAGAAGCTACAAATACTGCAGTTTGCTGACTTTTTTTAATAATCAGACTTTTACCTGTCCCGGGGTCCAGCGATGCGGGGGAACGAGACCCCCCCCCACGTTCCCCGCTCGCGGCGCCGGCATTATTGTGGGAACCTGGCTGTGGCTTCACAGCCGGGCACTCACTGCGCGAGCGGCGCCGTGATTTGACGCTCACTCATCTGGGACACATGACAGGTCCCAGATGACTGTGCGGCGCGTTTAGCCCGGGCAGTGAAGGTGGCAGACTACGAGGGACCCCCTAGCAACAGGCATTTAGCGGTGAGTAAAAAAAAAAATTTTTTCCAATTATATTATTTTTATTTATTTTAGGATTTTTAAGCCACATTTTTTTTTTTGGTGGGCACTCCACTTTAAGCTGGCCCAGACATTGAATTTTGATCAGCGTGTGGCTGTCCCTGCTTGACAGAAATCAAATGTTTAACTTCTGTTTAAGGCACAAGCTGGAAAACTTTTCTCAATCTTCAGCTGCTGAACAGTGTCCTGGCAAATGGGATTTCTCCATCCATCTCTTTATGTTGGCTAAACTAATTAAAAAACAAAAGTCTATGCATACCTCCCAACTTTTGAGATGGGAATGCGGGTCACCGATTGGCAAAAGTATTTAAGCATAGGACACACCCCCTGCCATGCCCCCTTTTAAAGGAAATATAATACAGAAAAAAATATTAGTTAAACTGGAGAGTTAAAGTGCCATCATCCATATAGAGAAATAGAAGGGGCAATGTAAACAGTATATGACTTTAATGTTGATGTAAAAAAATCTAGTTTCTGGGCAGCTGGTTTCTGCACACCAGAGGATCTCCAGTTTCTTTGGCTTGTAGTTTAATGTAACAAAAATGTACAATATTATAAAAAAAAAAAATGCAATAAAATTGTATCTATACCACTTAGCAGTGGTGTGGCGCTTCAGTTTCTACTTTTTTATTAATTTTTTTTACTCCTTACATTGGTGACCATTGTAGGTCAATTTGCTATTGCTCACTGCACAAGGAACCTCTAGCAACCTCCTGAGGAAACCTTGCGTTCCATGGAACCCTGGTTGATGGAGGCTGGCTGATTTTCCTGCACTTTGGAGAGACTTTCTCTTACTTTGTGTCCAATGGACAGGAAATGAAGGGAAATCTTCCAGACACAATACAAACCATACAAGAAAACCTGACACGGGTCTTAACCATTCACTACTGTATCCAAAACCTAAAAGAAATGGACCTTATTTACATAACCTTAAAATATTATTAAAGCCGTAGTTAAATTTTTATTTTTTTCATTTGGAACCCCTTCATGTTCATGCCACAATGTGCTAGAGCGAACCTCATACTGGCACATTATCACAAATGGAGCCCTCCAGTGGTGCGCTGTCTCTGCTTTCGACGCCTTCATCAGCGCCTGTCTTCCTTCCATGTTTGAACCCTCCAGGCGGTTTAATAGTCGAGTTGTGATGCAGCCACTCCCATGCATGCAGATGGCCACAGGAAAGTGCTCTCTTCACTCATGGCATGCTCAGTGTTCCCTGAATGCAGAGCGTACCGCTCATGCACAGTGACATCATCATCTTGAGCGGCTGTGAAAAATCTAAATGGCACAAGTTTAGGAGATATTCACGGTGCCTACAGGTAAGGCTTATTATAAGCTTAGGCACAAGTTTTAAAATAGGAGTTCACTACCATTTTAAATCCAAGTGACAAAACATATGGGGGTGGATTCACTAAGGCATTTGCAACACTTTTTTGGTGGTGTGTATGTATGTAGGAAGCCTTGTGTCAAATTCATTAAAACCCTGTTAGTGCCAACACATGCAACCGATTTAAGTAGTTCTTGTTTGCGATGGTTTTCCTGAATGGTGCTATTGTTGCGACAAATTCATACTGAAATACCACCATATCAGTAATAAGAAAAGTTGAGGTAAATAGGACTTGTAAATAGAAATGTTGGTGTAAATTGTTGATGGTCGCATTTTTGAGGCCTACTCTGTGACATTTGTCTAAGTTCCACTGAAGCTGATATTTGATAAGTTTCCATTACTGTCTCATTTTCCAAATACCCTCCCTGCCTGTAAAACTGTCACTTTGCAGAAGAGATTTGTGCGATCTTGTAGCTACACTTACAGTATATTGATTCTTTTATGTTTGGTCTTTTTTGCCTATTCTGGTCAAGATGCATTTGACGCTGCTCTGTGATACAGAAGCATTGCACATTGAGTTGCAAAACCGTATACTTTACTTCAATAGCCACCAGAAACAAATTATGGCTGACGCGTTTCGTACTAGTCATCCTAAAATTTGCTCCTTCTCCTCTGTGTGTGTGGAGAAGAGTCAGGACCCGAGAATGGTACTATTGAGGGTGGAGTCTCACCTGAAGTCACATGTGGAAAGTTTAAGTATCTGTCCATGGCTCTGCTATTTATCTGGAATGTTACTGCATTCTGTGAATCAGTGGCAAGTGTCACTGGGGTTTACATTCAGCGTCTAACATAGATAGGACTGGATATGACCAAATAATATTAAAAAGTATTCAGTTTTGAGTTGAATGTGTGTACATTAGTGTCAGAAATTTTTTAGATGAATGTCACTAGAAAATCTATTTGTAGAGCTGGAATTTGTCATTTTTTCATAAGACAAATGATCTATTCAGATTATTCATTCTCCCTAACCACTTGCGTCCCGGGCCCTGTGTTAAAATGGTGCTGCAATCAAATTTTTTATATAATCTTTAATTATACAAAACAAAGGAACATGTCACTAAACTTCTCTATATATGTACGAAAAATACAAAATCTTTAAGACCTGTAAAAAAAAAAGCATACACAATACATCTACAAACTATGGACGCCTTCTCCGTTAGGAGATAGGAACAACCTTAGGGGCATAAACCAGAACCCAAAACACAAACAGTTGAACGAGTAAGTTCCAGGACCTATCCTAGACTGTCGAAGTGCTACGTTCGGTAACAATGCAGCCCTGAAGGCTCCACCACTAAAGGAGGGGGGGCCAAATGACCTCCAGCATATTTCCCCCAGTGGCCCGCCACCACAGGGGACACACCCAAAAATAGTACTAAAAAAAAAAAAGGGGAATAAAAAAAACGAAAAAAATCCCATGTACATTATTATTATTATTATACACGATTTATATAGCGCCAACAGTTTACGCCGCGCTTTACTATGTATAGGGGGGGACAACACAATTTACAGTACAGTTCAATACAAAAGGTACAGGAGGGCCCTGCTCGTAGAGCTTACATTCTAAAGGAGGGGGTGGTGGTACAAAAGGTAATAGCTGCAAAGAATGATTTGATGGGGGTACATAAGAATTCATAACCTTTGCTCAACTTTGTTGAAGCACCTTTGGCACCAATTACAGCCTCATGTCTTTTGGAGTATGATGCTGCAAGTTTGGCACACCTATTTTTGGGCAGTTTCTCCCATTCTTCTTCTTTGCAGGACCTCTCAAGCTCCATCAGGTGGATGGTGAGCGTTGGCGTACAACTATTTACAGATCTCAACAGAGATGTTCAGTCAGGTTCAAGTCTGGGCTCTGGCTGGGCCACTCAAGGACATTCACAGAGTTGTCCCATAGCCACTTCTTTGTTATCTTGGCTGTGTGTGCTTACGGTCATTGTTCTGTTGGAAGATGAGCCTTCACCCCAGTCTGAGGTCCAGAGCGCTCTGGAGCAGGTTTTCATCAAGGATGTCTCTGTACATTGCTGTCTTCATCTCTCGCTCTAGCCTGACTAGTCTCCCAGTTGCTGCCGCTGAAAAACATCCTCGCAGCATGATGCTGCCACCACCATGCTTCACTGTAGGGATGGTATTGGCCAGGTGATGAGCGGTGCCTGGTTTCCTCCAGACATTACAATTTCTATTTAGATCAAAGAGTTCAATCTTTGTTTCATCGGACCAGAGAATTTTGTTTCTCATGGTCTGAGAGTCCTTCAGGTGCCTTCTGGCAAACTCCAGGTGGGCTGTCATGTGCCTTTTACTGAGGAGTGGCATCCGTCTGGCCGCTCTACTATACAGGCCTGATTGGTGGAGTGCTGCAGAGATTGTTGGTCCTCTGGAAGGTTCTCCTCTCTCCACAGAGGAACGCTGGAACTCTGTCAGAGTGACCATCGGGTTCTTGGTCATCTCCCTGACTAAGGCCCTTCTCCCCCCGATCGTTTAGTTTGGCTGGGTGGCAGGCTCTAGTAAGAGTCCTGGTGCTTCCAAACTTCTTCCATTTATGGATGATGGAGGCCACTCTGCTTATTGGGACCTTCAATGCTACAGACATGTTTCTGTGCCTCAATACAATCCTGTCTCGGAGGTCTACAGACAATTCCTTGGACTTCATGGCTTGGTTTGTGCTCTGACATGCACCGACAACTGTGGGACTTTGTGTAGACAGATGTGAGCCTTTCCAAATCATGTCCAATCAACTGAATTTACCACAGGTGGACTCCAATCAAGTTGTAGAAACATCTCAAGGATGATCAGTGGTAACAGGATTCACCTGAGCTCAATTTTGAATGTCATGGCAAAGGCTGTGAATACTTGCGTACATGGGATTTTTTTAGTTTCTTAGTTTTAAAAAATGTGCATAGATTTCAAACAAACTTCTTTCACGTTGTCATTATGGGGTAATATTTGTAGAATTTTGAGGAAAATAATGAATTTAATCCGTTTTGGAATAAGGCTGTAACCTAACAAAATGTGGAAAAAGTGAAGTGCTGTGAATACTTTACGGATGCACTGTAGGTGGATCGAAATTCAGCTGGTGCTGGGTAAAGCTGTTCATAGATGTATATTGTAAGGATAACAATCACACACAACCCCCAACCCCCCCCCCCCCGCGCGCATTTGATCGTTATTTTCTATTGAAGAAGTCGTCATTTTACTGTATTTAAATTGCTGGGCTGTCCATTGGTTTTCTTCTCCCGGTAGGTTTAGTGGTTCCTTGTGAAAATCCGAGAATCTTGATCTCCTCTGTAATAGTCTGACTAGAGGTTGTCTTGAAAGATACCTTTTAATAAGCCTCTCCCAGAATAGAAGAGCAGGGCCGGATATGGAGGCCGTCCAGCTGCAGCCAGATCCCTGTTACATTTTCAATAGCGACATTATTACATTATGAATTGCTGTTTCCTGCTTTGTATCACATTGTCCAGTTCATTGCTTCCAGAGACACAAGCTTTCCTATCTTAAAGGTCCACTGCACCTGAAACACTGGATTCCTTTCATATGGGAGAAAAAGAAGAGTACATCTATTATTCCTGTATACATATGTACATGTGTGTGTTTATGTAGTTAATTAGGACTACCAAAGTCCCCTCTGTATAAAAGCCATATGAAGACACGATCGGGTAAGCCCTTGACCTGAACCCAAATAACTCCGGGACCTGCCCACCAGATGTCTGGCATTGTGCCAATGTAGCCACAAGCATAGAAGCAGCTGGCATGGCATTGTGGAACAACATTCACTATTGATGCCAGTACATTTACACTTTATCACCTGTGTTTGTTAATTATAATAGACCATAGAGCCTTGTTGCCAAACCTGCAGTCGGTGTGTTGCCCTTGAAGATAGAAGTCTCTTTGGATGCTTCACAATATCTTAACTTTTTGTGTGCTGTCCCTTTTTTTTTCTGTAGTCTGCCTCCTGATGTCGCCAATCTCCAACAACTCCTAAAGCATATTTGCAGTCTCTCACAATTTCCTGTAGCATGTCTCTATGGTCTGTGGCCATCTCCTGTAGCATGTCCATAGTCTTTTACCATCTCCTGTAGCATGTCTCTATGGTCTGTGGCCATCTCCTGTAGCATGTCTCTATGGTCTGTGGCCATCTCTTGTAGCATGTCTGTATGCTCTGTGGCCATCTCCTGTAGCATGTCTCTATGGCCTGTGGCCATCTCTTGTAGCATGTCTGTATGCTCTGTGGCCATCTCCTGTAGCATGTCTCTATGGCCTGTGGCCATCACCTATAGCATGTCTCTATGGCCTGTGGCCATCTCCTGTAGCATGTCTATGGTCTCTGGTAGAGCTGCACGATTAATCGTTAAACAATTGTGATCTCGATTCAACCCCCTCACTATCTTAAAGGCATTTCCACGATTCGTTCTTTAACAAGTGCAGAGCCATTCTTTGTTCACTCACAGCTGTCCCTAGAAAATAGGATGGCCGTCGTTGCAATATTTTATGTCAAACGCAATTTTGGGAGAAAAAATACACTTCAATTAAGGAAAGACAAAACTGTAAAGTTAGCCCAATTTTTTTGTATTATGTGATAGGTAATGTTGTTCTGAGAATCGTGCTCTTTATTCCATGTAAAAAAAAATCGTCTTTCTCATTTTTTCCAGAATAGCGCAGCTCTAGTCTCTGGCCATCTCCTGCAGCATGTCTGTAGTCTCTGGCCATCTCCTGCAGCATGTCTGTAGTCTCTGGCCATCTCCTGCAGCATGTCTGTAGTCTCTGGCCATCTCCTGCAGCATGTCTGTAGTCTCTGATCGTCCCCTGCAACATGTCCGTAGTGTTTGGTCGTCCCTTGCAGCATGTCCGTAGTGTTTGATCGTCCCCTGCAGCATGTCTGTAGTGTTTGATCGTCCCCTGCAGCATGTCTGTAGCGTTTGATCGTCCCCTGCAGCATGTCTGTAGCGTTTGATCGTCCCCTGCAGCATGTCTGTAGCGTTTGATCGTCCCCTGCAGCATGTCTGTAGTGTTTGATCGTCCCCTGCAGCATGTCTGTAGTGTTTGATCATCCCCTGCAGCATGTCTGTAGTCTCTGGCTATATCCTGTAGCATGGCTGTGCTTTCTGACTAGCTCCTGTTCCATGTCTGCAGTCTGATCCTTTTTTTGTAATATTAAACTTGCTGAACATTGTGGGTGGCCCTTTGGTGATGTCAGGGGCTGCACTTTAGGCAACCTACCACCACTGACATGGCGTATGATAGAGTGCAGTTCCAAGTTTAAGGTCTGCTCTACAGGGAATTGGCTCCCAGTTTGTACCCTGCTCTACAGGGGATTGGCTCCCAGTTTGTACCCTGCTCTACAGGGGATTGGCTCCCAGTTTGTACCCTGCTCTACAGGGGATTGGCTTCCCAGTTTGTACCCTGCTCTACAGGGGATTGGCTTCCCAGTTTGTACCCTGCTCTACAGGGAATTGGCTCCCAGTTTGTACCCTGCTCTACAGGGGATTGGCTTCCCAGTTTGTACCCTGCTCTACAGGGGATTGGCTTCCCAGTTTGTACCCTGCTCTACAGGGGATTGGCTTCCCAGTTTGTACCCTGCTCTACAGGGGATTGGCTTCCCAGTTTGTACCCTGCTCTACAGGGGATTGGCTTCCCAGTTTGTACCCTGCTCTACAGGGGATTGGCTTCCCAGTCTGGACCCTGCTCTACAGGGGATTGGCTTCCCAGTCTGTGCCCTTCTCTACAGGGGATTGGCTTCCCAGTCTGGATCCTGATCTACAGGGGATTGGCTTCCCAGTCTGGATCCTGATCTACAGGGGATTGGCTTCCCAGTTTGGACCCTGATCTACAGGGGATTGGCTTCCCAGTTTGGACCCTGATCTACAGGGGATTGGCTTCCCAGTTTGGACCCTGATCTACAGGGGATTGGCTTCCCAGTTTGGACCCTGATCTACAGGGGATTGGCTTCCCAGTTTGGACCCTGATCTACAGGGGATTGGCTTCCCAGTTTGGACCCTGATCTACAGGGGATTGGCTTCCCAGTTTGGACCCTGATCTACAGGGGATTGGCTTCCCAGTTTGGACCCTGATCTACAGGGGATTGGCTTCCCAGTTTGGACCCTGATCTACAGGGGATTGGCTTCCCAGTTTGGACCCTGATCTACAGGGGATTGGCTTCCCAGTTTGGACCCTGATCTACAGGGGATTGGCTTCCCAGTTTGGACCCTGATCTACAGGGGATTGGCTTCCCAGTTTGGACCCTGATCTACAGGGGATTGGCTTCCCAGTTTGGACCCTGTTCTACAGGGGATTTGCTCCCAGTCTGAGCTCTGCTCTACAGGGGATCGGTTCCCACTTCTGACCCACTCTCTCCCAGTCTATGCTTTGCTGTACATGGCATTGCAAAAGGCTCCTACCAAGTTAAATTCCAATATCTACACTGCTTGCATTAAAAAACATAAATGTAATATTGGTATACTGGATACAGATGTCCATTAATTGACACATTCTTTATCTTCTGGGAGTTTAGCGTTTTATACAGAATGAAATCCTTTTCAGCCATTGATATAAACTGACATGTCAGAACAAGGTTAGCCTTTCATAGGACATAAAATCCATACTACCTTTCAATAAAATGTGGAGCCCTCGCCAGCGATCTGGGCATGCGCAGTACAAAAGGGGCTTTGTTTGGTAATGAAGCAATGAAACAAATACAAAATCCTTTTTCAAATCCTTAAACTCTTCTTGGGGAAACAAAGGAAACGGCCCGACATTGTGGAGTGGTTTGACGAAGGTATAATGGGAATTTATCCTTTGCTTCTGTTCTGTTGCTATTATTTTAGTGGTTAATGAATGGTCTGTTGTGCCCATGGCAGGGTGGAACTGGGGGCAGCAAGCTTGCACACCTTGAAAGCACAGTGTGCCTGTTGTCCTGACTAATGGATTCTACTTTGTGAGGCAAATTATTCCAGGTAGAGCTTTTGTTAAATTTTCAATTTTGCAGAAATACATTTTTGAGATCATAATCTACAGAAGGCAAAACATTTGTGTATATCGTATATACTCGAGTATAAGCCGACCCGAATATAAGCCGAGGCACCTAATTTTACCACAAAAAAAATTAGAAAACTTATTGACTCGAGTATAAGCCTAGGGTGAAAATTGTGCAGCTACTGTAAGTGGAAAAGAGGGTCAATAATGCCCATTTGCAGCCTCACTGTGCCCATTTGCAGCCATAGGTCCCCCGAACTTCAAACTCGGTAGTTAAGGGTTCTTAGATGCCCCCTATCTGCAGCCAAATTTGGGGTCTCTGGACCCAAAGGGTCCCGAAATGACATTGCTGCAGATGGACACAGTTGACCGACTTTGGGCCCCCGTATCTCGGAACACAGTAGAACTAGCACTACAACATATGCAAAGCTGGGGCTCCTAGCACTAAGTGGCCACAACATACGGGGCCCCAAAGTTAGTTCGAATTTCACTCGAGTATAAGCCGAGGGGGGCATTTTTAGCACAAAACAATGTGCTGAAAAACTCGGCTTATACTCGAGTATAAAAAAACATTCTAAATGCCATTTTTTCCTTTTTTAGAAGTGATCACATAACTTCTGCATAATGAGCTCAGAGAGCTTGGGGAGTTAAAACAGCAGAACACTGATCTTCCCAGTGAATAGCTGTGTGGGGGAGGAACAAGTCTGATCATTGGAGAAGGCTGAGTTCTCAGCACAGCTAGAAAACTGTCCATGCTGTGCTGTAATGTTTAGTGTGGTCAGTTTTTCAGTTTTTAATAGAAAAGCAGAGGGACTGGTAGGAACACCAGGGATTTCACGCAAAGGAAGCAATACAAGGAGAACAGGATACATTTTCATACAAGTACATGGTACAGCAGGCACATAGGAATAGGAAGCACCCTCATGGCTAAGAGGACAGAATTAGAAATAGACTTGGGAAACTTAACATTAATAAGTCACCAGGACCAGATGGCTTGCACCCGAGGGTACTGGGGGAACTCTGTCAGAAGTAATTGCCAGACCATTGTTCCTAATTTTTACTGACCGTCTACTGACTGGAATGGTACCAGCTGATTGGAGAAAAGCCAATGTAGCACCAATATTTAAAAAAGGGCCAAAATACATCCCTGGGAATTACAGACCAGTTAGCCTAACATCAATAGTATGTAAACTCTGGGAGGGGATGATAAGGGACTATATACAAGATTTTAGTAATGAGAACGGTATCCTTGGCAGTAATCAGCATGGATTCATGAAGAATCGTTCTTGCCAAACCAATCTATTAACCTTCTATGAGGAGGTGAGTTGCCAGCTAGATAAAGGAAGGCCCGTAGACGTGGTGTATCTGGATTTTGCAAAAACATTCGACACATTTCTCCATAAACGTTTACTGTACAAGTAAGGTCCGTTGGCATGGACCATCGGGTGAGTACATGGATTGAAAACTGGCTACAAGGGTGAGTTCAGAGGGTTGTAATAAATGAGTACTCGGAATGGTCAGGGGTGGAAAGTGGGGTCCCCCAGGGTTCTGTGCTGGGACCAATCCTATTTAATTTGTTCATAAATTACCTGGAGGATGGGATAAACAGTTCAATCTCTGTATTTGCGGACGATACTTAGCTAAGCAGGGCAATAACTTCTCCGCAGGATGTGGAAACCTCACAAAAAGATCTGAACAAATGAATGGGGTGGGCAACTCAATGGCAAATGAGGTTCAATGTAGAAAAATGTAAAATAATGCATTTGGGTGGAAAAAATATGAATGCAATCTATACACTGGGGGGAGGACCTCTGGGGGAATCTAAGATGGAAAAGGACCTGGGGGTCCTAGTAGATGATAGGCTCAGCAATGGCATACAATGCCAAGCTGCTGCTAACAAAGCAAATAGAATATTGGCATTAAAAAGGGGATTAACTCCAGAGATAAAACGATAATTCTCCCGCTCTACACGAGTCTGGTCCAGCCGCACCTAGAGTATACTGTCCAGTTCTGGGCGCCAGTCCTCAGGAAGGATGTACTGGAAATGGAGCGAGTACAAAGAAGGGCAACAAAGCTAATAAGGGTCTGGAGGATATTATTTATGAGGAAAGGTTGCGAGCACTGAACTTATTCTCTCTGGAGAAGAGACGCTTGAGAGGGGATATGATTTCAATATACAAATACCGTACTGGTGACCCCACAATAGGAATAAAACTTTTTTTGTGGAGTTTAAAATTCGAGGAAAAAGGGTTTAACTTTAAACTACGTAGAGGGTTGTTTAGTGTAAGAGCGGCAAGGATGTGAAATTCCCTTCCACAGGCGGTGGTCTCAGCGGGGGGCATTGATAGTTTCAAGAAACTATTAGATATGACCGCAACATACAGGGATATACAATGTAATACTGACATATAATCACACACATAGGTTGGACTTGTCTTTTTTCAACCTCATCTACTATGTAACTATATATTAAAACAAACTAATCTGCTGGGATTGACCCACCTTTCCGGTATGCAAATAAACTTTCCAGGCAATCAATACAGCCCCAATAATAAGTCATGGTCTCCACAGTAGGTAAAGAAATTAACAGACGGGGCGCAACTCCTCCCCACTGACGCCAACAACGGGGCGCAACTCCTCCCACTGACGCCAACAATGGGGCACAACTCCTCCCACTGACGCCAACACCTTTTCTACTCCCAGTGGCCCTCAAAGTGTGCAGTGAACTGGCCCCCTCTTTGGAGACCCCTGGTCTTCACACTGTTGAAGGATAACTGTTTAACTAATAAACAATAATTTAGCAAATTAAAAATGATGGCATAAGCTGATCACACGTGTTAAAGTGTCATAAAGGGCTCATTTAGATGTTCAAAGAACTTTGAGTGCCCATTTATTCACCTAAAGTGGTAACACGAGTTAGCGGCATGTTTTTCACACGTTTGCATTGCGTTGCGCCCCTCTGTGTTTGTTTAATTTTATGGAATTTTGTATTATCTCTTCTAGTAATGCTTTCTAAGTGCATCCCAACAGTGCTGTTCATGCCAAAGTGGCACTTGTGATGCTTTTGCAGCGCGTTTACATTGTCATCAATGGGCGCTTTTTTGGGGGTGACAAGACCTGGCAAACGAAACCTGTCGGGTCAATTTTTAAGCAATATTTTTTTTTTTTTAATGGTTGAACTGGATGGACTTGTCTTTTTTTCAGCCTAGCTAACTATGTAACAGTGTGAATAGCCCGCTATCGGGTGACTCTGGGTCACAGGAGTGCAAAAGTAAGTGCTCCCCTGTGACCCAGAAGCGACAAAATGGCTAAAAAAAGCTTTGAGCATACTACTTTTAAATTCCAAACTTTTCCAGTTAGCATCTGGATGAAATAAAAGCAGGCCAATGGTTAAAATGAATAAAAAATAGTCGTTCCTACCCAAATCCTGAATGATTGAAAAACCAAGTTCTTACAGGCAGAAGAGTTAGAAGCCAGCCCTGTAGCTCTGTTGCCCAGGCAGAGTCTGGATGCGGTTGATAAAGCGGGCACCATCACTTGTAGTGGCAGAATGAGAAAATTCCATCTGACAGACGGTTCGTTGGAAGCAGAGCAAGTGCAGATGGTGATTTTCAGGACGCTCTCGCCGTCTGCCTGTTCTCTGGCTCTTTCAAGCTCCTCCATGTTATCCAGTCACATTTCATTATAGCGGGCTGTAGACTGTGTGCATGAATTGTGAAAAGCACCAACGGCGGTAACTGCCCTTGACAATGCACACATTCACACATATGTCCATGTACTTATTCCCTTACATTGTCAGAGACCTCTGAGGTCTGTGAAAGGCTCCTACAGGTCAGTGCTGGTCAGGAAGCAAATTGCCATAAAGTGGCATTTCACCTATCCATAAAATAACGTTGAGTGCAATTAGTATGACTTTTATGAATGTGCATGCACCACATGCGAAAATTGCACTGAAACGCAAGCGCAGTCATCAGTGGCTGGCACCGTCTCTCTGTTCTGTGTAACTTTTGCCACTTGCGCACCAGTTCACAAACAAGGTCCATAAAGACATGGATGAGAGAGTTTGGGGTGGAGGAATTTGACTGGCCTGCTCAGAATGCTGATCTCAACCCGATAGAACACCTTTGGAATGAATTAGAGCGGAGACTGTGAGCCAGGCCTTCTCGTCCAACATCAGTGGCTGACCTCACAAATGCGCTTCTGGAAGAATGGTCAAACATTCCCATAGACACACTTCTAAACCTTGTGGACAGCCTTCCCAGAAGAGTTGAAGCTGTTATAGCTGCAAAGGGTGGGCCAACTCCATATTGAGCCCTATGGACTAAGATTGGGATGCCATTAAAGTGTGTGTGTGTGTGTGTGTATATATATGTATGTATGTATATATATATATGTATATATATATATATATATATATATATATATATATATATATATATATATATATAATGTATGTGTGTGTGTGTGTGTGTGTGTGTGTGTGTGTGTGTATATATATATATATATATATATATATATATATATATATATATATATATATATATACATATATATATATACATACATACATACATACATACATACATACATACATACATACATACATACATTTATATATACATACATACACACACATACACACACACACACACACACACTTATATATACATACATACATACATACATATACACACACACACACACATTTATATATACATGCATACATATACACACACACACATTTATATATACATACATATATATATATATTTTGTGTATATGTAAGCTCTACGAGCAGGGCACTCCTGTACCTTTTTGTATTGAACTGTACTGTAATTGAGTTGTCCCCTCTATACATTGTAAAGCGATGCGTAAACTGTTGGCGCTATATAAATCGTATATAATTTTATACATATATATACTTCCCAATACTTTTGGTAATATAGTGTATGCAACATTTCTGGGCATTGCTGAGCAAAACCTGCTTGAAACATTGCTTTTATTGTGATAAAATTAGAGATTCGAGCAATTTTTGAAAGCGGCGGCATCGATACATTTCTGGATTTGGAAAGCCAGCACATGTAATGCCTCAAAAAGACCTATACGAGAGGTGCTGGAACTTCAAATCCTATTCATTCAATAAAACTGAGAAAGCATAATCATACAATGAGCTTGCTGACTCTGGTAAGACTGCTTATGTGGATCAAGACTCCCCTACAGTACTTACCCAGAATGTGACTAAAAACACATTATGAGTTCCAACTGCTAATATCGGATCACTCGTTTTCATTTGTGTCCCATGAGCAAGCAAGATCTAATACAGGTATGTCTGGTAAAGCCTTCCATATACCCTGTTCTACCCTAATAACAGCTCCAGGCCCTGATGAAGGGTGTGTTGCCCCCCTGAAATGCGTTGGATGTTTTATGTGATCCTATTTAAATTCCTTAGTGTCTTAGACTCGCCATTTGATTTGGTGCTGCTTTTGCGTTTTTACACTTTGAGTACATGAGTGTGTCGGTTCTCTCTTTCGACTTGTTGCAGTGCATAGGTACAAGTGCATGTTGAAATACAGTTTATCAAAAGGTGAATCGCATGTACACAGTCTGATGCACCTCTAAAGTGTTCTGTGATTTTCTTACCTCTAGTAAAAGTTTTTGTATAGTCGTAACCTTTTTTATTTTTATAGATACAGTGGAGGGGAATTAAACCCTGAAACAAAATTGACATTTTCATGCACTTCCTGTTCCAGAGACTCAATAGGAAGTAACGTGAGAAATTCCCGCTTGGTTGTGATTGGAACAAGTGGCCCCTTAAGAGAATTTCCCATCGCCACTTATTCTGTTGACAACTGTAAAAATGTGGATTTCCCTTCAATTTAGGTTGTCAGTGGCACAAGTAGAGAGGCCAAAATTCCCAAGCCGAGACAAAGATGGCAGTATAAACCTGATGGGGTTTTTGACAAAGATTTGTTGGTTTAGATATTTTCATTTTCATTTCCTGTTGATTGTGGAACACCAGAAGTCATGTACTGTAGGCGGCAGTGTATGACTTCCTGTGACCCTCATTGAACTTCAAGAAAAGGATCATATGGTCAGTGCAAAAATCATATTTTCGTTTTTTGTCTATTCTTTTTGGTTTTATTGCCTATTGAAGGACACAGGAAGTCCTATGCTCTCAGGGTTATACTGCCTTTTGAAGGACACAGGAAATCATATATTCTTTGGTTATACTTTCTATTCAGGGACAAAGGAAGTCATATGCTCTTGAGTTATACTGCCTATTAAGAGGCAAAGAAAGTCGTATGTTCTTTGGTTATACTACCTATTGAAGGACACGGGAAGTCATATGCTCTCGGGTTATGCTGCCTGTTGAGGGGCATAGCCATACTGTCGGGTTATATGACCCACTACGGTATGTCTTCCTGTGTCCCTCAATATGCTCTCCGGTTATACTGCCTATTATAAGACACAGGAAGCCGTATGCGCTCTTGTTATACTGCCTATTGAAGGACACATGAAGTCATATGTCCTTGGGTTATACTACCTATTGAGGGGCAAAAGAAAGTCCTGTTCTTTGGTTATACTGCCCATTGAAGAACACGGGAAGTCCTATGCTCTCGGGTTATACTGCCCATTGAAGGACACATGAAGTCATATATTCTTTTGGTTATACTGCCTATTGAACGACACAGGGAGTCATATGCTCTCAGGTTACACTACCTATTGTGGGGCAAAGGAAGTCGTATGTTCTTTGGTTATACTACCTATTGAAGGACACGGGAAGTCGTATGCTCTCGGGTTATGCTGCCTGTTGAGGGGCATAGCCATACTGTCGGGTTATATGACCCACTACGGTATGTCTTCCTGTGTCCCTCAATGAACACAAAAGGATTTTAGAATTATTGTAAGAACACTAGTTTTAGATCCAGAGTTGCCGTTGGTTATTCACTAGTGAATGGTCCTGGGTTTTTCAGGCTTATTGCAGGTCAGTATCCTGCTGGGTTGCCATGTTCTGATTTGGATATGTGCCTGGGATTAGGGAATGAAGCCATGCTGACTGATGTCACACTATAGTAACTCTTCCTAGAAGCCGAATTCCAGGGTGAGTCATGTGACCTCCCTTCCTGAGAATCGCAGACATGACTGGCCACCTTCCTGTTCCGAACAACCATATTTGTGAGGCCCCATACATCAGGCTCTGTAGCCAAGAGGTGTGCTGCTTTAACCTATCAGAATTTGTAAAGAACTATAAAAGACTTATTAGAAAAAATATAACTTTTTTTTTTTTTTTTTATTATATTTATTTTTGTTGTAATTTTCAAAATACATGGCATTTAAGTGCAAACGCATAAATGGTGCGCTATGTTAATGTGTGTTTTACCATAACGCATAGGTATAGAGCCAGCCTAAGTGTTACTGACCAGAGCTGGCATGATTGGCTTGCCTTCTCCCTATCCTTGCTTCTCCCTGTCGTCACCAAATGCAGTGAAACTTCTGTCTGTCCAATAGGAAAGTGTGGGAGGAGTTTGGCTGGAGCCCTATCGGGGCTCTTGCACTCCTTAGTTCAGGGATCCCTGGGTGCTTTGGATTGTCTAGGAATGTCTGGGGCTGCTTTTATGAAGTTGGGTGAGCTCACTGGTTTACTTGAGGAAAAAGGGTGGAAGGCTTGAACATACCAAGCGTCCAAGCCTTCCATCTTTTTTTCTCTTTTCTTGATTTTTGTCTGTTTTTTCTCTTTTTTTATATATATATATATATATATATATATATATATATATATATATATATATATATATATATATATATATATATATATATATATATATATATATATATATATATATATTATATATATATACATACATATATATACATTTTAGGGCTGTGGAAATTAAAGATTAATTCCTTCATTAATCGTTAATTTATTTGAATTAGTTAGACCGGAGGTGGAGGGATTGTCACACTACTGTGGGAAAAAAAATTACTTACGTCAGTGCTACAGTTTGAATTTAAAACTTATTTGTGTGAACTGTGAAGTTAAGTCATGGATTGTGGAAACTAACTAGTGTCGGGTGATTATATATAGTGTATACCACATTTATCACTGACTAATGCAGAGTTGCAATGCAAGGAAATCAGTTAAAAGTAACTGGATCTGTATGTGCGTTTATAATTAATCGAAATTAGTCAATTAATCGATTAAAAAAAAAAAATCGATTAATCGAACACGAAAATTCGAATCAGTAACAGCCCTAATAAATTAATATTAATTTCCCATCTTTTGTCACCTTCTGTCTCCCTGATTGAAGGGACCTGCTGACCAGTAGAGAAATTACTCCAGGAGTGGTCATTTTAAAGGTGTATACCCAAAACTTTTTTATTTTATTTTATTTTTTATTTTTTTAGCTTTGGATAGATTTGGGGAAGCATAATAACCCGTATGATTTATTTATTTTTTGCCCCATTGGAGAGATTTCTTCATTTCCTGTTTGGTAAATGATTGTCGCCATGACAGGAAGTGAAGGCAAATCTAACACGTTCAGAAGTAAACTTTTTTTTTTTTTTTTGATCAAGAGAAAATACTTTAAGCTTTTTAGTCGTGTCCCTGTTGCAGATTTTTCCTCACTTCCTGTAAAAGGTTGTTCCCAGAACAGAAAGTGAAGAGAACTTGTTGGCACCTCTAGGTACACCATTTCATTCATAACCAGTTATCATTTTTTTTTTTCTTCTCATTGGGCAAGCTTGGTTACATCAAATTATTTATATCTGATGTCATCCACCCCTCCTGTTTGCCGCGTCCAATCAGAAAACACCTTGTTTTACAAGACGTTCTCTGAATGGCGGCGGTGCGGAGCCCGCAACCCTCTGCGTTCAGGAAGGCAAGTTGTTGGCGCAGCACCCGGAAGAGACCAGTGCTGACTGTACGCAGGGCAGACTACTACTTGGATTTTCTTCATCCCCCAGCTGCTTTCTGGATGTGAGATATGGAGAATTAGATGCAACCAGGCTGGACCAATGGAAATTTAATAAAGTATACAGTCAGGTCCATAGATATTGGGACATCGACATTTGCCTCTCTACACCACCACAATGGATTTGAAACAAACAAGATGTGCTTTAACTGCAGGCATTCACCTTTAATTTGTGGGTATTTACATCCAAATCAGGTGAACGGTGTAGGAATTACAAATTACAACAGTTTGTTTATGTGCCTCCCACTTTTTAAGGGACCAAAAGTAATGGGACAATTGGCTGCTCAGCTGTTCCATGACCAGGTGTGTGTTATTCCCTCGTTATCCCATTTACAAGGAGCAGATAAAAGGTTAGAATTGTGTCTATGTCCCAATATTTATGGACCTGACTGTAGTTTAGCTTTCATGATGGTTTTATGACGAGGTGATGACAATATGGCTTGTGTGGTATATTCTGAACTGAAATGCAGTGCACAGGTATTGATCTCCTTTTTTTATTCCAGGTGTGAAGAGGGAAGTTCTGACAGATGCTTCTTATGGAACGTAGAGGTTCTGAGCACTGACGGCTGACCTGGTCCATCTAAGAAGGTAATTCCTCCACGGGGGCTTTGCACAGTTTGGAAGGCGAATGATTTGACTTTGACTGGGCAAATTATATTTGCAAATAGTTATCAGGCTCTGTTAATGGCTCTGTAAAGTACTCGTCTCGTCTCACTGGAGTGAAATCCTTCTACAAAGCTGTATATTGTCTTTTATATTGTCTTCTAACGAGCTTCTGATGGGGGGTTTAGGAATAATTGCAGAATACATATAAGCAGGGCTTTTTTTCCCTCAGAGAATAGGTGCAGGAACCCCCCCCCCCCCCCCATTCTGAGTCTTTTTGTCTCTGCCCCCTACCCACCTCCGAGCACCATCCCCTGGTTCCATTCCCTACCTACCTCCCAGTATCGCCCCCTTTTAGAGAATACAAAATAAAGTATCATTTTGTGGTGATAAGTATTTTGTATGGAATTTGTTAATAACAAGAAGAGCAGTAAAGTAGATCTCCCACAGCCAGCAGCAATAGACCCTTCCCAGGAACAATAGATTCCCCCAGAAACATTGAACCACAACACAACAGCAATAGATCCAGCAGCCAGCAACAATAGACCCCTCTCTCAACAGTAGATTCCTTCCAACAACCATTGACCCACCCCCCCCCCCCCAGCAATATAAGCCCAACCCGCAACAATAGACCTCCATGCAAAAATTGATGCCCTACAGCAACAATAGACCCCTCCTCAACAGTAGATCTCTTCCAGCAACAATTGACCCCGTCTCAAAATAACCCCCCCCCCCCCCAGCAGAAATAGATCCCCCACCAGCAACAATAGTAGACCATACATAAATAGATCTTCAGGAACAATAGCTATCCCACAGCAGCCAGCATTGATGACCCTTAAGCACACCCCAGCACCCCTGGCCATTACATACATTCAGTGCTGGAACTGCATTCCCCCGCGTTCCTGCTGAAAAAAAATCTCTGCATATAAGGAAGCCAGGTCAGATCTGAGAACGCAAGTGATGGTGCAGGACCAGAGGTGGCAGAATCTCCCTGTAGGAGTCAGACGGCAATGAAGACTCCATGTAGGATGGGTTTGGGGTACAGAGAGGGTGGCTGAAAGAGGTTAGGATGCTTTTTGTTTTGAGTTTCTAACCCCAAAAAAAATTAGTAATATGGACCCTTAACCATACACCTACGCTAAAAAATGTCGGGGGACTTGGCACAGTAACCTCGGGAAGAAAAATGTATGTATTTCAATGAGCCTAGTTTACAGCATTGCAGTGCTTTCATGTGCGCTTAAAGAAAGGTACAGTTATTTAAGTGGGGAAGGCGCGATTCTCCGAATTGTCCAAGATGCCAAAAATCCCCCGCTGATTTAATACATATGATGTGGAAATGTCCTAAACTGGCTAGATACTGGCGAGAGGTGGTGAATACAATTGAGACTTTAAACACGCATATGGATTTGGATCCATACGTTCTTACTGGGCTTACTGGACTATTTCAATGAAGAGTTTTTGCCCATTGAGATATTTATCAGTTAGCAGATTATTGTGTATTGCCCCAAAGTCAATATCTCCGAGTGTACCCTCATTTGAGGAATGGGGCCTTCAAGTAAATGACAACCTTCTGAAGGAACAACAAATCTATTGTAATAGGGGCATACCTAATAATTTAAACTGTGGAAACCATGGATATCGGCCCCACGGTTGGCCCCATCTCTATTGGCTTTTGTTGTTCCTTTTGTAGGGTGGTCAAAGGTAGCCTGGGATAGTAAGTACGATATCAGAAGGAAAATGGGGATGGAGGGCCATACCAGTGGGCAGCAAGGAAGGTATTGAAAAAACCCACCAGCAGTGGTAACTTTTTATAGATATAGACATACAGCTTAGTATATTAGCCAAGGATTGGATTAGTCGCTTGATTTATTTGCCCCCCCCTTTTTTTTTGTTTTGTTTTTTGTGTGTTAGTTTTTTTTATGTTTGTGTATATGTAGTTAATATTTGTAGATGTGTATATGCCAATCATGTCGTATAGATAATATATGCAAGGAAAAAGAGAAACATTTCAGAACTTGCTTTGGACTGACCCTATGTATGGTTTTAGAAATAAGGAAATGATGTATTAGTTTAATAAGAAGATAAGTAGGGCTATTACTGATTAAAATATTACTGATTAAAATTTTCGTGTTCGATTAATCTTTTTTTTTTTTAATCGATCGATTAATTTCGATTAATTATAACACACATACAGATCCAACTACTTTTTAGCTGATCTCCTTGCATTGCAACTCTGCATTAGTCAGTGGTAAATGTGGTATACACTATATACAATCACCTGACACTAGTTAGTTTCCACAATCCATGACTTAACTTCACAGTTCACACACATACGTTTTAAATTCAAACTGTAGCACTGACGTAAGTAATTTTTTTTTTTCCACAGTAGAGTGACAATCCCTCCACCTCCGGTCTAACTAATCACTCTCACCTTATAGCATGGACCCCTGTGCAAACAGGTGGTCATGCAAGCGGGTATCAAAAGGGTTAACACGGACCATAAACTTCTCTCACGTCTCCTTAGATCTCAGCAAGGACGCCAGGTCATGGGTAGAAAGAAAAGATCTAAGTCAGGGGTGCCCAAACTTTTTAAGTGCGAGGGCCACTTAAGCAACTTGGTAACCAGTCGTGGGCCACAATGAGTGGAGCGGGTGGATGACAGGTCACGACTACTCTACTCTATAGGACCTCCGATCCACCCAGATGGAAGGGGGCGAATTCCCTTCAATTATTATTTTTTTTATATATATACACTCTGCCTGTTGCAAAAGCCAGCGCTGTACAGGAAGCATCGGCTTATGGGGCTCTGTTCTGCAACCGCTTTCTTCCTCTACCACCAACTTCATTCACAACACTGATGCTGTGATATGACGGGTCGTCAACCTGCGATCTGGGCTTGCTAACCCGCCATTCCAGAGCAGGAGGTCGCGGGCCACATCGGAGGTCTCCACGGGCCATTGGTTGGCCACCCCTGATCTAAGTGCTCACCGATTTGTATAAGATTTAATTTTTGTGTTCAAACACAAACTACTCACATAAAGATGATGATGATGATAAAAACACAGCATGTAAAGCTGACAATCGTGTTAGTTCTGTAGGACAGCAGCGGGTGACGTCATGCCTAGCTCCTCCCCCGTACACGTTACGTTCAATCAGAACTTCAACGTTACCGGACTCCTCTCCCCTTCATTAGCAGATGGAGGCACTTGGGGAAGGGGGGAGGAGTTCCGCGACATTGATGCCCGTGGCGTCACCGGAATCTCCGATGGAACTCCCTGAAGACCCAGAAGCTGGCGGAGAGGTGAGTACTGATCAAAATAATTTTGATCGATCAAAAAAAATTTGATCGATCAAAAAAATGTATGATTAATCAAGGAATTAATCTTTAATTTCCACAGCCCTAGAGATAAGTATTATATTTTTCAACAAAAATGTATACTGGTCTGTAAATGATGAAATTATATAATAAAGAAATATAAATGGAAAAGTACAGTACAGCATGCTGCAGTATCTGAACCACAGGTAAACACACATTTACTCACCACAAGCGCATGTAAATGCAACTCAGTAAAGAAAAAAAAAACTGCCTAAAAAACGCTTAGCAAATGCGCTAAAAAAACGCACGCTAAACAAATTGGAAGATAATGGCACCCCAAACACGTGCAGCACATTGTGCTGATATTGCCACACAGTTTGAGATCTCAAGCAGAATAGCAGCAATTCTGCCTGCAATCCCAAATCTTGAGATGTCATCTTCTTGTGAAGGTTTTTTGGACTTCTGATGACATTTTAGTATTTAGGAGTACTGGAAAAGTTATATAAAAAGGCCAGGTGTAATAGGGCATTGGTTTTCCACTTCTCATTTGTCAGCCTCATAAACCTCTCATAAATGTGACTTGTGAGAAGGAGCAGGTACAGCACAACCATTGTGCAGCACTGGAGTATGGAATGGGCAAATCCAGCCGTTCCCATGTACATAATATAGTATATATAGTTACATAGTTAGTTAGGTTGAAAAAAGACACAAGTCCATCCAGTTCAACCACAAATAAAAAAAAAAAAATATATATATATATATATATTACATATATATATATATATATATATATATATATATATATATATCTATCTATATATAGATATATATATATCATACAATCCCATATACCCCATTCTATACCCACAGTTGATCCAGAGGAAGGCAAAAAACTACATATACTACATAGTACAATTCCAAGCTATTCTTAGAAGAAAGGTCGATCAGCAGGTTTCCTCCTCTTCTTGGCATTTTTTTTCTCCCATTCATTTCATTTCATTTCATTTCATTTAATAATCAGGGCTTCACTTGCTTGAGTTCCAAAGCAAACCGAGCAGAATGCACAATGGTAAGGCACAATGTTTTTTTTTTTTTTTTTTTTTTTTTTTAAATTAACAGAATGGACATACCCTGTTTCCCTGAAAATAAGACCTAGCGTGCTTGTCGGTGATGGCTGCAATATAAGCCCTACCCCCCAAATAAGCCCTACCCTGTTTCCCCAAAAATAAGCCCTACCCTGAAAATAATACCTACAAGGACTTTAACTAGGGCTTATTTGGGGGGTAGGGCTTATATTGCAGCCATCACCGACAATTACGCTAGGTCTTATTTTCGGGGGAAACAGGGTAGGTAGGCCACACTACTGCTTCTTTATAAATGGGCCCTAAGAGGATGGGGAAGCATGCAACAACTATCTACAGGCTTTATCATGAGCAAATGGGCTGCTCCTAATGTCCGGCTTGGCTGTATTCGCTGCCAGCAGACTTTTCCTGGAAGTTTAGTTGAGCTGTTGCAGCTCTGCTGAGTCGTCTTCCACTATGTAAGAGACTATGCATAATTTAACGCATGTGATCTATTTTTATTCTTCCCAAGAAGACTCTGATTCATAGTATTGTCCCATTAACTAGGGTGAACTGTAGGGGAATGCACGCTGAGCACGTTGATGGATCATTTCTTCCAGATTTAAAGAGAACCAGTAATGGATTTTATTTAAAGTGCCAGTCTAAAGTGCATCCAGAAAGTATTCACAGCGCTTCACTTTTTCCACATTTTGTTATGTTACAGCCTTATTCCAAAATGTATTAGATTCATTATTTTCCTCAACATTCTACAAACAATACCCCATAATGACAACGTGAAAGAAGTTTTTTGAAATCTTTGCAAATTAAAAAAAAAATCCCCCAAAAAATCACATGTACGTAAGTATTCACAGCCTTTGCTCAATATTTTGTTGAAAACACCTTTGGGACCATTTACAGCCTCAAGTCTTTTTGAGTATGATGCTTCAAGATTGACACCGATTGGACCTCTCAAGCTTCATCAGGTTGGATGGGGAGCTTCGGTGCTTAGTCATTTTCAGATCTCTCGGGAGCTGTTCAGTTGGGTTCTGGGCTCTGGCTGGGCCACTTAAGGACGTAGAGTTGTCCTGTAGCAACTCTTTATCTTGGCTGTGTGCTTAGGGTCATTGTCCTGTTGGAAGATGAAATTTCGCCCCACTCTGAGGTCCAGAGCACTCTGAAGCAGGTTTTCATCAAGAATGTCTCTGTAGATTGTTGCATTCCTCTTTCCCTCAATCCTGACTAGTCTCACATTTCCTGCCACTAAAAAACATCCCCACAGCATGATGCTGCCACCACCATGCTTCACTGTAGGGATGGTATTGGCCAGGTGATGAGTGGTGCCTGGTTTCCTCCAGACATGACGCTTGCCATTCATACCAAAGAATTCTATCTTTGTTTCATCAGACCAGAGAATTTTGTTTCTCATGGTCTGTGAGTCCTTTAGGTGCCTTTTGGCAAACTCCAGACAGGCTGTCATGTGCCTTTTACTGAAGAGTGGCTTCTGTCTGGCCACTCTACCATACAGGCCCGATTGGTGAAGTGCTGCGGAGATGGTTGTTCTTCTGGAAGGTTCTCCTCTCTCCACAGCGCAATGCTGGAGCTCTGTCAGAGTGACCATCGGGTTCTAGGTCACCTCCCTGAACTTCTCCCCCGATCGCTCAGTTTGGCCGGGCTCTAGGAAGAGTCCTGGTGGTTCCAAACTTCTTCCATATACAGATGATGGAGGCCACTGTGCTCATTGGGACCTTCAATTCTGCAAAAAAAATTCTGTACCCTTCCCTAGATCTGTGCCTCGATACAATCCTGTCTCGGAGGTCTACAGACAATTCCTTTGACTTCATGGCTTGGTTTGTGCTCTGACATGCACTGTTAACTGGGGAACCTTGTACAGATAGTTGTGTGCCTTTCCAAAACATGTCCTATCAGCTGATTTTACCACAGGTGGACTCCAAGTTGTGGAAACATCTCAAAGATGATCAGTGGAAACCTCAGGATTCACCTGAGCTCAAATTTAAGTGTCATGGCAAAGGCTGTAAATACTTATGTACATGGAATTTTTATATATATATATATATATATATATATATGTGTGTGTGTGTATTTATCGGCGTATAACATGCACTTTTTCCCCCTTAAAATCGGGGGAAAGTCGTGGGTGCGTGTTATACGCTGATACCCCCCAAAAAAAGACAAAAATAGCGCCGCCGAAAAAAAAACGAAGCGCCGCCGGAAAAGACCGAGCCGACTGTTCGGCTCCGCTCGTAGTCCCACCTCCCTGCGCTTGCTCCGGAAACAGCAGGGAGGCGGGACCGCGAGCGGAGCCGAACAGTCGGCTCAGTCTTTTCCGTCGGCGCTTCGGTCTTTTCCGTCGGCGCTTCGGTCTTTTCCGTCGGCGCTTCGGTCTTTTCCGTCGGCGCTTCGGTCTTTTCCGTCGGCGCTTCGGTCTTTTCCGTCGGCGCTTCGGTCTTTTCCGTCGGCGCTTCGGTCTTTTCCGTCGGCGCTTTGGTCTTTTCCGTCGGCGGGAAATTTAAACGCGGGCAAGGCTGCAAATGACGCTGGGCAAGGCTGCAAATGACGCTGGGCAAGGCTGCAAATGACGCTGGGCAAGGCTGCAAATGACGCTGGGCAAGGCTGCAAATGACGCTGGGCAAGGCTGCAAATGACGCTGGGCAAGGCTGCAAATAACGCTTAAATGTAAGTTTTTTTTATTTATTTTTTTTTTTTTTTCCTTAAACTTCCCTCCTAAAACTTTTTTTTTTTATAAATTTGCAAAGATTTCAAACCAAACTTATTTCACATTGTCATTATGGGGTATTGTTTGTAGAATTTTGAGGAAAATAATGAATTCAATCCATTTTGGAATAACAAAAGTGAAGCACTGTGAATACTCTCTCCGGATGCACTGTACCTAAAAGGGATAGAACATTGTATTGTACAATCGCAATTCCAAAAAAGTTGAGACGCTTTGTACAAGCTACAAAAAAAACTGAATTCAGTTATTTGCAAATCTCATAGACCAATATTTAATTTTTTGACTTTTAAAAATACAAATTAATAAATAAAAATCAGCCGCTTTAAGAAAAAAAGAGGCAGAACTGTTGAAATGGTTATCTGAAAACCCCACCCTGAACTTGGTATGAGCCGTGTCATCGGGGAAATGGAGAAGGAAGTTTCCTCAAAGGAACTTTTTTGTTTAGGAGTGTTCACAGCTCTCGGACGTCACAACTTTTAACGTGGTGTATCTTTTGTATGCGGCAAAAAGCTATCGGACTTGTCCTTAAAGCGCCACTGTTCTCATCCCAGCCTGTCCTCTGCTGCCCTCCGCCATATTTATCTGCTTAGGTGATGGGATTTCATTGTTTGATCTCTTTACCCCACAGATTCATCTCGTTGTGGCTGATCCTTTTATTCTCTAGAGATGAAGAATTATGTCTGTTCTGAAGACGTCTCTTGTTAAGCTGTGACATTCAGAGGAATAGCAATGCCAGGTCTCTGCTTATCATATGCATATGATATACATATCTTACATATGCATTGTAAAAGCTGTTGGGGCTGTGCAGCCAAGTTTCAGGGTAGGCATGCACAGGTGAAAAAAAAATTCCCACCCATGTGCCAACTTCACCATTCCCAACACCCAAATTTGTCTTTTCCTGTGTAATTTACCTATAACATTGTCGCCTAATATTTAAGTGTGGAAATTGGTCCCTCTTTGTTGTAGTTGGACGTTGAACCTGCGTCGGATTCCTGTTTGTGTCCCCGTTGGGGAGATTCTTCTCTCTTCCTGTTAAATTGAGCACACAGGATGTGAGAACCTAAGGGTGAAATCCAGAATATGCAAATGTTGTCTAAATACAAGAGACGTGTGTTTTTTGGTGTACTTATTTCTTCCAGATCTGTGCAGTAATCCAGTGTGAAGCTTCCTGTAATAAAGACCGGTCACCGTTGCGCTTTCTCCTTGTGCAGGGTGACTGGTCTTGTCTCCTGTAGTTTTCTGCATACAGCCTATAGTGGGCGGAGCTGCTGGGTCCCTCCCACAGTTCTTCTCTCTCTGCACAGGCTATGTACAGCACAGTGATGATGTCATCGCTACTTATACAAGATATCTGTGTTTGCAAAAGCATTTGGTGCACACAGTGTATTTACATTTGTTTGCAGCTATAGGGAAAATACATTTCAATTATAATTTTTTTTTTTTTTCTTGTGCTCAGGATCGTAACTGTTGCTTTTTTTCTTCCTGCCTGCTTATATGCTTAACCATCTGTGGAGCGCCCCATGCACATATACAGCGACGGAGTGGGCGCTCTCCATCCATGTACGTGATCCGGCATTTACGGGTAGGAGGTGCACGTGCCCGCCTCCCGATCTGTGCTGTGATTCAGTGCTACATAAGTAAGTCAGAGTTAATCAAACTGACTGGCTTCAGTGAATCACAGTACAGAGCCCTGTGTTTACTAACAACACAGGGCTCTGTACATGGAGCAGTGATGTGGCTGTTTTTTTTTTTTCCCTGCAGGGAGAAAAATCGGCCACTTTGATTAGTAAAAGCAGCACACAATGCACACATTACACATTGTTCGACACACAGTTAACCCCTTAATCGTCCCTAGATGTTAACCCATTCCCAGCCAATGTCAATAGTACAGTGACAGTGTATAGTATTAGCACTGATCACTGTAGTGATGTCCGTTTTAGGCAGATACCACCCAGTGTAAGTTAGTGTCTGATTTTCTCCTTTCCATTATAAGTCGCTGATCACCGCCATTACTAGTGTGTAAAAAATAAATAAAAATTCTAGTATGTGTGTGTGTGTGTGTATATGTATGTATATATATGTATGTATGTATGTATGTATGTATGTATATATATATATATATATATATATATATATATATATATATATATATATATATATATATATATATATATATATATATATATATATATATATATATATATAATACCATTATTCGTAAATGCTATAACTTTCACCTAAACCAATCCATATATACTTATTGGGATTTTTTTTTTTTTTTTTACCAAAGAAATGTAGCAGAATACATTGTGGCCTAAATGCATGAAGAAATTAGATTTTTACAATTTTTTTTTTTTATTGGATGTTTTATAGCAAAAAATTTAAATTTAAAATGTATTTTTTTTCAAAATTTTCTAATTTTTAATTTAGCTTGTATAAGAGCAGTGTGACCAGCAAGCTTTGACAATGCAGTGGTAGAGATTTCAGCAAGCTTTGTTGAAGCGTTTAATGTACCGTTAAAGAGGAAGTAAACCTTGATGGGTTTTACTCCCCCTTTATTTGCCTGCAAAGGTAAAGCATAATAGTAGCCTATTACGTGTCACTTACCTGACACCAAAGCCCGCGATGTCTCTGTTGTCCCCACTAGCAGGGAGCATCCATCTTCGCCCCTCTTCCTTCCGGGGCCGCGAACTCCGGCTCTGTGACTGGCCGGAGTTGCGTGATGTCACTCCATTGGCGATTGGGTCTTTCGTAAATATCTCATAAACTGTGGAGGTTTAGGAGATATTTCAAGCACCTACAAGTAAGCCTTAATATAGGCGTACCTGTAGGTAAAAGTGGTTGTATAGGGTGTACAACCACTTTAAATGCCCCAGTTTGTAAATTTTGAACACAAATGGGAGTGCTGATTTGTCACTTTAAGCAAGCTGCTATCAGGCTTTATGAACCTTGGTAAAAGCCTACTGAAGCTTGTGAGTAGCTTGCTTAAAGTGGCGATCAACATTCCCTTTAGAATCTGTGTTCAACATTTACAAACTGAAGTTGGATGGTACTTTTAAAAGCTTCCGCAAAGCTTGCTGAAAGCTCTGCAATTGCTTTGTCAAAGCTTGCTGTTCACATTGCTCTAAGAGCTGTGTGAAACGGGTCTAAGAAGGTAGAGTAGCTTCTTTGGGGTATGATTGCGTGTTTTTGGTCCCAATAGATTTCAATAGGAGCAACTAAGAAACGCGCTGCCTCTTTGCAGATGTACGTGGTGCCATTTTTTTCCTTATGGCACCATCACACATTTTGCAAACATGCGTGGCAAAATGCATTGTCGCAATGCCATGTGGTTCGGTACAACACGATTTTTTAAATTATAATGTCACCTTTTGTTGGACTTTTCTCATGCATAGGGCAGGTCATTGAAATTAATTTGTTGCCTTTAAACACGGTGGTCAGGAATGCTCAAAAAAAGTACACATGCTCGATTGTACCTACTGGTGTAAACAGCGCTTTCAATTTTGTGGCCAAAAATGCATGATTCTGCTCAGTCCTGTACTACAATTTACGCTTACAAAAGCAAAAAAAAGGCCTCTAAATTGCCTGGCTCTGCTCACTAGAAGTGTGAAACATGGCTAAAGGAAGCTACTTCAAAATTGAACAGGCATGGTCAACTGTTACCATCAGGACCACCATGTAGACATTGCCTGAAGGACACGTAGAAAGGACATGGTTGTAAAGATGCTACAGGCGATCATCGCCTATTGGCTGAGTCAACAATTGTGGCCAGGGGGATGGTGAAAATTAGGTGGTTGAGCTGCTGTTTTACGACTCCCTGACCTTCCTTCCAACATGGTGGCTTAAGGGGCCATGCCGTAATTGCGTGCAGTACGTTGTGGTGGTGCAGACCTGCAGGGTTAAAACTGGGTGAGAAGGCAGCATATCTGTCTCCTGTCAAATGCCCCCTTAAGAGTGATCCACCGCAAAGGTTGCTACATGTGTGAACAAGGCTTTAGTTGCAACATAGTGTGGTTGACGCATAGTGCAAGTTTTGTGAAGTTTTGTATGGATAAAACCAGATTTTCCTGGGGTGGGGGGGTGGTGTGTGTGTGTGTGTGTGTGTGTGTGTGTGTGTGTGTGTGTGTGTGTGTGTGTGTGTGTGGTGTGTGTGTGTGTGTGTGTGTTGACTGTGTCACCCATGCCCAACTTTAAAGGGCATGGGTAACATCCATTTCAGCTTCTCGGTGATATCAAAATGTTATTAGTTGTGGCCTTAAGAATTTGTTACATTCAGCTCAGGGTTTCTCAACTAGGGTTCCTCCAGAGGTTGCTAGGGGTTCCTTGAGCAATTCCTGCCTCTCAGATAAGCGCCCACTGCCACCATTGATCTTTTAAGTTATTTATCCTGAAGCAATTTTTCCCAATGACCACAAGTGTAAGGAGCATTCTTCCCACTGACCAATACGAATATATCATGAGTTGTAGTTATAGTAATTTGTAGTAGGGGTTCCCTGAGACTGAAAAGTTCAAGTTCCTCTGTGTTGAAAAGTTTGAGAGCGGCTGATATAGCTGGTCAAGTTACTGAAATAAGAATCCAAAGATGGATTGACCTGACCTCTTCGGCGTGTCGTTCTTCTATAATTTACCAGGTTCATAATTGGCCAAGTCATGAATGAAGGTTGAGGATCACTATCTCGGAGATTACACCTTTAAAAATTCTCATCCATAGCAGCTCCTGTATTTCAGCCACGTGTTCATATTAAATAACGTCAAAAAAACCTCAGTTTTCCTTGTCACAGTGCCCTATATTCTGCCTTGCCTCCGGGGCTTACAGCTAATTACCTTCACACGTGGGTTCTAATTAGAATAATTCAGGAAAAGGTGGTCTTTGTTCTTCAACTGGGTCGTGTTAACCCGTGGAAGTATTTCCACCTTGTGCCAATAGTGTCTAACTGAAAAGCCGCTTCTTGTCTTTTTTTCCTGGTGGTTTATCTTCCTAATTATAGAGGTTATAGAAGAGAAATACGAGCGTTTCCGGCACAATTGTAGGCTGTTTGGTTGCAGGTGGAGTTATAGTGCCAGAGATTTATGAAAACCCCAGTTCAAAAAAAAAAAAAAACGACTGGTTTATTAAAGTGATTATTCATTGAAGACAATTAAAGTGTATCTAACGCTAAGGCCCCTTTCACACTTATACGACTTGTCCCACGATTTGGGACTGCAAAGTAGCATGACAAGTCGTTCCCCATGATTTCCAATGACAGCCATTCATATTAGTACGTCTTCAAAGTAGTCCCTGCACTACTTTTGGTCTGATTTTGATGCCACTTACACAGGCATTCCTTGAAATCGCGGTAAAATTGCGCGACTTTGAAGTCGCACAAGTGTGAAAGAGGCCTAACTTTTTTTTTTCTTAGGTTCTTAGATTTTAAAAAATAATTTAAGTGCACAGCTACTGTAGCTGCTGACTTTGTATAAAAGGACACTTACCTGTGTTGTCTTTGGGTCCCCGGCACTGGCATGTTTACTGTGGAAAGCCAGCTGTGACTTTTTGTAGCGTCATAGCCAGCTCCCCACTGCACATGCGTGAGCCGCTCTGCGGTATGTGAATGGTCCCGCATTCTCCTGGGACCTGAGACTTCTCCTAGGAGATTACGGCTGTAGATTTTTTAGTGGCGTCACCTAGCTACCGCCCCCCCCCCCCCCCCCCCCCAAAAAAAAGTTTCTAAAAGTGATGGTGGGAAAGGGGTTGGAGGGGGGGAAGGACATAAAGGAGAACTGTCCTTTTAGGGTGTACATATCTGCTTTAACATGGTTGGTTTTTGACGAGGGGGAGGGAGACCTAAAGCAGAACTTCTTCTTTAGAGTGAAGATTCACTTTAAAATGGGGGGGGGGGGCACTTCCAGTGGAATCACTTAAGTGATCCCAGTAGAGGTAGGAGTGGGTACCTGACAAAACAGCCCTTCCCACCAGCCATGATCTGCCTGCATTGCTCAGAGACCTAGCGATAACATCACCAGTGATGTAAGTAACTGAGTTAAAATAAACAGAGTTACTTAACGCAGTTACTTTAGAGGGTAACTAGTAATCTAACTGATTACTTTTCCCCTCATGGTAACTCAGTTCCCATTACTTTGGCTTAGTTACCCCAATTACATCTACTGCCACTAGATGGCAGTAGTGTAATTCCGGTGTCCTGCCGAAAAAGTTCCCCCGCTGGATAAGGACCCCCTGTACTGCGCAGGCGCAGCGCTTGCGCAGTACGAAGGACTACGGAGCTTCCGAAAATTGCCGAACCTAAACAGCTCTGAGTGAACTCTACACCGCGCAGGCGCAGTTAACATGTAATTGTACGAGGCGATGCCGCACGCTCCTGATGCTCGTGCTACTCTGCAAGGGGCGTCTATCGTGTAACTAAGGGGCGGGTCTAGTATTACTGTAACCAAGGGGTGCATTTATTATTATTGTTATATATCGAGCTCTACCTATTAATTTAACATTCGCCCTCTTCTGTAGAAATCCGCCCCTTACACGATATAATAGACCCGCCCCTTGCTTACATGTTATAACAGATCTGCCCCTTGGTTAAAGTAATAGAGCAGCCCCTTGGTTACACGATATATAACAATAATAATAAATGCGCCCCTTGCTTACAGTAATACTAGACCCGCCCCTTAGTTACACGTATAGAATATAAAAAAAAAAGTCAGTTACTTTGCTGCGTAACTAATTACTTTTCCAATGTAGTAACTGAGTTACTAACGCAATTACTTTTTGGAGAAGTAATTTGTAACTTAACTAATTACTTTTTTTAAAGTAAGATGACCAACACTGGACATCACTGGATCAAAATTATGGTATGCAGTGTAAATAGATTTTATTAAACATTTCACTTGCATGTTGATGAATGCTAAAGTGTTTGTGTGTATGTCAGGAGTGACGGATATCAGAAAAGGGATGAAGACAGACGCTGAGATTTGTACTGGAGCGGTTCCAGTCAGTAAGAGTCGTTCACATAAGTCCTCCTTTGCCCGCTACAATTTTATATTGCAGTACACACTTGAACCTTTGCAGCATTGCACTTTCAGAGGAACACACACTTATCCCTTAAATCTTTCCAATGGTGACAGCTTTTAATGACTTGCTCTTGAAAGTTATATTGTGGGCACTGTGACCGTCTCCATAGTAACTGGAGTAACTTTATCCGGACCAGTAATCATCGCTCGATCAGAGGCGGGGTACTATGCATTCTAGCATATAAAATTATTTATTTTTTGTATGCTAAGCCTTTTTATTTTTCACATAATGCTGCCACCTCCTGATTTAAGAAGATAAACCAATCTATTGGTTGGATCTGCAAAATGTATAGAAAGATAAGTACTTCTAAATCTGATCACTTTTCAGTGCTGACATTAAAGAAGACTTTAACCAAGCCCAGAAAAATGATTCACAACATTCCACGTACCTTTGATTTGCTTTTATCCAAGAAAAAACATACAAGCCCAGTGAATCCTGCATTGCCAACCCCTTCTTTACTGCTATGCATACCATCTCGCACCTCCATCTTGAATCTCTTGTATTTGGTGGATGTCTGACTCTTATTTTCACAGCCTGATGCCATTCCCTTGATGTTGAACATGCGCAGCCCTGGCGCAGATATTGAATGGTGTGCAAGCATGTAACAATCTGATACTTTGGCACAGCCTCCTAGGGCACGTGATGAGAATGGGCCAGGAAACGTCAGGAGGCCAATTATACGTCACTCTTCCGTAGGAAAGGAATTTGGAAGTGGGGGTCCACACTAGGAATATAGAAATAAAAAAAATTGTGTTTTTATAATTTAAAAAAAAAAGAGAGAAAATGACATATGTGCGGCAATTGTTTGATATGACGCACACAACTCCCTGGCTGCTATGAAGCCGGTGGCTTCCAGCATCCTAGCAACCAGTATCCCCCAACTTAAGTCCCATACACGCTATTAGATTGTCTGCAGATTTCTGTCTTCAGATTTACCAAAACCATATAATATGAGGGCAAACCTTAAGCCCCCGTACACACGGTCAGAAATTCCGACCACAATATCCGTCCGTTTTTTTTCTGACGGATTTTGTTCGAAACTGGTGTTGCATACACACGGTCGGACAAAGTTGTTGGAAAATCTGATCGTTCCGAACGAGGTGACGTTCGTTGCGTACGACGGAACTACGCAGAGGCTAGTCGCCAAAAGCTTTGATCTGAGCATGCGTGGCACTTGCATGCGTGGGAATTCCCTACACACGATCGGAAAAAGTCTGATCGGATTTTGTTGTCGGAAAATTTGACATCCTGCTCTCAAATTTTTTCCGACGGAAAAAGCCCGCTAGAGCCCACACATGATCGGATTTTCCGAAAACAGAATCTGATCGTACTTCTTCCATCGGAATATCCGACCGTGTGTACGGGGCATAAGAGTTTGAATTTGTATGCAATCAGGCAGGACCTTGCACTAAATGGTTTTAGTAAATCTGAAGACAAAAATCTGTTGAAAATGTAATGGCTTGTAGGGGGTATTAATCAGCTGCCTGTCCTTTTCCAAATATACCTTTGCTACATATTTGGGTAATGCCATCACCAGCATTCCCATCTTTTTGTTTATGTTCAGCTGTTGATCCGCAGTTGAATGGGGCCAGGGATCAGTCTCTCGTTGCTAGGATGCTGCTGGCTTCATAGTAACCAAGCAGTTCTTTGTGTGTGACGTTTATGACTGCTTCCCAGCACATACATATCTCACTCTGAGCACTGTTGTCTTCCTGTATGCCAACTCAGTCAGTCTTAGTTTGGTTATCTGCAAACTGGCCGTAATTCTCTTTAAGGCCTCATTCACACGGTGCGTACTACAGTGTATGTCCATGTGAGGCAATGTTTACCTGCTTGAGGATGCAGAAGTGTTTGTGCACACCTGTGCAGGCAGTCTCATTGATGTCATCACCAGCATCCCCAACTTTTTTGTTTACATTCAGCTGTCCATCGGCAGTTGAATGGGGCTAGGTCTGGTTGCTAGGATGCTGGCGGTATCTGGCTTCATAGCAACCAAGGAGCCCTGTGTGTGTCACATTAATGACAGCTTCCCAGCACATCCTGTACATGTCCCAGCACTGGCGTACTATATGCCATCTCAGGTCTTAATTACAGCTAGTTTGGTTATATATGCCAACCGGCCATAATTCTATTTAAGGCCTTGTTCACATGGGCCGTACTACAGTGGACTCCTATGTGAGGTCATGTTTACCTGCTCGGGGACGCACAGGTGTTTGTGCACCCCTGCGTGGGCAGTCCCATTGATGTCACGTGGGATGTGGCGGCTACACAGACACTGCTTCTGCTCCCAGTTGGACATCCATGCGGGTGCGTGTCTCTAAAGTCACACTGTCTGCGCTTAGGGCTGTGCACCTGCATGGTTGTCGGATTGGAACACCTGTGCATCACCATGCGGGTAAACCCTCACAGGGGCGTATGCTGTAGCATGCCCCATGTGAACGAGGCATTGATCTGTTGCAGTCATAGCAACAGGTTCCCGCAGTAACACAAATGGAACTTCCTGCTTGGGCGCACCTTTCAGAACTCCCAACGAAACTGCCACAAGGTTTTCTGGCGTTAATTGTGGGCCGTACCACCTGAGAAGTGTCCCAACTGCTTTCTTGAAATCTTCCCCACAACATTTTTTTTTAGACCGAGTGGTTTCTATTGTTACTGGTTTTCTTTAAATTGCAAAATGGTTTGTGAAGCTATTCTATTACGTCATATATTTTTCTAAATGAAAATAGGAGTTTCCTTTTTAAATATGTCCATGGTGGCGAGAGATAAAGAACCCTCCCCATGCTGAACAGTCAGTATTGTATCAGTGTTTGGGTTGTTGCGACATATCCTGTTTTCTCTGCAGCGTTTTACTGTTGTGACGCAGGCAAAGCATTCCAGAGCTGTTCTCCCTGAGCCGAGGCCTTGGCAGTGGAAGGGTTAACCACGTTCCCCGCATTTGTATAATTTCCTGCAGGTTAATTCTCCGTACTAAGCCTTTGTGCGTTTTTTCTTTTTTTTTTATTCGTTTCTTGTCAAGCTTTGCCGGTTGCCATGTCGACCAGTCCTACGCAGCAATTTGGCTCCGCTTGTACTAGTAAGAGGTTCTTGCCAGACAAAGCTGTGTATCTGCCGGGCTGAAGCAAAGCACGTCCGCGTGGAAGTCTCAATTCTTTCTGTCCCGTGTGTCATTTGTTTGAAGAAGCCCAGTAAGCAAAATTTTGGTTCAAAATGGGGGAAATAACGCAAAACCGCAGTCTTTCCGATAAATGTCAACTGTTTCTAGTCAAAGGGAAGTATAAAAAATGACAAGTTCAGCTTCCTCAGCACTCATTTAGTCGTGAATTCTACATCTTTTAACTAATTCCGCTGGCCATGCACATACTGTGAAGGGGAAAAAAAGTATTTGATCCCCTGATGATTTTGTACGTTTGCCCACTGACAAAGAAATGATCAGTCTATCTTTTTAACAGTGAGACAGAATAAAAAATAAAAATCCAGAAAAAAACATTTCAAAAATGTTATTAATTGATTTGCCTTTTAATGAGTGAAATAAATATTTGACCCCTTGGCAAAATATGACTTGGTACTTGCTGACAAAACCCTTGTTGGCAATCAGAGGTCGGACGTTTCTTGTAGTTGGCCACCAGATTTGCACACATCTCAGGAGGGAGTTTGTCCCACTCCTCTTTGCAGATCCTCTCCAAGTCATTAAGGTTTCTAGGCTGATGTTTGGTAACTCGAACCTTCAGCTGCCTCCACGTATTTTCTATGGGAATAAGGTCTGGAGACTGGCTGGGCCACTCCAGGACCTAAATGTGGTGCTTCTTGAGCCACTCCTTTGTTGCCTTGGCCGTGTGTTTTGGGTCATTGTCATGCTGGAATACCCACCCACGACCCATTTTCAATGCCCTGGCTGAGGGATGGAGGTTCTCACATAAGATTTGACAGTTTGTTGCCCCGTCCATCATTCCTTTGGATGCAGTGAAGTTGTCCTGTCCCCTTAGCCGGATAACTCCCCAAAGCATAATGTTTCCACCTCCATGTTTGATGGTGGGGATGGTGTTCTTGGGGTCATAGGCAGTATTCCTCCTCCTCCAAACACGGCGAGTTGACATGATGCCCAAGAGCTTGATTTTGGTCTCGTTGAATCATTCAGATGTTCAATAGCAAACTTCAGATGGACCTGTACATGCGCTTTCTTGAGCAGGGGGACCGTGCAGGCGCTGCAGGATTTCAGTCCTTCACGGCTTAGTGTGTTCCCAATTGTTTTCTTGGTGACTATGGTCCCAGCTGCCTTGAGATCATTGACAAGATTCTCCCGTGTTCTGGGCTGATTCCTCACCGTTCTCGTGATTATTGTAACTCCACAAGGTGAGATCTTGTATGAAGCCCCAGATTGAGGGAGATTGACAGTTATTTTGTTTTTCTTCCATTTGCAAATTTCGCACCAACTGTTGTTACCCTCTCACCAAGCTGCTTGGCGATGGTCTTGTGGCCCATTCCAGCCTTGTGTAGGTCTACAATCTTGTCCCTGACATCCTTGGACAGCTCTTTGGACTTAGCCATGACAGAGAGATTGGAATCTGATTGCTTCTGTGCTTCAGGTGTCTTCCATACAGGTAACAAGCTGAGATTAGGAGCACTTCCTTTAAGAGAGTGCTCCTAATCTCAGCTCGTTGCTGCAGATTTGTCAGCTGCACATCCATGATGCAAATCTCCTTTTTCACCACATCCAAAAGGTGCTCTATTGGATTGAGATCGGTTGACTGTGGAGGCCATTGGAGTACAGTGACCTCATTGTCCTGTTCAAGAAACTAGTGGTGAGATGATCTGAGCTTTGTGACATGGTGCATTATCCTGCTGGAAGTAGGCATCAGAAGATAGATGCACTATAGTAGTAAAGAAATGGACTCGGTCAACAACAATACTCAGGTAGGCCGTGGCATTTAAACGATGCTCAATTGGTGCTAAGGGGCCCAAAGTGTGCCAAGAAAATATTGCCCACACCATTACACCTCCACCACCAGCCTGAACCGTGGCTACAAGGCAGGATGGATCCATGCTTTCATGTTTACACCAAATTCTGACCTTACCATCTGAATGTCGCAGCTGAAATTGAGACTCCTCAGACCAGGCAACGTTTTTACAATCTTCTATTGTCCAATTTTGGTAGGTCTGTAACTGTGTAGTCAGTTTCCTGTTCTTAGCTGACAGGTGTGGCACCCGGGGTGATCTGCTGCTGCTGTAGCCCATCTGCTTCAGGGTTCAAGGTGTTGTGTGTTCAGAGATGGTGTTCTGCATGCCTTGGTTGTAACGAGTGGTTGTTTGAGTTACTGTTGCCTTTTTACCATCTCAAACCAGTCTGCTCCTTCTGATCTCTCACGCCAACAAGGCATTTTCCTCCACACAACCACCGCTCACTGGATATTCTCTTTTTCAGACCACTCTATGTAAACCCTAGAGATGGTTGTGTGTGAAAATCCCAGTAGATCAGAAGTTTTTGAAATACTCAGACTAGCATGTCTGGCACCAACAACCATGCCATGTTCAAAGTCCCTTAAATCCCCTTTTTTCCCCATTTTGATGCTCGGTTTGAACGTCAGTAACTTGTCTTCATTACGTCTAAATGCATTGAGTTGCTGCCATGTGATTGGCTAATTGACTGACTGATTTGCAATTCGTGTTACCAAGCAATTGAACAGGTGTACCTAATAAAGTGGCCGGTGAGTGTATATGTTTACAGCCGGCGTTCGTGTTCTGTGTTGGGCGCGCACTCACTCTGCTTCCCTGGTTTGTTTCTTTCCCTTTTGTTCACTCGGTGCCCCCAGCACTGTGTACATGCTCTCACCGATGGCTCCCTGTCACTGTTTATGACCAGGAGCTGGTGGGGGCGAGTTCCTGATCATGTGATCACATTTCTGGGAAGCCCATGTAATGCCTCCAGCATTAAGAACTTTTAAGTGGTGAGCTCAGGTCACCAATCATTTAGCTGTGAGTTTTACATCTTTTAAACTATTCCCTCAGGCTGTACATAGATATGGTAGTATGGCGGTGAGCTTTTACACAGAACTGCCACATTTTATGCATAGAGTCTGCATCGCTTCACTGTTCTGGGAGCACTGTCTTCATGTCCCTGTCCTCACTCGGCACCCCCAGTACTGTAAGGCCCCTTTCACACAAGGGCGGGGAGCCGCGGTGATGGTAAAGCATCGCTATATTTAGCGCTGCTTTACCGTTGTTTTAACCGCGGTATTTGGCCGCTCGCGGTGCGGTTTTTACCCCCCGCAAGCGGCCGAAAAAGGGTTAAACACCCCCGCTGTGCGGCGCTTTGCAGCGGTATTGCCGCGGTTTTACCGCGTTTCCCATTCAAATCAATGGGAAGGAGCGGTATAGGAGCGGTGAACACACCGCAACTATACCGCTCCAAAGATGCTGCTAGCAGGACTTTTTTTGCCGTCCTGCTAGCGCACCGCTCCAGTGTGAAAGCCCGCCGGCTTTCACACTGGAGTTAAAGGGGCCGAATTTTTTCAGGCGGTGAACAGGCGCTATTTTTAGCGCTGTACCGCATGAAAAACGCCCCACTGTGAAAGGGGCCTAACTGTGCTGTCACTGACAGCTCCCGGTCACGGTTTATATGTTCAGGAGGCTCTGCTGTTCAGGAGACTCAGTTGTAAAGGACACGGCGGCCAGCTTCCCGATCCGCTCCTTAACAACCAGCTATTGATAGTTTGTTGGAGGCAGTGGCGTCGCTAGGTGGTGACTTTTTGGGGCTATAGCCCCGAATCTGGGGCCCATAGCCCAGAGTCTCTGCAGGGGTCCCCAAGGGGAGGGGAGATTCTCTGGGGACCCTGATATGTAAGTGGGGGGGGGGGTTCTCTGGGGACCCTGATGTAAGTGGGGGGGGGGGTTCTCTGGGGACTCTGATGTAAGTGGGGGGGTTCTCTGGGGACCCTGATGTAAGTGGGGGGGTTCTCTGGGGACCCTGATGTAAGTGGGGGGGGTTCTCTGGGGACCCTGATGTAAGTGGGGGGGTTCTCTGGGGACCCTGATGTAAGGTGGGGGCTCTCTGGGGACCCTGATTTTAAGGGGGGGGCTCTCTCTGGGGACCCTGATGCAAGGGGGAGGCTCTCTGGGGACCCTGATGCAAGGGGGAGGCTCTCTGGGGACCCTGATGCAAGGGGGAGGCTCTCTGGGGACCCTGATGCAAGGGGGAGGCTCTCTGGGGACCCTGATGCAAGGGGGAGGCTCTCTGTGGACCCTGATGCAAGGGGGAGGCTCTCTGTGGACCCTGATGCAAGGGGGAGGCTCTCTGTGGACCCTGATGCAAGGGGGAGGCTCTCTGTGGACCCTGATGCAAGGGGGAGGCTCTCTGTGGACCCTGATGCAAGGGGGAGGCTCTCTGTGGACCCTGATGCAAGGGGGAGGCTCTCTGTGGACCCTGATGCAAGGGGGAGGCTCTCTGGGGACCCTGATGCAAGGGGGAGGCTCTCTGGGGACCCTTAATAGTAAAAATCAACTAATTGGTGTTGAAAGATGATGGACTTTTTAGGCATAAAATCTAAATAAAAGTTTTATTAAAAGCATAGATACACAGTTTGTTCAAAAACTTTAAACCATTTTTTAAGAAAAAGATCTAAATTAATATAGAATTATTTAACAAGCTGATGGACAATTATGCACAGGTAGCATCAATATGGTTTCAATAGGGTCACTAAATTTAAATATACACATTCAAATTCCATTGAAGAAATGTGACATTGAATAAACAGTTGGAGACCATATATAAGCAATTTAGTCATAGAAACAGCTTGTTTACAGTTGCCCTACATGTTACGCGTCATGTAACCCTTCTTCAGGAGCTTTCTATATTTTTTCTAAAAATAAAAAGAGAAAAAACAAACATATAATAAGTAAAATTTATGTAGTTTGGTATCATTACATGCGACATGAACTCAAAAGGAGTCAGAGGTAGGAAATTGCCACCCACCACCATAATGGAAAGAAAAGTAAGAAGAAAGGGACAGTGAAAAGGAGGAAAAGAAGAAAGGAAGGAAGGAGAAGAGTTGGTGAAGTGTGGATTGAAAGAGAAAACAAAGGGAGAAAAGAATATGTGAAGTGGAGTGAGAGGGTGTACATCATGGGAACGGGTGCAATATGATTATCATAGGTTTGTGGTAGTTTACCATTTTTAACTTGCATTCCCTGTAACAGGGGAGAGTTTAATGGAGCGGGGAATCAAGAGATAGTTTCTTTTAGGCGACGTCTGTTAGCGTGCTCTTAGAGTGTGTTTAAATCTCTGATTGAGAGTATTCTGCATATAATGTTATGATAATAGAATATTTTAGTGTTTATATCCATCCACGTAGTCTATACAGATATATCATGTAGAATAAATGAGAGAAAGAAAGCCACTGCATTATACAGTTACATGATATATTTTTGAAAAAGGGTAATCTTTTGCAATTAGCAGGTATATAGGCAGTTTCATTTAAAAGTATCTTTATTTACTCTTCCACACATGGTGCATATATGTATGTGTATATTGAATAATTTTTGTGTCCCCCCACAAGTAAATATATAAATAAATATGCACATATGAAGGTGCCTGTACATTCCTACATATGTCAATTTATATGAAAAGGGGAAGAGATAATTTATAGTGCAGCATCATATGTGTTACTAATAATATAGTGAGGAGCCTGCTGTGAGGGACAAGATAGATGTGGACACTTACCCTGTTATAAAGATTATTTGCCAATTTTTCAAAGTGATATTCCCATGAAATTGGAATTATCTTAGGCTGGTAGGTAGATATGGTAGATTGAGCAGAGAGAGCAGGCCTTCGGATCATCTATGTAGAAGGTGTGTATATATAGGGGGAGGTAGAGAGAAGCTCCCTATTTTATCCCAAGCATATCCTAATAGAGGAATATGGTAGAGTTGGGAACAAATATATTGTAGTTAGTATGGGGCTGGTATAAAAACTCCACAGAATGATTATATTGGATGTTCCCCTTCTTTCATACCTGGTATTCGACGAGTTGTTTGTAATTCCCCGCTCTGACAGCTGATTGGAGAGGCTGCTGTGTCTGACGGCAGCCTGGGCCGTCTTTTAAATGCAGCCGTCCCGGTAGTGACGTCACCGCGTTGGGGCGGGACGTCAGGATACCCGGCCGAGTCCTAGTACGCATGCGCAAACAAATGGGGAACTCTGATGCAAGGGGGAGGCTCTCTGTGGACCCTGATTTTAAGGGGGAGGCTCTATGGGGACCCTGATGCAAGGGGGAGGCTCTCTGGGGATATATATGTATATTACTGTATATACATGTGTATGCCCGCCCAAGCGTTTGACTTTCTTTACTACGCTGCTATGGGCTCTAGCCCCAGATCTTTTGTAGACCTAGCAACGCCCCTGGTTGGAGGAAAATAAAAAGGAAATGCATGCAAAAACGCATCAACCGCAGCCGCCTAGATGTGAACTGAGGGTAAATGTCAAATTCTCACTTTCATGTTGTCGGAAACGGTGTTGTGATGTGATGTTGTGTAAAAAACACACAACTGCCTTACTTGGCCTTGCTAGGTTATCTCACTAACTAACAGGTCCCTGTGCCCGCTGTTGTTTTTATTTCTCCCATGTTGTTCAGGTAGGTCTCCACTTCTCCAAGGTTGCCTACCCTTGCTGTGAAAGCATCTGCTTATCACTGGTGCAATGCAGGGCTCCTGCAGGCTGTCAGTACAGCTGTCTGCTTATACAGGCAGGCAGTCACTGAAGTTCAGGAAGATCAATGCGCTATGAGAGCCCTCACCAGTGCCCTCATAGTTCTCTGAGAACTACAAGCTGTCTGCCGCAATGGGTGTCGGTAGTTGTGGTTCATTCATTCACATAACTCAATGAATGACAGGGCCTTTTGGGTGGAGCCCTGTACAGCTGCGCTGTATTTGAATTGTGCCAGCGGGTATGGAGAGAAGATCCCTGCCTGCTGTCACACTGGAGGATCTGGGGTGGCGGCAGGTAATTTAGTAACATGTTAAAGGTTACACCACAGTTTGCACTGCACGTCACAAAATGAAGGCAAACATTATAGTTACAATACAAATTGGTACAAGAGGAATCGGAGACCCCTGTTTGTTAGAGCGTACAATTTAAGAGGGGGGGGGGGGGGTCAAGTGATACAAAAGGTAATAACTGTTGGAGATGAGCTGATGGAGAAAGTAAAAACACAGTGTATTAGCAGGATAGGCTTCTTAAAAAGAGAAGGGCTTTCAGGGATCGTCTAAAGATGGATAGATTAGGAGATAGTCGGACAGATTGGGGTAGGGAGTTCCAAAGTATGGGAGAAACTCAGGAGAAGTCCTGGAGGTGCGCATGGGAGGAGGTGACAAGGCAGCTAGAGAGCAGGAGGTCTTTGGAGAACCAAAGAGAGCAGTTTGGTTGATATTTTGAGACAAGGTTGGTGATGTAGCTCGGGCCACAGTTGTGGATGTCTTTGTAAGCTGTCGTTAGACTTTGAATTCTAACCACTTAAAGACTGCCTCACGCCGATATACGTTGGCAGAATGGCATGGCTGGGCACAATCGCGTACCTGTACGTGGCCCTTTAAGAGCCCAGCCGTGGGTCACGCGCGCCGCCGCCGGCGCGCTCGCGACCCGGTCCTGAGCTCCGAGAGCTGAAGAACGGGGAGAGGTCTGTGTAAACAAACCTCCCCATGCTTCCTACACTGCCTGTCACTGATCGGCTGTTCCCTGTCATCGGGAAAGCCGATCAGTGACGTCAGACCTAAAGCCACACCCCCTACTGTAAAAAAACACACACGTCACACTTAGCCCCTCCCTGCCCCCTAGTGGTTAACTCCTTCACTGCCAGTGTCATTTACATAGGAATCAGTGCATTTAAATAGCACTGATTTCTGTATAAATGACAATGGTCCCACAACTGTGTCAAAAATGTCTGCTGTGTCCGCCATAATGTCGCAGTCACAATAAAAATCGCTGATCGCCGCCATTACTAGTAAAAAAAAAAAAATATTAATAAAAATGCTATAAAACTATCCCCTATTTTGTAAATGCTATAACTTTTGCGCAAACCAATCAATAATCGCTAATTGCGATTTTTTTTTTTTTTTTTTATATTTTTTTTTTTTTTTTTTTTTTTTACAAAAATATGTAGAAGAATACGTATCGGCCTAAACTGAGGAAAAAAAAATGTTTTTATTTTTTTGGGGGGATATTTATTATAACAAAAAGTAAAAAATATTGAATTTTTTTCAAAATTTTTGCTCTATTTTTGTTTATAGCAAAAAAAATAAAAACCGCAGGGGCGATCAAATACCACCAAAAGAAAGCTCTATTTGTGGGAAAAAAGGACACCAATTTTGTTTGGGAGCCACGCCGCACGACCGCGCAATTGTCAGTTAAAGCGACGCAGTGCCGAATCGCAAAAAGGGGCCTGGTCCTTTGGCTGCAAATTGGTCCGGGGCTGAAGTGGTTAAGTAAACTAAGTAAAAAAAATTATTTTTCAAATTTTTTGGTCTTTAAAAAAAAAAGAAAAACAACCCAGCAGTGATTAAATACCACCAAAAGAAAGCTATATTTGTGTGAAAAAAATGATAAAAATTTAATTTTGGTACAGTGTAGCATGACCGTGAAAAATGGCCTGGGCAGGAAGAGGGTGTAAGTGCCCAGTGGGCAAGTGGTTTATGGGATTTGGAGGCAAAAGGGAATAAGGAGATTGGTCTTGGGTTAAGATTGGTGGGGTCTAGTGTGGCCTTTTTGGGGTTATGGATTTGGGTTACTAGTGCATGTTTTAGATGGTTGGGGCAGATGCCAGTTGAGAGGGAGAGATTGAAAATATGAGTTGGCGTGTAGGATAGAGCCACAGGGTGACCGTAGTATTTGCGAGGGAACAGGGTCCAGGGGGCACAGGTGGTTAGTTGGGTGTGAGAAAAAAAGTTTAGTGATTTCCTCTATAGTAGCCAGGTTAAACAAGGGAAGTTTTTTGATTTGTGCAGTTGGACAAGGAGTGTAAGATATCTATACAAAGGAGATCTCATCACGAATTGTAACATGTTACTAAAGGTGAACTTATTCTTTAACTGACCAAAATGGAGCAGATACGAGAAATTGTAAGCCCCCATTCACACCTGTGCCTATTTATGTGAATTAAAGAAAAAATCCCCCTTGCTCCAGCTTTGCTTTCATAAAAATACATCTATCATAATATTCATTAACGTGCCTAAAATGCAAACGCACAGATGTGGACTGGCCTCTTCACAAATACACCTTCACGTTGTCATACTGTAAGGATTCTTTACTGTACAAGCTGTGAAAATATGAAGTGGCCTTCCACAGGACCCAGTTTTAGTTGACCTAATAGATTGCTTCAGGGCTGGATGTGTTTCTAAAGACAAGAAAGAAAATATAAATGTTGCTAAAAAGAGACTGTTGTTCGGGAGTGTTCAATTGCCTATTTTTTCCCCATGAGAGCAAAAGTGGACCCTCTGTTTGTTTTTGGGTTTAGGGGTCCTGAAGGTGCAAGATGTCTTTTTCTTCAACCCAAGTAACTTTTCTTCCATGCTGTAGAACTAGCGATTGATTTTAGTTGGTGAGGGATTGGAGATGATCTGGAAACAAGCCGGTGGTTTCACAATGCCATTTGATATGAAAATCTTGCGTGTGATAAGCCCGCCTCGCCTTATGATCGGATTGTGGAAATTTAATTTTCTTTTCAGCGTGTGACGTTAAGCCGATCGGTCAGGGCTGAGCCAGGCTATGAAAATATCTCTACTGTAATATGATTTAAGTCTGCTGAAAGGAGCCATGTGTACGGCTTATGCTGGGACTCTGCACAGAGCGATGACTATTCATAAGCCTAAGGTTCAGGAGGCTCCGAACGATGAGCTATGACAGGGCCGGGCAGCGGAGAGAGTTGATTTTGACCATGTGCTGGCGCTTCGTGTCTTCCTGCAGTATGTAACAATATAATGCCTTGTCTCTTTATATACCCGCTGTAAATGCTGATGGAATGAGATGTGTGATGAAAATTGGCATTGCTAATAGTTATGTACAGTTTTCTGTAAAGTGGGTTTTTATTCGATTTTGGTAAATGGTACATAGTCAGCCGGTACATATAAGGCCCCATGCACACGAGACGCCGATGCAAACTCTGCTGAACGCATGTTTTAAAAAGCAGAAACCTGCATTTAAAAACGCGCGTTTTGCCGCGTTTAGCTGCGTTTTAACGCGTTTTGCGTCTATAAGCGTTTGTAAAGATAACATCATATAGACCCTCCCCAAGCTCAGAAAGCATGTATTAACTTTCTGCCATTTTGATCAGTGAGCAGTAGAGAGAGCAGTTGTACACTTGCATTTGCCTCTCTTTCTGTGTTTTTTTTTTTCCAAAATGGATCCCATATTGAATATATGTCAGGAAATGCTCCTGATGTTGCTCTTGATGAGGCAGCAACGTCGTCACAAATTGCGCGAGAGGTCCAGAGTCACAGCTCGTCGATATTGGACCCATCCGTTGATGGCACAGCGAATGTCCGTTGGATATTTCACAAACATGGTGGGGGGTTGGGGCTGACTAGACTGGTATGCAGGTTTTTCTTTGTGAAAATAAGACATTGCTATGCTTTGGTCAGACTAGGTGGAGTCACTGATTAGATTAGAAATTGGATGAAGGGTTGGGGCAAAGAAGTGGAGGCATTCCTCATTGTCTAAGCCACCTAAAAAAACTAGAGGTTTTTTATGGCATTGCATCAGTGAGTATATATGCTCTATGAACTATCTAAAGTAATTAAGACATTTTAAACCAATTTTTTTAGTATTTTTTATTGTTTACCATCCTATTTCTGAGTTTTCTGGTCCAAAAAATTGGGTTCCTTTTTAAAAAAAAAAAGGTAAATGTCTGAAAACGTGGAAAAGCAAAGTGTCTAAACCCATTTTTTTTTGCTTCTGGAAAAAACGAGGTTAAACGCAACTGCATAAAAACGGGAAAAAATAGACTGTGTACATGGACACATAGGATAACATTGCATGCGTTCAGTTGAAAAAAGTGTCCAACTGCCTCTGAACGCGCGTTTAACCACTTGCCGACCGGCGCACGACGATATACGTCGACAGAATGGCACGTACAGGCAGGAGGGCGTATATATACGTCCCTCCTTTCGCCTGTCCGTGCCATCGGTCGGGACCCCCGTGAGTCCGGCCGCGGTCCCCGCGGACTCGATCGCCGCGGGGACTCCCGCGATCGTCTCACGGAGCGGCTGAACGGGGAGATGCCGAGATAAACAGCATCTCCCTGTTCTGCCTAGCAACTAGTGACGCCGATCTCTGCTCCCTGTGATTGGAGCAGAGATCAGCATTCACTAGCTGACAGCCACGCCCCCCCCACAGTAAAAAAAACACCCCTAGGCCTACTTAACCCCTACACTGCCACCTTGTGGTTAACCCCTAAACTGCTAGTGTCATTTATACAGAAATCAATGCATTTAAATGCATTAATTGCTGTAAAAATGACAATGGTCCCAAAAATGTGTCAAAAATGTCCGATGTGTCCGCCATAATGTCGCAGTCACAAAAAAAATCGCAGATCTCCGCCATTAATAATAAAAAAAAAAATTATTAATAAAAATGCTATAAAACTATCCCCCATCTTGTAAACGCTATAACTTCTGCGCAAACCGATCAATAATCGCTTATTGCGATTTTTTTTACCAAAAATATGTAGAAGAATACGTATCGGCCTAAACTGAGGAAAAAAAAATGTTTTTTTATATATTTTTTGGGGATATTTATTATAGCAAAAAATAAAAAATAATGCATTTTTTTCAAAATTGTCGCTCTATTTTTGTTTATAGCGCAAAAAATAAAAACCGCAGGGGCGATCAAATACCACCAAAAGAAAGCTCTATTTGTGGGAAAAAAAGGACGTCAATTTTGTTTGGGAGCCACGTCGCACGACCGCGCAATTGTCAGTTTAAAGCGACGCAGTGCCGAATCGCAAAAAGGGGCCTGGTCCTTTGGCTGCAAATTGGTCCGGTTTGAAAGTGGTTAACAGCGTCTCGTGTGCATGGGGCCTAAGAAAATTTCTAGGATTCGAGGATGGTGTACCAAAGAGTTGATGTCTACATGTAGACAGTAATCTACAAATGACGTATAAGTGCATAATCGCACAAAATAACAAAGCACAAAAAATTGTAAATGCCCCTTAAATATTTACAGCGTCAATCATTTAGTTGAATGGTACCCAGGTGGCTTATGTCTTAATGTGCTAAAATTTGACTAAGGATATTACTGCGCTAACTCAAAAACAAAGCGAAAAAGCTGCTACATGAACAATGTGACCAATGCTAGAAAGTGAATGGTATAAATTTTAGCACTGAAAAATAAACACATATACATATGTTTGTGACAAATGAAAAATAGAATCATACAAAAATAATGGAAATGTGGAAAAGTCCAATGCCTGTGGAGGTCCTAAAAAGAACCAATATGAGTCCGCCACCAAATGGTGGCTAATCAAAGATGTAATACACTGGCACTTTCCGGCAATGAGGACATCAAAGGTGGTGCATCTTCAACCAAAAAATGGTGAAAGTATATCTACTCCTACCGGAACAGGTGGACTCGAATGTCAGCGACGAGTCATAAAGGCAAGGATGCCAGGAATCGGCAGATCAACGGGACTCCAGGGGACCAAGGACCTCCAAACACGACTCCAAAGGGTGTTGTAGACAGCCACAAAACCGGACCTCGGATGTTGAAAACACCAGGACTGGAACTTAGGCACAGGAGGTAGAACTGGACCACAAAGGAACTCTCGTCTGGGAGTTTAGGCAAAGAAAAAATGCCTCCAAATGGTGTAGGTCAAAAAAGTGTTTTTTTTTTTTAATTCTAAAAAACAGCATACATGAATAAGGATAAAAACTGTGATCATAGAGTAAAAATGGGGGGGGGGGGACTGTGAGAAGCAGAAAGCCAGTTCTGACGCATTTCGTCCCAAAGGACTTCAACTGGGGCAAGTATACATGCCATATGAGTTGAGCACTTTATAATAGACTTGCCTGTCATATGAAGCCCTCCAGTGCTGAGTTGGCACTACTCCCTAGAGGCGATTCAGTTTGCAGTTGTAGCGCTATACAAATCATTCATTCATTCATTCATTCATCATTCATTCATTCACTCCTGGTGCTTTTGTCTTTACCCAGTGTTCTTTCTGGATTTGTGTTGTCTGACTACTTGAATGGCTGGGCCACAATGACATCACTCCCACATGGTGTTCTCTGCAATCACTGCACAGGCAGTGTGCCATGTAAATCTACGAAACGTCGTAGAGTAAAGCTGAATTCAGCTGCTTTGTATAAAGTGAAGGCACACGGCAGGAGATGGCCATCGCTGTATTTCTGGGAGCATGATGCTGATGCTTCTGGTCTAAGCATCTTCAACATTGGAGTCAGTCCCGCTGCTTTGCCTGCCCCTCCCCTCTTGCCCAATTGCAGAAGCCTTTTTTTTTATTTCAGCTCATTCACAAAATACAAAGGCTTCTCTGAATGGGCAGCAGAGGGAAGGGGAGGGAATAGCTGCTCTGCCTGCCACTCTCTCTTCTATCACAGCCTTGAGTATCAGTGTAAGCTTATCAGAGACATAAACCTGTCAGATATAAATAAGAGATAAGGTCAGGAGATGTCATGCACCTTTTTGGGCTTACCTCATAGGGGTTGATTTACTATGGCTGGATAGAGAAAAATCTGGTGCAGTTCTGCATAGAAACCAATCAGCTTCCAGGTTTTATTGTCAAAGCTTAATTGAACAAGCTGAAGTTAGAAGCTGATTGGCTACAATGCACATCTGCACCAGTTAGAAAATCTCCCCCATAGTGTGCCTGCACTTTTTACAAAGTGGCTGAATTCCTGGAATTTTGCTTTAAAAAGATTTTAAAGGTAATTTCGAGGAAGATACAGTAGGGAAAATATTTGATCCCCTGCAGATTTTGTAAGTTTGCCCATATACAAAGAAATTAAAGGTCTATCATTTTATGATAGGTTGCCTTTAAATTATAGAATATCAACCAAAAATACAGAAAATTGAGTTGCAGTTCAATGCGTAAAATTAAGTATTTGATCCTCAAGCAAAACATGACTTGGTACTTGATGGAGAAACCCTTGTTGGCAAGCACAGAGGTAAGACATTTCTTGTAGTTGGTTACTAGATTTGCACACATCTCAGGGATTTTGGTCTTCTTTACAGATCTTCTCTTAATCCTTAAGGTTTCTTGGCTGTCACTTGGCAACTCGAAGCTTTAGCTCCCTCCATAAATTTTCTATAGGATTAAGGTCTGGAGACTGACTAGGCCTCTCCATGTCCTTAATGTCCTTCATCTTGAGCCACTCCTTTGTTGCCTTGGCGGTATGTGTTGGGTCATTGACTTGCCGGAAGACATATCCACAACCCATCTTCAGGGTTCTGGCTGAGGAAAGAAGGTTCTCATCCAATATTTTACAATATTTTCCCCACTGTATATATTAGAGGAAAGAAAAAAAGTTGGGTTAAATACTATAAAGTGGAACAAAAATTAAAGCGTTTTATTGGCTGTTCAGTTTTCTACTCAATGTCCGGGGTGAAGATTTCAGCAGCTGGTGAGGGATCCAACGATCACATCACTGAAAAAGAGGAAGCATAGGACGTCTGCTAAAGGAGGGGACTAGAATGCTCAATGCAGCCTTTCTCAATTAGGGTTTTTATTGAAACCCTAGGGTTCCTTCAAACGTTTTTAGGGATTCTTTAAGCTGTGGCTGATTGACTTCCCATTTGACAGTGTCTGCATAGTTCCAGGGCCAACGCCACTTGATAGCATGACACCAGTGATCTTTTTAGCTGTTTGTAGGGGTGACATTCTGACCACCAATGTAAGGAGCATTTTTCTCATTGACCCTTTGGTTTTTAGTTGGGGTTCCTCAAGACCTGAAAGTTATTTTAGGGGCTTTAGTTGGGGGTGCCTCAAGACCTGAAAATTATTTTAGGGGTTTTAGTTGGGGTTTCCTCAAGCCCTGAAAATTATTTTAGGGGTTCCTTTGATGTAAAAAAAGGTTGAGAGAGGCTGACCTAGGATCTTGGGGCATGTGACCAGCACTGAAAGTATATCCAAAAACTCTGCTTCATGCTCCCTTGAAACAGAACTACTCCCAAATCCAAAAATGTAATCTATTGCAGTTTACCAGTCCTTAGATGTGGTGGCGGCATTTGTTTTCTGTTTTTTCAGGCTGAGTACAGAAAAATACCTGGAGAAAGTTTTCCAGTGTGGCTTCCTGTGCACTGGACTGACATCTCAAACAATGTAATTGCCTTTCTTGGCTTTCTTCTATGACCTACATAACCATGCCTCCATGTGTAATGGAGAAAAGAGGAGGGATGTGTAGTCCAGATCAGTAGCCCAGGGTGACGAGGCTACTCCTCCACAGATGAGCGCTGCCACCCTAAAGTGCGTGTTACTGGATAACCAGGATAACCAGGTTACAATAAGTGGGGGAAAAAAGCCTGAAAAAAAATAAGTTATGCTGACACCACATTTAATGACTGCATAATATACAATATATTACATTTTTGTTTTTGGGTGTACATACGTTTGGGGAGCACAGAGCAGATTTTTTTTTCCTTCAGGCATTTACCCAATACTCGCCATCTATTGATCCCAGCCACACGTTGACATCTGAGAACTAGCCCACTTTAACTTTTTTAGTGGTCATTCGCACATTTATTTTGGCTGTTCTATACATGAATAACATACAGACGTGAGGATAACGGGAACTGTAGCGATTTAGAGTAGAAGGGTGGTAGAAACGGCTGGTTATTAAGGCACTATACAGGCAGGCAGTGTTCCGGAGTTAGCTGGAAAAGTAAATTTTCATGTTTGACCGAACGGAGGAGAAGGAAAACAGATTGTTTCCTGGAAAACATAACACATCATTTTAATTGGGTTCTGTTGCCTGATGAGAATTAATAATGGCAATTAACAGGACTGTGTGCCATCCGTCTTAATACAATCTACCTGAAGCATATAGAGGTTAGCCGGGCACCATTCCAACATGCTCACCCTGTCGTCAAGGACAACGTGAATTCCGACAATATTTCAGCACAAATGCTGCCGTACCTTGTAATGCCTGCCAAAGTGCACCTGTCATCAACGCTTGTTGGCAGCCCTTTTTGAACTAGAAACAGCTGATCAGTCATTACCCCATTGAATTGGTAAGCAACCCTAAACTTTATTTTTTTTTTGTAGCTTTGGATAGAACAACGAAAGGTTCACACTAATGTTGGGTTTTAAATGCTTTTCTGTGACTCATCTTCTCTTGGTGACCACCGTAATTGGGACATAAGTGATGGGAAATCCAAAATGTTATGGTTGTCACAGGAATAAGAGGTAAGGATCCAACCTCTAGATCAGTAGTTGACGAATTGCAGCATGTAGGGTGCCCCAGCTGTAGCCCAAAGGGCCACCTGTGATATTCAGTATGATGGAAAGCTTTCAGAGACTTCAGACATTATAGAGAGAAGATCAGTAATTGAAGACATGCAACAATGGCGGTTAGAGGCTGAACAAACATTACCCGAAATAGAGAATGGGGACATACTATATGAGACTCCTAGAGTTCACTGGCATTGTAGCCTCTTAACAAAAGCATGCTTGCACTACTGATTTCTAGGGTCTATGAAGGGCCACAGGTTGGACACCCAGGTTCTAAATTAATGGTTCCCACTAAAATAGTATATGCCAACCACCTTCCTCAAGAACTCCCAACTGGTGGTGTTTTCAGGCATTCCTTCACATTCTGCAGGTACTTTAAATAAATGTCAATGGCTTGGCAAAACACAGCCTGTTGGGAGTACTTGAGGAATGAGTTTGGGGAAGTACTGCTCTAGATAAAGTCCATATTTGCCCGACTCAGACAGGAGGGGTTTAGATAACCAATGCCTAAGGCTTGACACTCTCCTATAGGAGGCTGACGCTTGCAGACTGATCCTTAGTTCTTGTCTGTGGTTGTCACATAATGGTGATTATTGCCTCTTTGTGCCCTTTGTGGCTGCGTTCCTCTATCGGACTGATAGGATCTGTAAAGGGTTGCATAGCAAATAACAAAGGACCTAAGGTTGGGCATCAGAGCTCTAGTTGGAGTGATTATTTGTGTAATAAAAAGTTGACGCTCTTCAGAATACCCACAGATACATAGGAACGCCTTCATTTAACCCATTTCATTTTTAATACAGGCCCTCTTTAATATATTAACAATGGATTCGCTAAATAATGAAGGTCGAATGAAAAACCAAACTGAGGTCCTTTTTAACACAGGCATGGTTTTCAGAGCTCTGGGTGATTGGGACTTTAGAAATATTAATACGGGATCAGACATACTTGGAAGCAGACAAATTTGTAGTTGAAATTTCTTTATTATTTTTAATACTCATCCAGATGTCTGTCTAGGAGACATGCACAATCCTCTTGTAAATCCTTGCAGAGGTCTCGTTCGAGCCTGATGCTCGGGGACTGATCCTTAGATCATGTCTGTTGTTATCACGTACATGGTGATTATTGCCGTTTCGTGCCCTTTGTGGCCACGTTCCTCTATCAGACGGAGACTTCTTAATGTCTTAATCCTCTTGTTGCTGGGCTGTGATGGATAAAGGCCTTGTAATACAAGGAGAATTTCCACATGGTAATCGAAGGGGTCACAATGAAAAAGGGTTAATCCCAAAGATGGCACCTTCTTAACCCAGTTTATGGTTTCATTATCATTATATGTGATTTGTTTGCATCAATGCTAATGCCTTTAACTCTAAGTCTGAGGCTATCCGCACACTGGTAGAATTTTGTTTGAACGTTCTTACAGAAATTCTGAAAAAGTGTTCCTCAGAGCCTGTGATGGTACCATCAATTACTCAATAAATGTAGTTGGCCCCTAAAAATATTCAGTTGCCATGCCAATGGTTCAAATTTGAGGAATGATTTTTCAAAATATTTGTCAAAAAATCTTCAGAGCATATGGTACCATCAATGACTCAATACATTTTGTTAGAAATTCCTTAAAAAATTTGTTAGATTGCCTTGCCAATGATTTGAATTTCATTCAAACGCTGGTATGGAAATTCTGAAAAAACGTTCGTCAGAGCGTACAACAGTGACGTCAATAACTCAGTAAATATAGTTAGATGACCCCTAATATAGTGCCATGCAGATGGTTCAAATTTAACGGTCGCTTTTGGGTGATGTAATGTTTATGGCTGTGACCTTGCCATATACTGTATACGAATGATCATAACAGAGTCAGCCACCTGACTTACCGCATTTATCGGCGTATAACACGCATCCCAAGTTTAGGATGGAATTTTAAGGAAAAAAAATTACATTTAAATGCCCATCAATGCAACCTTAGACCACTAGGCTGTGGGGGAGCAGAGGCTGCGAGCAGTAAGTAAATTTTTTTATTAGATTTTTTGTTCCCCTAGACCAGTCATGGTGAACCTTAGCACCCCAGATGCTTTGGAACTACATTTCCCATGATGCTCAGCTATCCAGCCAAGTGCATGAGCATCATGGCAAATGTAATTCCAAAACATCTAGGGTGCCAAGGTTAGCCATCACTGTTCTAGACCCAGGCACAGACCCCCCACTGCAAGTAATCAGTTTTAGTTGCCCGGAGTTCAGCTTTAAGACCCCTTTCACACAGGAGGTGTTTTTCAGGCGCTTTAGCGCTAAAGAATAGCGCCTTGTCAGTGTCCATCTGCGGCCTTGTCATTTAAAAATGGCGCCGCTGAGACACAGAGCCAGATGTCCTGTGTATCTCGGCGGCACTCGATAGCTCTTGGCCGCTTTCGGCTGCTCTCTGCGGCTTTCGGCCGTTCTCAGCGACTTTCGGCGGCTCTCATGGGACAGTGAGAGCGGCCAAAAGCTGCGGACAATGGCCGAAAGCGGGCGAAAGCCGCAGAGAGCGGCCGAAAGTCACGAGAGGCTCACAATCTGCGTATAACACGCACCCACGATTTCCCCCTGAATTTAAGGGGGGAAAAAAAGTGCATGTTGTACACCGATAAATACGGTAACTTCTCTCCTTAATGCGGTCACACAGAGGTAGCGTATCACCACGTGGCTGCAGGAGCGTGGACATGTTACATGTTCCACCCCAAAAACGGGTGCAACATATTCCGGAAGGTGAACTTTATCCTTAAAAGGGTAACTCCACTTTTGTGGTGGGGGGGATATAGCATATACAATTGTGACTCAAGTCATATTGTAATTGAATGTTATTAAAAATGACCTACCTAAATTACTACGAACGGTAACCTTAATCCAAACCCAGGAGCAAAATTGTGATATATTGCTGCTTAGCAGGCCTTAGATTGGGGTGCCTGCCTTTTTTTTGTTTTCTTTATTTACACCTAGTGATCCTGCACCCTAAGACTGGACTAAAGAACCCCCTTCTCCTCCTTTTCACACCATAGGTGGATGCGTTTTGTAGTCCTCAAAGACCGCTGGGGAAAATTGTAATCTAAAAAAGGTGGGCACAGGAAGTTATCAGCTGACAGGATCAATAGGTATAGTTTTGCACTTATCAAACGGATACAGGATACTTTATTTTCTGTATATGTCTCAGAATAAACGGAAGAAAATAAGAGAAGTTCACTGTTGGGGTTTACATACACTTTAACATGGCAGTAGGATTTACTGGACTGTTAGATTTTACTTGATTGTAGTTCATTAATAAGCAGTTGTGTTTTTTTCAGTGTACTCTGTGGAAATTATAGGCCAGCTTGGGATCTGCCAGAGGAGCGGAGCTGGAAGTGGCTTGTACTGATTACACTGTTACAATGGAGGATTGATGACTCCACCACAGAGCCTGCCCGGACTATGCCGCACAATGTTTATAGGGCGTGATAAATGAACGCAGGGTGTGGATTACTAACTAGTCCACTCACAGGGATCTGAGTCTGTAGTGGGAATCGGTGTGACGTAAAGCTGGAACTTGCATCTGTTCTAGTGCCAGTGCATAGACTGTCTGCTCTTTGTGCCAATGGAAACAGTATGTGCAGAGGAAGATAGTGATACATGTGTTCTCCGGCACTGGGTACAGAAATCCTTCTTTGTTAGGCCACTAAGTACGCCGGCTTTGTTGTACTTTGTATTGGTGGCATTGATCTGGGTGGAATTAAAGCCCAACTCCAGGAAAATGTGAAATTATCTCTTGCAGTGTGGGCACACTAGGGGCGAGTAGAAACAGTTTTACCTACCCCATCCTTTGCTCCCCTGGTAGATGGTGCTCCTCCACGCTCTGGTGGTGGACTGTCTGTCCCTCAGCGTAGTCACATCCAATGCAGGACTAGGAAACCTACTTTGGTTTTGAGGCCTCGGGACCTTAGACCACTAGGCTGTGGGGGAGCAGAGGCTGCGAGCAGTAAGTTCATTTTTTATTTGATTTTTTTGTTCCCCTAGACCAGTCATGGTGAACCTTAGCACCCCAGATGCTTTGGAACTACATTTCCCATGATGCTCAGCTACCCAGCCAAGTGCATGAGCATCATGGCAAATGTAATTCCAAAACATCTAGGGTGCCAAGGTTCGCCATCACTGTTCTAGACCCAGGCACAGACCCCCCACTGCAAGGGATCAGTTTTAGTTGCCCAGAGTTGGGCTTTAAGACCCCTTTCACACCGAAGGTGTTTTTCAGGCGCTTTAGCGCTAAAGAATAGCGCCTGGAAAAATGCCTCATCTGCAGTCCCAGTGTGAAAGCCCGAGTGCTTTCACACTGGATCGCTGTGCTGGCAGGACGTTAAATAAAAAAGTCCTGCAAGCAGCATCTTTGGGGCGGTGAAGGAGCGGGGTATACCCTGCTCCACCACCGCTCCTGCCCATTAAAATGAATTGGCACCACTGCCGAAGTGCCTGCAAAGCATTTCAGCAGCGGCGCTACACGTGTGTTATCAACCCTTTCCTTGGCTGCTAGCAGGGGTTAAAAGCAACGCCAAATTGGTAAAGCGCCGCTTAAAGTAGCAACGCTTTACTGCTTACGGGGCTGCAATGTGAAGGGGCTCTTTAGCCTGGGTTCTCACTGTGTGCAGACGCGGCTCACAGCAGGGGTCTGATGCGTCCCTGTTCTCCATTGCAGGGACGAATCGGGTCCAAATTTTTGCCAGAATTTGGACCTGAAACAGAGCCAAAGACACACAGGACTCTTGTGCAATGCACTCCGCGGCTGCCCCAGAGGTGTGTGAACCGACTCCATAGAGCAGTGGTTCTTAACCTCAGTCCTCATTGCCCCCCACCAGGCCATGTTTGCAGGCTTTCCTTTTCCCTTGCACAGGTGCTTTAAATCTAAGTCAATGGCTTGGTATTTTGGACAGCTATTTTATCTAAGGGAAATTCCCAAAACATGGCCTGGTGGGGGGTAATGAGGACTGAGGTTAAGAACCACTGCCATAGAGAATCGGTCACACTCTCCAGACATGCTTCTAGGTTAACTGTCAACTTGCCTCATTGGCCCTAATATGTATGCATGTGAGATGGAGACTTTATATTGTAAGCTGCTTGTGGTCAGGGACTGATGTGAATGTACAATATGGAAAACAGTGCAAACTATTTACACAGTGTTTCCCATATTGCAAAAATACATTTAACTAGATTTTGTAGGAATAACTGTGGACAATACTACATCCTATACACACTAATCTGGTATCTTGTAGGCTCCAGAGTTCTAGCAGCATCTTCTCAAGGTTCTCCATCCTCCCGGGGAGGAGGTCAATGTTCCTTTCATACCACTGGGCGCTTGCTTTACATTCTGTTCATGGCTCATCTTACGGATCATTTACTTCATCCCCTTCACAACTGACATGGTGTATTTACATTCAGGTCAGAAAAGCCCAAGCCCATTACTATGGATAATGCGGCGTCTCCTTCATGAAATCTTTGTTTCCTTCACACATGAACAGGAACGAGAGAAATATTGCAACTGGCGAGAGAAAAAAAAGAAAGCGTGCTAGCTTCAGATATTTAATTAAGAAAAATATCTAGTTTACTGTAGCGAGCAGTCACCATGGCAACTGGGATTTAATGGGTGACATCGCTGCCTTTCGGCTCCAGGAAGCGCCCCTCGTTGAACCATACATGGAGAGTGCCGGATCACACTCCTGTTTCCGTCAGCTTCACCACATGTTGATGGGGAAATGGTTCATTCACAAGGATATCTACAAACTTTAGAACTGATGCTGGGTGGGGTGATCTGGGGCTAGACAGTTCTAGATGGACAAGACCGGGACCCCTGGCGGGGCTACCCCGGCACAGATCCAGGAACAGGCAGCTCTGGCCTAACCAACCGCAAACACGTGACTTCAGCATCTTAAGTACCCTTCCCCAGACTGTTTAGCGGGGCCAAACGCACCCACTGATTGGCTCCGAGGAATGCAGGTACCCAAACCGTCCAACCAGGCCTGGTTCTGAGCCTGTCATGTGCACTTAACCACACACATGATCAGGCGGAACCCTAACACAGCCCAGCCAAACTGATGCCAAAGCTTCCCTATCCAATTAGCTCTCGGAACCCCTTTACTGTTCTGAGAAACAAAAAAAAATTTACAATAGCGGACACCTAGAAAAGGTGTCACCGCTACACTAGTATCCAGCTTGTCCCCTTCTTCTCAGTCTAGGTAGCGCTAAGACACCACCACCACCCTCATTGCAGAGAGGGATGGCAGGAGATGTAGGCCCAGGTGGGTGGTGCATCTCCAGCTCGCAGGTTACTCCCACTATCTACACATTCTGTGCCCAGCATTTTTTCAAGGAAAGATGAGGCCACACAAGCCAAACTTTGGGGTGCAGCAACAGGCAGTTAGGAGCAATTTTCCAAACTGGTTATTGTTGATATTGTTGGGGGTCACTATCCTGAGGAAAATTTTACTTGAAACTTGGCATTTAGCTGCAAAAAGTTCCCGTGGAAACAGCAAAATTATAAAATTAGCAAAACCTTTGCTCAAAGATTCCTCCCTCCTGTGCAGCCTGCAGTTCCTCGTACGGTGGAAATTGGGTATTGATGGGCAATGTATTGCCAGAGTCTCCGTGACCTATCCTCTTGCATGGGCCTTGTAATGTAGGTGCAGATGAGGTGAGAAAATGTAGTCTGCAGGGGTAGTGGTGCAATGAATGGCTTTTGGAAAGCTGGTATTGCCATAACCCCTTTGTGAGGATACTGGGTGGTGCTGGTGGGAAAGAACCTGGTTTTAGTTTTCTTACATACGCTTTACTAACCCAGACGTATTTTTAGCTGGGGAGGGTGCTCGTCCATAACAAGGAGCGTTAATTCTGTAAGAACTGGCACACAATCAAGAGGAGACACGACAGTTAAAGGATTAAAGGCCACTATCAAGTTCATTGCCATTTTTTTTGTCACCATTGGAGAAGTTTCCCCTCATTTCCTGTCAGGATTTGAAGTGATGGGAAATTTCTGCTACAGAGAAACATGTATAAATACATTTTTAGCCCAGCAGGGGAGAGTTAGAACAGTGGTCTCCAAACCACGGCCCAGGGGCTGGATGCGCCCCCTTGCTTGCATTTATCTGGCTCTTGGAACACTATCCCCCCCCCACTGACACCAGTGATGTGGCACTATTTCTCCCACCGACACCAATGATGTGGCACTGCTCCTCCAGCTGACATCAGTGATGGGGCACTGCTCCCTCTGGCTGACACCAGTGATGGGGCACTGCTCCTTCTGGCTGACACCAGTGATGGGTCACTGCTCCCTCTGGCTGACACCAGTGATGGGGCACTGCTCCCTCTGGCGCTGACGCCAGTGATGGGGCACTGCTCCCTCTGGCGCTGACGCCAGTGATGGGGCACTGCTCCCTCTGGCGCTGACGCCAGTGATGGGGCACTGCTCCCTCTGGCGCTGACGCCAGTGATGGGGCACTGCTCCCTCTGGCGCTGACGCCAGTGATGGGGCACTGCTCCCTCTGGCGCTGACGCCAGTGATGGGGCACTGCTCCCTCTGGCGCTGACGCCAGTGATGGGGCACTGCTCCCTCTGGCGCTGACGCCAACGATGGGGCACTGCTCCCTCCCACTGCCCTCAGTTCAGCCCCACTAAATCTTAAGGACCACAAATGGGCCTTTGTTTAGAAAGTTTGGCGATTCCTGGGTTAGAACATCAGTGTTTTTATTGCTTCCTTATTGTTTTCCTGTCCCTAAAGACTACTGCATCTCCATTTTTCCTATAGATGTCGCAAGAAAAGGGGCAAGGAGCAGGAAGAAATTCCTGGCTGATGTTTTAGCCACCCCATATTAACCAAAACTAAAAAAAGTAGAACGTTTTTTTTTTTTTTTTTAAATAAAATTGTGAACTGCTTTTCAGTGATGGACATGAAGCCGTGTGTCACATTTCTAATAATGTGATTTAGAGAATCACGTGAACACACAAGCAGAATGAGGCCTGGAAACATCTGCCCAAACCGTCGTTTTCATGCCTCATACCTCTTCAGGAAGTGGTCTGCACTTGTGGTTTCTTGAAAGCAACACTTTCCTTACTAGCAATATACACAAATCTACTGCTAGCCATTACTTGGAGCTGCTTCAAGTAGATGTAAACCATTAGTAAACCATTAGTCTAGATTCTGAGCTTAGCCACCTTCAAGCATTTTTGGAATGTGGGGTTTTTTTTTGCGTGCATTGTTTTTTTTTTTTGTGTGTCCCAGAAGACAAGCTGGCATTTCACAAAGCGCAGCGGGACTCGCGCATGCGCAGTCGTAAATTGGCTGTAAAGCCTCAAGGCTCCACTGACTGTTTCCCTTAGTTGGAATTGACGGCGCCTGCACCTGATCCGATGGACGGATCGGCCTCGGGGGCGCCGACATCACGGGCTCCCTGGACAGGTAAATGTCCTTATTAAAAGTCAGCAACTTACTGTGTTTGGCTGGAACACCGCTTAAAACTTTTTTTGAGTCACGGACCCTTTTAACCACTCTCTCTCTGGCCTATAGCAAAATGACGGCCGTCAGTGGTTCAAGTTTCCTGACTGCACGTCATATGACGTCCAGCAGGATAACAGCCGCCGCTCGCCCGTGGGGACACGAATTGAGGCGATCGGTGGTGCGGTGTGTCAGTCTGTGTCCAATCACGGCTGATCACGATGTAAACAGGAAGAGCCGTTGATCGGCTTTTCCTCACGCAAGTAGAGGAGAGCCTATCGGCGGCTCTCCTGGCAGGGGGAGGGGGGGGGGGGGTTTGCGCTAATTGTTTATCGCAGACACCCCCCTCGGATTCCCACACTGGACCACCAGGGAAGCCCCTAACGTGGATGGCCAGGTACATCCCCCATGGCCATCCACATGTGCCAACTTATGCCCAACATATGCCAATCAGTGTCCACAAATGGGCACTGACTGGCACCATTATAGAACTAATAAAATCAGTGATGCCCATCAATGCCACCCACCAGTGTCCCTCAGTGCCACCCATAAGTACCCATCAGTACTTATTAGAGTCACGAACCTCCTCAGTCTCAAGTCTTTTGCAGACTCTAACAGGTTTTCTTCTAAGATTGCCCTGTATTTGGCTCCATTCATCTTCCCAGCAACTCTGACCAGCTTCCCTGTCCCTGCTGAACACAACAGGATGCTGCCACCACCATGTTTCACGGTGGGGATGGTGTGTTCAGGGTGATGTGCAGTGTTAGTTTTCCGCCACACATAGCGTTTTGCTTTTAGGCCAAAAATAGTATATTTTTTATTCCATATTTTTTCCCCCATGAGAGTGGAGCTACCCTATAAAGGGGAAGTGATGTAGAGGAAATCTGCTTTGAGACTTGTATAGCTTGTGTTGTGATACATTTTTGTGAATTATATTGTATACTTTGAGCTCTCTGACACTTGGCTTTTCCAGCTTAAAGCCGAGGTCCACCCAAAAGTGGAACCTCCGCTTATCTGCTTTCTCCCCCCTCTGCCACCACATTTGGTACCTTTCAGGGGGAGGGAGGAACGGGTACCTGTTTTTGACAAGTACCCTTATCCTCTTCCGGGAGACAGTGCAGCGGTGCCGTCCCTCGGAAGACGGACCCCCTCCTCCTTCCTCCATCGCCTGGCCAGTTAGAATGCGCAGCGTGCTTCGCGCATGCACAGTAGGGAACCGTCTGTGAAGCCAAAAAGGCTTCACTGACGGTTTCCCTTACAAGGAATGGCGGCAGCAGCACCCCGACAGCCAATCCAAAAATCCTCTGGGGTGCCGATCTCGCGGGAACCCTGGACAGGCAAGTTTTCTTTTCTATTTGTAGCTGCTGACTTTTAATTTTTTCGTGGGGGGGGGCGGGAGGGGGAGGGGAGGGGGGGGGGGGGGGGGGCCTTCATGATGCTGTTTGTTCACTAAGGTACTCAAACAAACCTCTGAGGGCTTCACATAACAGCTGTATTTATACTGCGATTAAATTACACACAGGTGGACTCTATTTGCTAATTGGGTGATTTCTCAAGGCAATTGGTTCCACTAGATTTTAGTTAGGGGCATCAGAGTGAAGGGGGCTGAATACAAATGCACGTCACACTTTTCACATATTTATTTGTAAAGAAAATTTGGGGACTGAATATAAATGTACCCCACACTTTTCAGATATTTATTTGTAAAAACATGTTGAAAAACATTTATCATTTTCCTTCAACTTCACAATTATGTGCTACTTTGTGTTGGTCTATCACATAAAATCCCAATAAAATACATTTACATTTTTGGTTGTAACATGACAAGATGTGGAAAATTTCAAGGGGTATGAATACTTTTTCAAGGCACTGTATATAGTATATTTTTTATTCCATATTTTTTCCCCCATGAAAGTGGAGCTACCCTATAAAGGGGAAGTGATGTAGAGGAAATCTGCTTTGAGGATTGTATAGCTTGTGTGATAAATTTTTGTGAATTATATTGTATACTTTGATCAATTTCCTTCCACTTCACAATTATGTGCCACTTTGTGTTGGTCTATCACATAAAAAATCCCAATAAAATACATTTATGTTTTTGGCTGTAACATGACAAAATTTAAAGGGGTATGAATACTTTTTCAAGGCACTGTATGTACTGCACTGTGTGATGCCCATTGTAATATTGATGGTAGGCACTGAAGGGCAGTTGAGCGGCTTTAACAACACTGCTAAAATGCGGCTCAAATACAGTGTATTGCCACACGTGTGAACAAACCTCTACCTTGAGTGAACAGTCTCTACTTCTTCAATAAATCAACCTGCCTGCTCCCTTTTTCTCTTTAGTTTGCTTCTTTCTCTCCCTCTCCACTCTTTTTCTCTGTTTCTTTGTTCCTTGTGTAGCAAGGTCCCAGGTCTCCTTTTAGTCTAATGAGAACCTCCAGAGCCAAGAGCTGCTGACATCCTTCTATATAGGGTGGGTTATAAGGCATAGTGGGTGCAGGGGCGGACTGACCATTCGGCCACTCGGGCACTTCCCGAGGGCCCCGGGCCACTAGGGGGCCCCATCAGGGCTGCCAGCCTCAGTAAAACCAGGGACAGTATGTAAAAATCTGTAGATTTTTTTTTTTACATCTGTTTCTGAAATGTCCCTTACTGACATCCTTTTGGTCTAAAAATCCAGAGATTATAGCTGCCCCAGTACCTGAATAGCATGTCTGTGTAAGTAGATACTTGTGATTGTATACTGTGTGGCCCCATAATCTCTGATTGCCGGGGGCCCCATGAGTTGTCAGTCCTCCCTGAGTGGGTGTAATACAAGGTAGATTCATGGGTGCCAGGCACTGTGGCAAAGAGAGAACAGAACTTTGGGAGAGGGTTTAGGGCCAGGGGCAGACCCTTATAGGTAGACAGCAGTTGCGGAACTACCGCCATTAACGCATTGGCATGGGGCTCCGCCTAGTAGGGCCCCATCCTAGTTGACAATAAATAGTAGCCGCCGCCGCCGCCGCTAGAGGTCCGCGGGCGGCGGAGATTTTGTCTCCGCCGGCCGCCATTTTGCCGAGACCACAGGAGTTAGACAGGCATCCACCCCCCGCCCCTGGTCTGTCTGTCATCCAAGGGGTGGGGAGTGGGGTGCGGCAGCTCAATTTCATTGTATCCGGCCGGCTCCGCATGTGTGGGAGACACTGCAGTTGGGATATAGAAGGGCTCCAATCGGGCCAATGGGGGGTAGGGGGGCTGTGTAAGGAAGCAAGTGCACTCCGGGACACCTGAGATGTAAGGAGGCCACTCCGCTGGCTGGGGAAATGATGCACTCCGCTGGCTGGGGAACCTGAGATGTAAGGAGGCACACTGAGATGTAAGGAGGCCGCTGGGCTGGGGACACCTGAGATGTAAGGGCACTCCGCTGCCCCACCTTGGCTGGGGACCTGAGATGTAAGGAGGCACGCCGCTGGCTGGGGACACCTTAGGGGCACTTAGGCTCACTCCGCTGGCTGGGGACCCTGACCCCGCTGCACACCTATAAGGAGGCCATGGGGACCTAATATGTAAGGAGGCGCTCCGCTGGCTGGGGAGGAGGCACTACGCCGAGGACCCAAGGAGGAACTCCTGGGGACACCTGAGACACTCCGCCACTTGGCTGGGGACACCTGAGATGTAAGGAGGCACTCCGCTGGCTGGGACACCTGAGATGTAAGGAGGCACCCGCTGCTGTCTAAGATGTAAGGAGGCCTATGAGATTTAAGGAGGCACTACGCTGGCTAGGGACCTGAGATGTAAGGAGGAACTCTGCTGGCTGAGGACCTGAGATGTAAGGAGGCACTCCGCCTGGGGAAGATGTACTCTGCTGGCTGGGGACCTGAGATTGGAGGCACTCCGCTGGCTGGGGACACCTGAGATGTAAGGAGGCACTCCGCTGGCTTGAGATGTACTCTTGGGGACACCTACAGTCACTAAGATATCCGCTGGCTGGGGACCTGAGATTTAAGGAGGCACTCCGCTGGCTGGGGACCTGAGATGTAAGGAGGAACTCTGCTGGCTGGGGACCTGAGATGTAAGGAGGCACTCCGCTGGCTGGGGACACCTGCACCCAGTCGCTCGAGCGCACCTGTGAAGGGACACTTTTCGGCACATGAGGAGGCTTGCTGGACAAGAGGTAGGAAGGGAGTGGGAGTCAGAGTGTCATCTGTTTTGCCACAAAAAACAACATCTATGGGGCCCTGTGATTTATAGTTACGCCCCTGGTAGACTGCCATGCAGGGAAAGGCATCCAGCAAGACACCACATCTGCATGTGTAGGAATGCTGTCTCCTATGGCAACAGTCTTAGAACAGTTCCTAAAACAAATTGTAACAAACTCCTTTACTCTTATACAGTCACTTATTGTAGGTTCTCAACCCACTGAGCTCCCAGTCTCTCTCACTAGACTTGCTGATTCACTGCCACAAAATCCTTTGCGCTCGTGCAATCTTCACTTAAGTATCTTCCTCAAGCGCCACGCCCACGTCCCTGCTGGGTCCCTAGCTTGGCACTCACAGATACTCCTCAAGCGTCACCCCACTGGCCTGCTCCGTCCCTGGCTTGACACACAAGGCTGCTCTGCAAGCTGGCTGGGTCCCTGGCTTGACACCGGCTGAAGTTTTTCAATTCTTTACTGTCCCCGGTTGGTGAGAATACTGCTCTGGTACTTGCTTCAGCTACTCACTGTGGTCCCTGGTAACAAGGTGGTTGGACCCTTAGTGGCGATAGCTTCCCCCTCTACCTCCAACCACGACAAGTTCTCTGGCCGGCAGAACCGTCACTTCTGGTTGGACTGCAAGCCGCAGTCCCAACCCTACTCTGCCCTCTTGCTTCTGGATAGGTCCCTCAGACAGCCTAGCAGCCAGATGTCCCCGGGATAGGCCCAAACTCCGGCCTTCACTCATTCTCTCTCGGTCTCTCATTTCCTCTGTCTCCATTTCTTTCTTCTCTCCTCCACCCTATTTCTCTCTCCCCCATTTCCTCTTCCATCTCTCTCTCTCCTTTCCCTTTCTTTCTCTCTCCGTCTCCTCTTTCTCACCCGGCCCTTCTTCCCTCCCCTCCACCCCTTTTCGTCCCCCCGCCTTTCTCCCCCTCGCTCTCTCTCTCCCCCTCTCTTTCTCGCTCTCTCTCCTCATCTCCCCTTTTCTCACCTGGTCCTTCTTCCCTCCTCCCCCCTACCCTTCCCCCCCTTTCTCTTTCTCCCCCCCCCCCTCTTTTTCTCTCCCCCTTCTTTTTCTCTCCTTTCCCTCTTGCTCTCTTTCCCCCCACTCTCTATCTCTCACACACACATCTTCTCAGTAGATCCTGCCTTCTTCCGTTTTGTGTGTCCCAGTAAAGATAGCATTTAGTGAGGGCGGCTGGGAACCTGATAAGACTTGTCACTGCAGTTATGTAAACCATATTTACCTTTGCAGACATAAATCTGCTGTTTGATCAGCAGCGTTCTGGCAGGCAATGCGTCTCCCAGCTGTTCCTCGCACCTCACACAGAAAGCAGTTTTCTTTTGCTACCATAACAGAAAGTGTCTGGAATATCAACTGCCTTTGTTACTTCTAGCAACTGCATTTCTTGGTTGCAAAATTCTTCAGGAGACTGGACACTGGCAAAAAGAAGACCTGCAGGGATAAACCCTATAAAACCCTTCCAAAAATCCTCGTACACACGATTGGATTTTCCGCAGACAAAACCTATGACTTTTGTCCGAAGGCGTGTGCCTGGATTTTGTCTTGCATACAAACGGTACACAATTGTCAGCCAACAAACACAAACGTAGTGATGTACTAGACGTACTACGAGCCAAAAAAGAGGAAGTTCAATTGTCAGGCGCCACCCTTTGTGCTCCTTCTGCTAATTTTGTGTTAGTAGAAGTTTGGTGAGTGTTGTTTCGCACTTTTCTTCTTTCTTTTCTGAAAGGTCGTTCATCAACCAGCCATGTTGCGGAATCGGAGGAGATAACATGTTATTTATTATTGGCCTTGGAGTTATTGCTTTGACCCAAGTCCAGTCCAGGAACAGGAGTAGGAGGATTTCTTGGACCAAAAATTGGTTGCTTTATTAATCGTGACCAATTATGTCATATGCCTTTGCTGCGGGAGCTCCAGGAGAATAATCCAGATGATTTTCGGAATTATCTGCTGATGACGGACCCCCTGCTTTCACCAACACTTGGTATTGTTGACCCCCTATATTAAGAAGCAGGACTCATGCATGAGGCCTTTATTTTATTTTTTGGTTGAATAATGATTTGATTTGGTATATTTTCTATATTTTTGGATGTATAGAATGCACTTTTTGGTTAAGTTCTATTGGCAGATAGCATGTCTAATTTTATTTGTTTTCTTTGAAAAAATTGTTATGTGTTTTACTTCAAATGACAGTTTGGGAGTAGGCAGTTACATTTAAAAAAAATACAATGTAAACTTAACAAGGAACACCAACATAGTTGTATCTTTGATCTTAATAACTACGTGATAATGGTGTTGTGGTAACTTGCACCAAAAAAAAAATAACAAGCATAATAATATTATTCTTGACATCACTAGAAAAAAAAAGCCTTTATAAATGTGTTTGCAATCACTCCATCAGTATCACCAGCAAAGCAGCTTCATTATTATCCCATTAAAGAAGAAGAGAATTGTGCGCTGCATTTCGAGATTTCATAATTTGCCACGTCATGAATGTTAATTCTCCATTACAAACGCTAGTTTACAAGACCGACCGCTTCTGGCTCTTCCTTGCTTCCTAGCATGCGTGTTTGTACTTTTGACTTTTGTCCGACAGACTTGTGTACACACGCTTGGAAAATCCGACAACAGCCATTTGTCCGTGGAAAATTTTAAAGCCTGCCATCCAACATTTGTCCGTGGAAAATCCGACAACAATTGTCCAATGGAGCGTACAAATGATCGGCTTTTCCGACAACAGCCTGTCATCACACAATTGCCGTCAGAAAATCCGATCGTGTGTATGCGAGTTGCATGTTTTTATACAGCCTTTTTTGAGCTTGCTTTTATTTGCTGATGCAGAAAACTATCATTTGTTGCATCATTTGTTGCTAGGTTTTTCCGTTTTTTTTAGCTTTGCCATCAGCTTTTATTTCTTTTTTTTTATCATTATTATTCATTCATTATTATTATTATTATTATTATTATTTTTGTTAAGTTGGTTTAGGGTTAGGATTAGGGGTTAGGATTAGAAAATAAATGAAAAGCACCCACATGGCCTCCATACACAGCCCAATGCTAATGCGCACAAAGGGCACGCATGTGTATGTGATTGCGCCACATGTGTGAGGTATCGTAGCAAACGGCAGAGTGAGAACAGAGGTCCATAATTCATAATTTAACTCTAAACTGATAACTTGTAGGTGGCGTGGCCTTAAGCGCGATGGAGTAGGATGTCTGCAGTGAGAGCTTCGCTTGCGGATACTCCTGTACTCCGTATCCTGACATTATCACTATAAGAAGTTGCCCCCTTAGGATTTTTTTTCTACAGTTTGACTGTTTTTTTTTGGTTACCCCATTTTTTAATTCAAGCTACCTACCTCTGATGAGTTTTATGCATCGGATGTTCTCTATTAATATATGGTTAAAGGTTCACACGTCCATGCGGAGTTGGGGTGGTAGTGGGCTGGGTGGGAGGGGGAATGTTTCTGAACCACAACGAATTCAGTTGGTAACTCATATATATATATATATATATATATATATATATATAGTATTTCTTTAGTAAACTGTACATACAATATCTTTCAAATTAAGACTTTAAACATGTTGTTTGGAATGATTAGATCTGCTTTGCTGGTCCAAATCCTACCATATCCTAATGCACAAAACCCCTACCCCTATCAAATGCGCTGCCATTTTAAGGTTCCTTAAATTTCAACGGGCTGACGTCATTACGTTGGTTGAAACATGTCACAGGTCACGTACAATCATCCCGGAAAGGGCCCTGGATTGGATGGGCATACCATGCAACCCACACCTCTTACTCTAGGGTAGTGTCCATACTTATTGCCAAAAAGGTTCCTTTTGACCTGGTATCGCTACAGACGGACCGGCAGGGCATATATGTGTTTCTACACGCCACTATTAATGGTTCTCCTATTTTAATCTTGGCCTGTTACATCCCTCCTCCGTACAACTCGACCATAGTCAAGGAAAGTCTTGCTTCCATGTCTCAACACCCTACGATACTGGTTGTATGGATGGGGGACTTCAATATGACCCTAACCCTTGCATTAGACCGGATGGGGCAGCCAGACTCTGGACTGCATTGTATGCTTACTGATTTTGCCTTGATAGACACGTGGAGCACCCTAATGTTAAAGCTTTCTCATGCTTTTCAGCTAGTCATAACACCATGTCACGCATTGATTTTATCCTCCTGTCACTGACCCTGATACCCAAACTAATCAACTTGGGATTTGCATCTAGAATACTATCAGATCATGCTCCTTATTGGATCTCTGTCCAACTGCTTGTGGCATCTCCCGCTCCAAAATGGAGACTGAATCCGTTTTGGCTGTTGGCCCTGGAACATCAGGATGATATACCTAATGAAATACAACACTATTATAGAGTTAATCAAGATTGAGATTCATCCTCATATGAGATGGTGTGGGAGATGTTCAAGCTACATGTTCGTACACTGCTATCCACCCACATAAACAGACTTAAAAAATCCTCCAAAGCCATAGTCCAACAAGCCACTGAGTGTTTACATGATCTAGAGCACAGGTGTCAAATACAAGGCCTGCGGGCCAAATCCGGGCCATTTCATGTGGCCCTCGCACCTCTCCTGCAGCTGCAGGAGAGCTCCAGCCCTCCTCTGGTCCTCCTCCAGACCGGTACTTTCTGCTTTCAAGCAATGCATCCAGCCTTTTCCCAGCAGCAGAATAAGGAAAGGGGTGCACTGTGATGTTAGGGAGAGTAGGGGACTCAACTTCTGATGGTGGGGCTCTTGACATCTAATGTATGGGGAGGTGCTGGACATCTAATCTTACAGATACAACCGGCCCTTTTGAGGACATCCATAATGCTGATGCGGCCCACGATGAAATTGAGTTTGACACCCCTGATCTAGAGGATGCATTCCATAGAAACCCCTTGCCAAATACTGCAAATAATCTTAAAATACAGACACGACAGGTTACACAACTGCATTTTGAAAAAGCTAAGCAACGTATTTTTTGTTTGTAAACAAAGAGTCAGGGAAACTTCTTGCATACTTGGCTCACTTGGTTTCGAACCCTCCAGTAGTGGTTTCACTAGTGAGTCTGGATGGGAATGATATAAATTATCCCCAATGGGTGTCGGACAAATTTGGGAAATTTTACTGCATGTTATACTCCTCTCAGGTTACTCAACCTTTGCAAGCTACTAGGGACTACCTATCAAGTATTAGATTCTCCCGATTATCAGATGAGCAGGTAGCACTCTTAGAAGCGCCCATATCTGTAGATGACATCTCTATGGCTGTATGATGTCTAGCTGCATCTAAGGCCCCAGGATCGGATGGCCTACCACTTGAATTCTATGCCCCTACTCTGAAATCCTTATTCCCAGACTACACAACCCTTACCAATTTATATTTGACTCGGGAGTCATGCCTCCCTCCATGTGAGAAGCCCAAATTATAGTAATCCCCAAACTGGGGAAGGACCCTAGATACCCAGAATCATACTGCTTAATTTCATTACTGCAAGTGGACATCACATTTTTAGCCAAGATCCTCCCGTTTGAATCAGGTTATCCTTTCCCTGATCCACCCCAACCAAACAGGCTTTAAGCCTGGGAAGAATACAGCCATGAACATACCACGTCTGTTTATGAACATACAAGGGTCCCATGATGAGATTGGCACACGTGTTGTAGTGGCTTTGGACGCCGCCAAGGCCTTTGATTCCATAGAATGGAATTACCTGTGGGAGTGCCTCTCTGGGTTCGGTCCCAAATTTATTAGATGGGTCCAGCTCCTCTATCAATCTCCAAAAGATAGGGTGTTTGTTAATGGATGGCTGTCAGAACAGCTTCCTTTAGAGAGGGGCACTCAACAGGGTTGCCCCCTCTCCCCTCTACTCTACTCCTTGGTGGCTGAACCGTTGGCCATTTCTATTCGCTCGGACGCCAATATTCGGGGGTCTAAGGATAGGGAATATAGAAGAAAAGATAGGCATGCACGCTGATGACACGATTCTATATTTAGCAGATTCAGGACCCTCTCTAATAACAGCCTTACACTCTATAGAATGCATAGGTAGCCACTATGGTCTAAGAATTAATTGGTCTATATCCCAAATTTTACCTATTGACCATTTCCCTGCTCCCCTCACATCCCCCACTTGGACCTCCCTAGAGTGTCCCTAATTAAATACTCGGGAGTGACGGTCACTAGGTCATCTAGCTTTGGGCCCACCCGGGGAGAAGGAAGCCTTTTAAAGGATCTCCATGTAGGAAATACTCACCTTGTCAACTACATACGTTTTGGTAACTATATCACATGTTTATACCATATGGTATCCACTACTTTTTTGTTACTTTACATAGAGATAATTGTGATACATGTACCTGCAATGTATTTTCTCTATTTCAGCAGACTAAATCCTCTGAAGAAGACCCATATATTTACGGGTTGAAACGCGTCAGGCTCACTTTCCAAATACCAACATTTTTCATCAATTATGTTGTTATGAAAGTTTTATCTGCTGGTGTATTTTTAGATTGGTTTTAGATTTTTAGATTGGTTTTATTTCCTACTGGGGCTCTTTTACCTACTATGTCATGCTTTTGATACTATAAATAAACTTTTATATATTTTTTTTTCATAAACATTGCATCAACAATTTTTTCTACCCTGCTGCCTAAAAACCCCACCCCTGGGGGAACCCTTCCTTGACCTATATTTTCGGGGTGAGCAGCAATCCATCCACCTCCCTGTGTGTCTTCTCTTTGCTATTTATGGATTACATACCTTTGAATATTGAACCTTTATACAGCCTGATCAAAACTAAAACAGACATGGGCTAGACTACCTCTGGGTGTCATGGGGCGCATCAGCCTCATCAAAATGATACTCCTTCCCAAGTATATATCCCCCTAAAATAAATTTAAAACAGTAGACTCTATTCTGAATTCTTTTTTATGGGGCCACAGTAGACACAAACTGTCTTGGATAGTCTTAAAGAACTCAGCGACACTTGGAGGCACAGCCTTCCCAGACTTTTAAGACTATTACCTAGCCTCCCAATTATCCCACTTTTATTACTTTAACAAAAATGAACTCCCGAGGTACCAATCTTTGCTTTGTGCAAGTCCTGATAACCCAGCCCATACCCCGTTACAAACTGTACTTAGAGACCCACCCAGATACACTCCTACACCCTTTTGCGGTTCAATACACAATTATCTGAATTACTGACTATTCTGGACCCTGCCGTTTGGCTAAAGCATGTTATTTTGTACTTATACCAAATAATGACCCCTACAGGACTTAAATCATTTCAAATATTAAAAGATGAATTCTCTCTCCCTAATCATCTCCTGTTTAGATATCTTCAACTCCCTCATGCTGTGCAAGCCCAGTTCACCTCAAACCCCTCTCTAAGCACTCCTTCATTAATGGAAATTGTACTGGGCCCAGAACCACCCAAGTTTATCTCCATTCTTTACTCTGCCATTCGCCTCCCTAGCACCACAACTCTAGCCTATAAAGATAAAACGTGATGGAAAACGGACAATGGAGTGATAGAAGACGAGGATTGGGAGGAAATCTTGGAGGATGTTAAAAAGGTATCCGCCCAAGCCATCAGACCCCCTAGCACAACTATATATTATCCACAGGACGTATCTAACGCCCCAGAGAATTGCACGTTTTTAGCCACATACAACCCAGGGTGCCGGTTATGTGACCAGTCGCCGGGTCTTTCTATTATCTAATCTCATCTGGACCTGCCCAGTTATCCAAACTTTCTGGACTCGAGTAATCCGCTTTCTAAATGATCAAAATGGGCTCACCAGTCACTCTAGAGACAAAACTATGTTTACTTGGAATACTGCCAGACCCAAACATAGAAAACTCCTTAGCCACCTTTTTACATGAAACTATTTCTGGCTAGGAAGACCGTAGCTCGGACATGGATGCAGGCTCTGCCCCCTGTACTTCAGGGCTAGAAAAAGGAGATCAATGACACGCTTCCATACAAAAAATTGATATCCGATCCGATTGGGATAGATGGTTGACAGATGGGGAATTGTGCACCTGATCTGACATTCTCCTTCATGTTTCACAATGACAGACTACATAGCCCGTGGTCTCTCTCCTAGGTGTTTTCCAGTTCTAAACACGCCTGGTATTTGGGACTATACAAAGGTCGATATGTCAAACAACCAAGAACGACGTGTGTTTGTATGTACTTTATTTTATATCAGTTTATAACTACTTTATGATAAATGGGAAAAGTGTGGCGCTAGAATAAAACGTGTGAGAACATTCTTAGTGGGCAAGCATGGGAAAATCCAGACCACTATTGAGTGTTCAAATTTTAATATAAAACAAAAAAATTGAAAAGGACGTCAGTCCTTTGTGCACGACATGAAAAACGTGTACCATTCAAAACAGTTATCATCTAGTGCACATGTGAGAATGAACAGGGTCAACAAATCTCCAGGAAAGGGAAGGGTGATGCTGTAAATTGGCACTGTGCGCTGTTCATAGACATGAGTGACGACCAATATCCATGGAAAGTGAACTCTGGGGTCTGGAAACAGGTCAGACGCTCTGGGCGAGCGTTGGTGGCGATCAAAGTCACCTAGGTATAGGTGTCAACGCTGACTGCCAAAACAGGGCAAATAAACAAAACACAATCTATATGCAAGTTACGGTGGCCCAGATTGGTTTAGACATAAAAATGAATAAAATGGCTGTCTGTGCATTTAAGCATATACATAGCATCATTCAAGACAAAGGAAACATACGCTGGGTTGCGCCAAGAAAGACTTAGATGTCTTACATCTTATGATGGAGACTATGGGCAAACATAACAAGATGACCAACTATAGATGAATTGTCTCTTCAGAACTATTCAGACGCCATTTAGAAACATAATAATGTCCATATCATAAATAGGTATAACAAGAAATTGCTTGAAAACTGTGTCCTCTAGATGTCGGATTCAGTTGCAAACAGGGAAGTGTAAGAATGAATTTGGTACGCTTACCACATCTGGTGGACCCACTAACCGGTGGTGAGGGGTCAAACGAGCCTGGGATTTGTAAGGCCTGAGCCTATACTGGATCGATGTATGCAGTGAAGCTCAGCGGCAGGTGTCACTCACCGAACAGCAATGGATCGACAGGAAACGATCAATAGACTCTCACCAATGCGCACGGGTCATCTCGACATGTGAGGGTATGTGGATAAAGAAAACAGAGAGGTTTCAAATTTTTTGTTTTATATTAAAATTTGAACACTCAATAGTGGTCTGGATTTTCCCATGCTTGCCCACTAAGAATGTTCTCACACGTTTTATTCTAGCGCCACACTTTTCCCATTTATCTACTAGTCCACAATTTGTCACATTGTTGTGTTGGCAGCTTTAATTTTTGTAGGAAAGCGCAGCTATTCACCCACACTATAACTACTTTATGTATGTCCCATGCATATATTTCTCAATAAAGTTTTTTTTTTTTCCAATTAAAAAACTGATAACTTGTAAAGTTTTTTAAAGTTTCGTCTATGGACAATTTTGGGTACTTTAGGTTTTTGCGATTTCATGATTGCACACAATTTTTAGGATTGACATGTTTGGTATTTATTCACTTGAAGCAACCCCTTCTTTTATAGTTTACCAAAAATTGAGTAAAATATTGGGGTTGCTTGTACTAAAAAAAATTTTTATGTATTTTTTTTCCTAAAATATATGCCTTTGATAAACAGTTGTGCAAATATCACGTGACATAAAAAATTGCAGCCACCACCATTTTATTCTACACAGCCTCTGATTTCAGAAACTATATAATTGTTTAGAGATTTAAAGTCATTTCTACAAAAAAAATGCTGATTTAAATGTGTGCAAAAAATAAAAAAAATTGCCATGTTAACAAGTGGTTAAACTATTGTTTTCTGTTGGATTCAGAACTGGATTTTTTTGACCCGGGCATTGCCTTGCACTTGCTTTGACCATAGAGTGCCATAATATACGGTGAGACAATTTGTCATTTTATTATCCTGAAGTTGTCATCTTTATTTTCTCTCCAGCATATGGCTCCCTCTTGTGGCAGGTGCTGCTTTATTATACACAAGGACACAAGCAGAGTCATTGGAAAAATCTGCATGTTTTAAATCTGAGCTCCAAAAGGTCTTGCAGAAAACAGATTCAGCAAGCTTTTCACAGTGCAGCCTCTAGTCTTTCAATGATTGTGCACCCTGTCTGTCTGAGCTGCACTGGTCTGGTGGTGACAGAACCATAACACCGATAAGTTGGGCCTATTTCACTCACTCCCTGCATGCACAGCCAGGCACACCGCATTTTTGGCATTCTTCCTTTGGCTCAAGAATCAGTCTAGGGGTTTATTCTTAGGGTTTTTATTGAACATGAACTTGGACAGGGATGGGAGCATGGGATACCTACAACTGTAGAACATGAGGACTTGCTAGGCTTCTGGCTGCTACGTACAAAATGCAGGCTCTATTACACAACCTTAGGCTGTAAGGTACTCTCCCTTTGCTGACTTGCACAACTCCTGGCTGTATTGTACAGCTCTTGGTTGCACCGCACACACTTAGCCCTGGTTCACACCAGTGCGACTTGTCATGCGATTTGACAGTTCAAAATTGCATGACAAGTTGCACCCTATGTGCGGCAATGGAACTATTGAAATTGTTGCGACTTAAGTAGCAGCGACTTACAAAAAGGTTCCTGCACTACTTTTCTGCAACTCCATTGCGGCTTGCATTGGCTTCTGGTAAATTAGGTAATGAAGCCGCAATAAAATCGCACCCATCTGCAGCTTTGAAATTGCGTTGAAGTAGCACAATTTCAAAGTCGCACTGGTGTGAACCAAGGCTAAGGTGGTAATGCACGACTCCTGGCTGTATTGTACCGGCTTGTAATGGAAAGCACCCCACAGTCACTTCTCCTCTTCTCCACTGTGTAGCAGGATTAAGTACTTAATCAGCCCCAGAAAATGGAGCTTACTCACAGCTCTTCTCCTGGCTCTATCCAGGCTCTAATCTAGGCTTTCTCTCTCTCTCTCTCTCTGCAGTTGGCCCCCCAGCCTAGCTGGGACTTTAATGTCTTCAAAAAAGGACTCCTACAGCTTCTCCTCTGTTTCTCTGCACCAGGGGTAGAGCCCCCAGCACAGGGGTCCCCTCCAGAAGGCTGGATCCTGGAACTCTGCACCTTTGCTTCCAGGCCTCAGAACATTTATGGGCTCTCCCTCCGCCTACTGCTCATGCCTCCCCAGGGATTGGCTGGAGATCCATAAATATTCAGGGTGCCTGTTCTGCTATCCCTCCCTCTATACTTCTAGAAATATCCAGAAGACAAGGGGAAGTAGCAGAACAGCAGCCTGTGAGACATTGAACAGCCAAAAGCAATCAAACCCTGCTCCACTGATTACAGAGGAGCTAACTAAAAGTTCCTAGCAACCTACTCTAAGCTAGAGGGGTGCTACACTTCATACAGGATGTCTTTAGAATTTGAGCTTAATGGAGTGGTCACCAAACAGCCTGCATCCATATTAATCTATGTAAGAGGCAACCAAGATGAATAAGAGGCAGAGTCCCATGTGCATGCAGGGAGGGGCAGTGTGGTGCGGCGGCAGTAAACACAGAGTCCGATTGCAGAGAACAGAACTTGTATTAATGCACAATCCAGTAATTCACAACAAACCTGGCAGGAAGGCACTCGACCGGGAACACTCATTGCAATATCAGCAATGTGTAGCAGAGCAGGTCGCAGATGTGCTGACTGCGTCTATCTTGAGGGACGGAATGCGCCCTGGCTGGTCCAAGCCCAAGGATGGAGTGTTCCCTATCATTTCCCTACTTGTCTGGAACCTCTCCCTGCTGCTAATCACTGTCCCTGTCAGACGAGTGACCGGTCCCTACACTACCCAAACGTGAACTGAGCGCCAAGCCTGGAAGTCAAGGTCTTAACCACCTGAGACCCAGGCCAATTCTGACATTTCTCTCCTACATGTAAAATTCCAAATTTTTTTTGCTAGAAAATTACATAGAACCCCCAAACATTATATATGTTTTTTTTTAGCAAAGACCCTAAAGAATACAATGGCGGTCGTTGCAACTTTTTATCTCGCACAGTATTTGCGCAGCAATTTTTCGAACGCGTTTTTTTCAGAAAAAAAAACAGTTTCCTGCTTTAAAAAAAAACAAAACAGTAAAGTTAGCCCAATGTTTTTGCATAATGTGAAAGATGAAGATACGCCGAGTAAATAGATACCCAACATGTCACGCTTCAAAATTGCATGCGCTTGTGGAATGGCGCCAAACTTTGGTATTTAAAAATCCCCATAGTCGACGCTTTAACATTTTTTACTGGTTACATATTTTGAGTTACAGAGGAGGTCTAGGGCTAGAATTATTGCTCTCGCTCTAACGTTCGCGGCGATACCTCACATGTGTGGTTTGAACACCGTTTTCATATGTGGGCTGGACTTGCGTATGCGTTCGCTTCTGCGTACGAGCTCGCGGGGACAGGGCGCTTTAAAAAAAAAAATTTTTCTTTTTATTGTTCATTTTACTTTATTTTTTTAGTTCAACAACTTTAAAAAAAAAAAAAAAAAATATTTGATTACTTTTATTCCTATTACAAGGAATGTAAACATCCCTTGTAATAGGAATATTACATGATCGGACCTATTTACAGTGAGATATGGGGTCAATAAGACCCCACATCTCACCTCTAGGCTGGGAAGCCTAAAATCCAAAAAAAAAAAAAAAAAACGATCACCGCTTCCCAGCGGAGGCGGCGCCGTTTTTTGAATGCAGAGGCCGGGCGTGACGTCATAACATCGCGCCCGGCCTCCGAACGATCATAGAGACTCCGGCGGACCAAATCTCTATGATCATCATCCGGTGCCGGCGGATCCCGAGTCCGACTCACCGATGGAAGCGGTGAGTCGGTAGAAGCACCGGAGGGCGGCGGGAGGGGGGGGGGGGCGTCCCCTCCCGCCGCCCGTAAGAGCGATCAAGCGGTGGAACAGCCACTATGATCATTCTTATGGTGCAGGGAATCGCCGGCTGAAACCGGCAATATCTGAATGATGTCTGTAGCTACAGGCATCATTCAGATATACCCCTGAGACCAAAAAGACGTCATATGACGTACTCTGGGTCTCAGGTGGTTATAGCTGTTCTGCACACAATAATTTAACATTAGGCCATTTTATTCCATAGCATCTAAATAGTAATGAATGGCATTTTTTTTATCTATGTTACCTTAGAATTTCAGCCCGGTCTCTCCACACATCCATCTGTGTCTGTGGGCGGGGTCTATGCGGGTATCTGCATCACTTCCCTTGAGTTGCTGCAATGTCTCCTGGGATCTGGTGTCATTCATCCCGGGAGTCAGTGCGGACAACCGACACGAAACCTTGCGTGATTTCACAGGCGCCACCCGTTGTTATGGCAACATAGTTATTTACGCCGCTCGGCGCTATTGCCAGTGCTTTGCTTGTGGGCTTCAAATGCCCACAAGCAAAATGGAAATTCCGTGGTTTACTTTTTTAAAGTGCAGATCGGATCAACAAACGGACATGGATACAGGACAAACATCAAAAAAGTAAGTTTAAACTTATACTGAAATTAGTTGTAACAGGAGAAGGAAAAAAAAATGATTATGTGCAGAACCGCTTTAAATAGGATCTGCCTTACCCGAGATGGCTGCTAGAGTCACATGAGGAGGCAGCATCCAATCAGATAGCTTCCCCAGTGACCCTGGAAACCATAACGTCCTCTCCCCCTGCTATGCCGCTGCGGTTTGGCACCACCTGCAGTGGAGAAAGTAGACTGCACCTGCCTATGCAGGTCTGTTTATTTAGGTCTCATAGGAGATGTTAAGCCTAGGACAAGATCACCTGCAAAGTCCAAGGAGTGGCACAGCCACAGAAAAGATCAAGCTTGTTTTCCAGGCATTACTTACCCAGGTCACAGTCCTCACATCAACCCCACCAGTAGGTGTGTCCTGGCCTCGCCCCCCATACTCCCGGAGTCTATGGGTAGCTATCCAGGCAGATAACCTTTTTCTGCACACACAATAATTGACTGCTGTTTCTTGTCTTTGTCTTTTTTTGGCACGTTGCAGTTTTTAATATACACGTGAATGACACATGTGATATGCGGTAAAACTGAAAACAACAAGAATAATATAACATTACCATACAATAGTAAACATCAACAAAAATAATAACTAAAATTACTAACTCCTTTCCCTGATAGCTTGTGGAGGAGGAAAATAAATGTTGCTTACCTCCGATGCCATGGATGGGGAGAGATAGCATCTAGGCTGCTGCCATGATATTGAACATGTTTATCCCTGTGGTTGTTTCACTTCCTGACTAAAGAGGATATGACGATTTTTACATCACTTCCTAAGTAGCTGGATAATATCTCTTATAAACTATATTAATGTTTGGCCAGTAGGTGGCGCAAGCGTAACAGCTAACCTAGAACAAACAATTTATAGCTTAATAATGCAACAACACAATATACAAATGAAATGACAAGGTACCGTATTTATCGGCGTATAACACGCGTGGCGTATAAAATCGGGGGAAAGTCGTGGGTGCGTGTTATACGCCGATCCCCCAAAAAAAAGTGCCAAGAAAAATCAAACGGCGCCGAAAAACAGCGACCGCCGTCAATAAAAAACGAGCGCCGCCGAAAAAAAAAACGAGCGCCGCCGAAAAAGACCGATCTGTCTGTTCGGCTCCGCTCGCCGTCCCGCCTCCCTGCGCTTGCTTCCGAAACAGCCGGGAGGCGGGCCTGCGAGCGGAGCCGAACAGACGGCTCAGGCTTTTCCGGCTCCACTCGCAGTCCCGCCTCCCTGCGCTCGCTTCCGAAACAGCAGGGAGGCGGGACTGCGAGCGGAGCCGAACAGATGGCTCTGGCTTTTCCGGCGGCGCTCGGTCTTTTCCGGCGGCGCGGTCTTTCTAGGCGGCAAATTTAAATGTGGGCAAGCTGCAAAAGACGCTGGCAAGCTGCAAATGAAACTGACAAGCTGCAAATGACACTGACAAGCTGCAAATCACACTGGGCAAGCTGCAAATCACAGTGGGCAAGCTACAAATCACAGTGGGCAAAGCTGCAAATGATGCTGGGCAAAGCTGCAAATGACGCTGACAAGCTGCAAATGAAACTGACAAGCTGCAAATGACACTGACAATCTGCAAATCACACTGGGCAAGCTGCAAATCACAGTGGGCAAGCTACAAATCACGCTGGGCAAAGCTGCAAATGATGCTGGGCAAAGCTGCAAATGACGCTGACAAGCTGCAAATCACACTGGCAAGCTGCAAATCACACTGGGCAAGCTCCAAATCACACTTGGCAAAGCTGCAAATGACGCTGGGCAAGCTGCAAATGACGCTGGGCAAGCTGCAAATGACGCTTAAATGTAAGTGTTTTTTTCCCTAAACTTCCCTCCTAAAACTTTTTTTCCTTAAAATGCCCTCCTAAACTTGGGGTGCGTGTTATACGCCAGTGCGTGTTATACGCCGATAAATACGGTAATTCTCTTTTCTGAACCTCAGAAGAGAGAAAGTATCCTGGAGACATAACAAGGTGAGAAAGGACCCCTACAGAGCAGGGTAGAGAGGCCAATGCATATAGGACTGGAAGAAAATTTTGTCGAAATCTGTGACGTACCCAGGCAACCTTTGTAAAAGAGCTTCAAGCAAGCTACTTCTTATTTAAAAGAGGCAGAAAAGTCATGTTTGCCCAGACTGGACAGATCGGCGCTAGCTTGAGTTTTTTCAGTCGCTTATGGGCGGAATCAATTGCAGATCCCTGGGTCATCAAAACTGTATCTCAGGGAAACGCCTGGAAATTCAGAAGACAATTTAGAAATGCTCATGTTCCAACAAAGATTCACAGTTGCCCAAAACAAAAGGCAAGTGTTAAATCAATACATATGAAAACAATGCTCCCTCAGCAGGCGATTATACTAGCTTCAAAGGTTCCAAGAATCGGAGGGTGTACTCACATGGAGACCGAAGCTCGATTTACAAAAGATCAACAGACACACCTCAACAGAAATCCTCAAAATGGAATTGCAACAGTCGATCATTTAGTCTATTTATGCTTTATGCTATCTATCTGACGATTTAAAGGATACGTATCCATAAAACCTTGTGGTTCGCAGTGAGCGTCCAACACTTTAAATTAGGCTGCCTGCCTGTTGGCTCTCCAGCCCCCCCACTCTTTTTCCTCTGCACCTTTACAAAGATACTGATGGCCATAATCACAATTCAGAGAAAGAGAGAGAGGTTGTAACACTGCACCATTGTTTAGAGAATGTACTGTTAGTACAGAAATAGGAGACGCTCAGTGAGCGCAGAGGCAAGTTAATAACAAGACTGTAAACATTATGCTGTATTGGAAACTGTTGTACTAAAAAAAGTCACCTGACCCCAATGCAAGACCTGAAATATTTAGGCATGGAGTGTATTACTTTCGCACACCATACTAGAGTACAAAATATGGTTAAAAGGGTGCTGCATGGACTCCTGAATGTCTGCATGCAGGAGGGAGAGGAACCTAGTTCATCTTGTTTCCTCAGTCACAGGGAGGCAGCATCTGACTGCACATTATGTGACTTTAGCAGCCATCTTAGGTCAGGCAGAGTCTATTTAGGTCCTTGGATACCGGGTTCTGCACGCATTTTTGAGACAGTGTAGGGATAGGATACCCATCCGGGACAGTGCTTAGCATCAGGGAAAGGTTTCCGGAGGAGTAAGAAAAGTGCAGGGACACTCCATCCTTCCTTGAAACATCCCCATTCGAGTATGAACAGGCCAGGCCACATTCCACCCCTCGAGACAGATGCTGTTGGCTTCCCTGAGACTTCCATCTTCTGAAAATTTGCTGTAACATCTTGTGAGTGTTCCCGGTTGGGCTCCCTTCCCACCAGGCCCTTTGTGTACTGTATTGCTGTACTTCCGTTACGATACATTCCTGCTTTTGCACCTGGACCTTGAGTGGTTTCTGCCCGCCACACCACGCTGCACCTACCCACATGCACACCTGCGAACTCTTGCACAAAGCTCTTTTTTATTGCATGATCATATAGCAAAATAATGTTTTGGGACCCCACCGAGAACCTTTATCGGGTATGTCATAAAACATGAAAGATGCTTCATCACCCTTCAGAATGCTGTTTCTTTGCTGGACATCCTGGTCATCAGGAGGAGCATGGCAGTAGACCTTTAGGTGAAAAGTGCCTCAATAAATTAAGGACTTTAACAAGGACTATTTGTATAAAGTGGGAGCAGTGGCATTCAGCAACATTACTTTGCCCAGTGAACGACACTGAATTTGCATCAGAAGATTCACATAGCTCAGAACATGAAGCAATAGCTCTGGTGGTGGACGCACAAGAGAAATCTCTTCCCTTGTCGCTCCCCCTCCTGCCTTGTGGACCGAAGTTTCAGTTGATTCCAGTGGGAAAGCCTACAGAGCCCATTGTCAGGGCAAGACAACTGAAGGAATATGGATGTTCGCCATGAAGAACATAATAATAAGAATATAATGTCCATCCTACTGAAGTTGAGAGCATCATTCTACACCCTGAAAGCTCTTTAGCATGTCCTCTCTTGGGCCAATCAGACCAGCATACGCTAGAGAATGGCAGTAGAACCAGATGGCAAGGGGGCACAAGAACAAGACATAGAAGACATAAAGGTGTGGACACAGAAGTGGCTGAAAAATATCACAGCAGGGAACATCCCAGGAAACCTAAATGTGCAAGCAGACCTTATCTCCAGATTGGTGCAAGTCAACAATAAGTGGGCGCTGCATCCAGAGACATTCCAGTGGATAGTCCACATATGGTTTGTGTGGTGGATCTGTTTGCTTCACCACACAACTAAAAGCTGAGTTAGTTTTACTCCAGGTTCCCCTATCCATAAGCACAGGGGATCTATGCCCTGGCAACCCATTATAACTTTCGATCAGCCTATGCATTTCTGTTGACCCTGCAAAATTTCTTGAAAGATTATGCCTGATATTGGCAGTGATCCTATTCTGACCATAAAGGTCCCAGTTCTTGTTTCTGTTGTACCTCAGTCAGCAACACCCAGTGCCAATACTGCTGCATCCACATCTCCTGACACATGAGTGTAATGCCGTGTACACACGATCGGAAATCCCACCAGCAAAAGTCCGATGAGAGCTTTTGGTCGAAAAACGCGACCGTGTGTATGCTCCATCGGACTTTTGCTGGCGGAATTTCCGCCAGCAAAAGATTGAGAACAGGTTCTCTATTTTTCGGTCGGAAAAGGTTCCTATCCGAAAATGTGTTCGTCTGTAGCAATTCCGACGCGCAAAATTCCTACGAAACAATTAGACGCATGCTCCGAAGCATTGAACTTAATTTTCTCGGCTCGTCGTAGTGTTCTTGACGGTCGAAAGTTCAGAGAACTTTTGTGTGACCGTGTGTATGCAAGCCAAGCATGAGCGGAATTCCGTCGGAAAAAAGATCCATGATTTTTCCGAGGGAAAATCCGCTCGTGTGTACGGGGCATTACTGTATATTATGTGTGTTGAGCAAGGCTATACCTAGTGGTCTGGAGGTTGAGAGAGACTGATGAGGTCAGATGCTCGCACCAAAATCTGATGAGCGCCAGGATGCCCAGTACCAATGGGGTCTATGAGGGAATCTGGGGAAATTGAATGCAATATTCCACAGGCGTAGTATTTGATCCATTTAGGCCACATCTTCAAAATGTACTTGATTTCATACAGCTGGGCCTCAACTAAGGCCTTAGCTATCCATCTATGAAAGTCCTGACATCAGCACTATCCATTTTTATGATGTTTCAGCGAGCCATGAGAGAACTTCAGGGCCAGTTCCTGCAGGGAGCAAAAAATCTAAGACCACCTCGACAACCATTTTTCACAAAATGGGACCTGGTCCCCGAGTATCTTTCCAAGACAACCAAAGGAGTTCAACTGGCTGTTATGACAGCATACCAGCTTCATTGCTTTTTAACTCACTAACCTGCAACTAGCCTGTAGGTCAGGAAAGCCAGAAGTCCTTATTGGCCTATTTGTTCTAGGTCACTCATGCAGTTGGGTTGATTTACTAAAGCTAAATAGATGTAATGTAACTTTGTTAAGAATACCGAATGAGGGTCAATGAAAAAAAAAAAGCATTTTTTTCCAGTGGCGGCCTGTCCATAAGGGGCACGCGGGCCACACGGGCGCCGCCACCCCATCCATGCGTCCGGCCCCCTAATCTACATGCAGGGCACCTGAGGCTGTCATTGGCTTTAAAAAAGGTTGGGTTCCCCCACTTGTGTGACAATAGCGAATGGCCCTGGAACGATGAACTGCAGCCCGGATCCATGTGTGCCTGATCTGCCTCCTTCCTAAGGTAAGGAGGCCTCTGATCGCTGCCGTATTCCCGTCCATCTACCATGTGGGGGGGGGGGGGGGATCACTGCATTCCCATCCGTCTCCTGTGTGTGTGTGTGTGTGTGTGTGTGGGGGGGGGGGGGGATCGCTGCATTCTCATCCATCTCCGGCATGGAAGGGGTTGCCGTTGGTTTGCCCCCCCCAAATATTGAGCACCAGCCGCCACTGATTTTTGCTATCACAATATTGGATGATGGAAATCAGCAGAGCTTTACAATTAATAGGCTTTGGGGAAAATTAGTGCAACTGCACTTGCAAAGTGCCCATTCTATTTGCGATTTGTGGTGAAGCAGCGCTAAATACCTCTACAAAAATATTAAATATGGATAGCTAATAATAAAGTGCTAATACTGTTCCTGGGTATCTCTAGACCAATCTTACAGTTTAAAGTGCTAATATGTGAAAGGGAGGCTTGGTTCTTGGAATGTGAAAGGGAGGCTTGGTTCTTGGAATGTGAAAGGGAGGCTTGGTTCTTGGAATGTGAAAGGGAGGCTTGGTTCTTGGAATGTGAAAGGGAGGCTTGGTTCTTGGACTGTGAAAGGGAGGCTTGGTTCCTGTAGGGGTTTACAGAACAGTGTGAAGATGTATGCTGACCGATAGAAAGTGTCTGACTTTGGGACAGACAATTTATTTAAAGGAGCTGGTCGTGGAACTCGGTGTCTAGTGGAGAAATAGCCTTGAGACTGCAGTGACCATATACCCAAAGAGGAGGAAAAGGACACATCGGTGGTGTACATTTGTTGATGCACGACTAGACCCATCTGGGGTCTTCCTTTGAGGTGAGAGGCTGGCACACACAGGGCGTGGATTGGAAAAGGATTTCTACAAGTTATTATACTATCTACATTTGGACCTTTTCCTTTCTTTGCTGCACTTACTACTATAGAGACTATTGGTTAGCATTTGAAGTTACATTAGTCATCCCTGTACATTTTATATATATCGTTTTGATGTCACTATTATTGCATTATTTTGCACATTGAGTAGTGATATTATTATAAGCACTTTAACCACTTCAGCCCCAGAAGAATTTACCCCCTTCCTGACCAGAGCACTTTTTGTGATTCGGTACTGCGTCGCTTTAACTGACAATTGCGCGGTCGTGCGACGTTGAACTTAAACAAAATTGACGTCCTTTTTTTCCCCACAAATAGAGCTTTCTTTTGGTGGTATTTGATCACCTCTGCGGTTTTTATTTTTTTGCGCTATAAACAAAAAAGAGCGGCAATTTTTAAAAAAACGCATTACTTTTTGCTATAATAAATATCCCCCAAAAATATGTAAAAAAAAACATTTTTTTTTCCTCAGTTTAGGCCGATATGTATTCTTCTACATATTTTTGGTAAAAAAAAAAATCGCAATAAGCGTTTATTGATTGGTTTGCGGAAAAGTTATAGCGTCTACAAAATAGGGGATAGATTTATAGCACTTTTATTATTTTATTTTTACTAGTAATGGCAGCAATCTGCGATTTTTTTTATCGTGACTGCGACATTATGGCGGACACATCGGATAATTTTGACACATTTTTGGGACCATTGGCATTAATACAGCGATCAGTGCGATTAAAAATGCATTGATTCCTGTAAAAATGTCACTGGCAGTGAAGGGGTTAACACTAAGGGACAGTGAAGGGGTTAACTGTGTTCCCTGGGAGGTGATTCTAACTGAAGGGGGAGGGACTAACTACAGGAAGTGACGGATCGTGGTTCCTAGTAAGCATGAGCTCTGGCGTGTTCGCACAGCCCACGTGCAGAGCCCGCCAGGAAGTCGGCTCTGCGCTGCGCTAATCACAGGCGGTGAGACATTTCCCGCTGCGCGGCTGCAGAGATCGGGAAATGTCTCACCACCTGTGAACACGCCGGAGCCCATCCTTAGTTCCTAGCTAATAGGAACACACAATCTGTCACTCCTGTCAGAACAGGGAAGTGTGTGTTTACACACACTTGTCCCTGTCCTGTGTCTCCAGCTCACGATCGCTTGTGGCCTGCAGTCATCACGACCATCGGCCACGAGCATCGGCTCCCCCGCTGTGCAGCGGGCGCACGCACGCACGCTGGCTATCCGGACCCCGTGAGCCAACGTATAGTTACGTGGTTTCGTGCAGGGGAGCCAACCTGCCGCAGTAAGACTGCGGCGGCTGGTCCGGAAGTGGGTAATATTAGCACTTTAAACTGTAAGATTGGTCTGAGATACCCGGGAACAGTATTAGCACTTTATTATTAGCTATTCATATTTAATATTTTTGTAGAAGTATTTAGCGCTGCTTCACCACAAATCACATATACCTTTGGTGCTGGCAACACTCAGCAGCTTTATATTTAGTTGCACCTGGGCACTTTACTACTTATATTGTTTACACGTTTAGTGGCGCATTAGTACTTCACGTTTTAATATTTTGCCCATTCTATTTGCCTTTAGACCCCTTTCACACTGAGGCATTTTAGTGCTAGAAATAGCCTCTAAATAGCGCTTGAAAACCGCCTCCTATTCATTTCAGTTTGTCTTTTCACACTGGGGGGGGGGGGGGGGGGGGGGGGAGGGGTACGCTTCCAGAACGTTAGGAAAGGTCCTGCAAGCAGCATCTTTTCGGCAGTTTAGGAGCGCTCCCAAAACGCCCTGCCCAATGAAATGAATTCAGAAGCGTCACAACAGGGGTGCTTTTAACCACTTCTTTGGGGTTAAAAGTGCCCCGCTAGCAGTGATGTAAGTAACTGAGTTAAAATAAACAGAGTTACTTAACGCAGTTACTTTAGAGGGTAACGAGTAATCTAACTGATTACTTTTCCCCTCATGGTAACGCAGTTCCCATTACTTGGGCGGCGTTACAGCAATTACATCTACCGCCACTAGATGGCAGTAGTGTAATTCCGGTGTCCTGGCAAAAAAGTTCCCCTGCCGGATAAGGACCCCCTGTACTGCGCAGGCGCAGCGCTTGCCCAGTACAAAGGACTACGGAGCTTACGAAAATTGCCGAACCTAAACAGCTCTGAGTGAACTCTACACCGCGCAGGTGCAGTTAACATGTAATTGTACGAGGCGATGCCGCACGCTCCCGATGCTCGTGCTACTCTGCAAGGGGCGTCTATTGTGTAACTAAGGGGTGGGTCTAGTATTACTGTAACCAAGGGGCACATTTATTATTATTATTGTTATACATCGAGCTCTGCCCATTTATTTAACATTCGCCCTCTTCTGTAGCCATCCGCCCCTTACACGATATAATAATAGACCCGCCCCTTGCTTACACGCTATAACAGATCTGCCCCTTGGTTAGAGTAATAATAGAGCAGCCCCTTGGTTACACGATATGGTCAGTTACTTTGCTGCGTAACTAATTACTTTTCCAATGTAGTAACTGAGTTACTAACGCAATGACTTTTTGGGAGAAGTAATTTATAACTTAACTAATTACTTTTATAACCACCTGAGATCCGCGCTATACCCGAATGACGGCTACAGCGTGGATCTAAGATGCCGGGACGACATCTATTGACGTCGTCCCGGCCACGAGCGGCCTGCGCGCCCCCTGAAGGGCGCGCGGCGTGCTCTGTGATCAGCGAGTCTGTGAGACTCGCTGGATCACAGATCCGAGTAAGGGGTCGATCCCGACCCTTACCACGTGATCAGCTGGCAGCCAATGACAGCTGATCATGTGATATCAACAGAGCCGGTAATCGGCTATTTTTCCGCCTCGCGCTGATAGCGTGAGGAGAAAAAAAAAAAAGCCGATCACCGGCGGCAGTGAGAGAGACATCAGTCCCTCTCACTGCAATGTGCCCAGCGTCCATGGTGCCCACCTGTGCCCTATAAAAGTCCCCCCTTCCAGTGCCCACTAGCTCCATCTGTCAGTGCCCACAGTGCCATCTGTCAGTGCCCACAGTGCCATCTGTCAGTGCCCACAGTGCCAGTGCCCACAATGTGCCTTTACAGTGCTGCACATCAGTGTCACCTACCAGTGCTCATCAGTGCCACCTACCAGTGCCACCCATCCGTGCCCATCAGTGACATCTTTTCTGTCCCCACCAGTGCCACCTTATCTGTGCCCACCAGTGCAGCCTATCAGTGCCCACCAGTGCAGCCTATCAGTGCCCACCAGTGCAGCCTCATCAGCGCATATCAATGAAGCAGGAAAATTACCTGTTTGCAAAATTTTATAACAAACTATTAAACATGATTTTTTTTTTTTTTCCATCTTTTTTTGTTTGTTTAGCAAAAAATAAAAACCCCAGCTGTGGTTAAATACCACCAAAAGAAAGCTCTATTTGTGGGAAAAAAATGATAAAAATTTAATTTGTGTACAGTGTTGTATGACCGCCCAATTGTCATTCAAAGTGTGTCAGCGCTGAAAGCTGAAAATTGGTCTGGGCAGGAGGGGGGTTTAAGGGCCCAGTAAGCAGGTGGTTAAAGTAAGATGACCAACACTGCCCGCTAGTGGCCGAAAAGCGCAGCTTAAACAGCGCTAACGTGGCCGTGGCCTCAGTGTGAAAGGGGTCTTAGTAAATCCACCACAATGTATTGAAACCGGTGGCTCACCATGACAGCCAGGCAAACAGTATTTTTAGAAAGAGAGTTTATTAGTAGACTACTTTCCTGACATGTGCCCTTTAACTTGTTAGAATTCACACGATAAAGGACTGTGTTGTTTGTTTGATAAGATTAGTACACAGGAAGAGTGGTGATCGCACCCTCAGGAGCCATTCAGATGCTTGTGTTCATTATCTTCCTTAAGAAACAGGATGGAATGTTGCCGTTATGGGCAGCAGAGCTATTTATGATGAGTACGGTTGTGTTTAATGCTTTGTGGTTTTTGCAGTTTTACGTTTTTAGATCCCTTGCAAGTGTCAAGTGTTTATATATACACAAAAATGTTTTCTGGGAGTAACGTATAGATAGATCTGTCTTTGTCTTTGCAGAAATGAAGCTAGCATGTCTAGGAGTGTGGGCAGATTATAGACCTCTTTCACAAGGGCGGACCGTTCAGGTCCTCCTGTCCGTCTTCATCCAATTCCCCATAGAGGAGAGCGGCGCTCTGACAGGTCGGTCCCTGCACAGAACGACCTGTCATCTGCCTGCTCAGCAGGGATCGACGGATCGATCCCCCACCAAGCAAAGCGAAGCCCATACACAGACACGTCCGTGTGAAAGAGGCCTATGTCTATAAAGATGTCCCTCAGGATAGCCCAGACCACTGTGAGTGCACCTGGGAACTTTTGAAAATTGCAGTTCCTGAGAATAGAGGCAGGTTAAGGGGCGAGGTGGTGGGTGGGGCTATTCGTGGCAAGCATAGTGCGCCATGGTAAGTGGTGGGTACATCAAAATTGCACTAACAGTGGCAGAAGTGTAAAACCTGAGTCTACATACAGAGTGCAGGGGTCAGATGTATGTAGTGCACAGAGTGCAGGGGTCAGATGTATGTAGTGCACAGAGTGCAGGGGCCAGATGTATGTAGTGCACAGAGTGCAGGGGCCAGATGTATGTAGTGCACAGAGTGCAGGGGCCAGATGTATGTAGTGCACAGAGTGCAGGGGCCAGATGTATGTAGTGCACAGAGTGCAGGGTTCAGATGTATGTAGTGCACAGAGTGCAGGGGCCAGATGTATGTAGTGCACAGAGTGCAGGGGCCAGATGTATGTAGTGCACAGAGTGCAGGGGCCAGATGTATGTAGTGCACAGAGTGCAGGGGCCAGATGTATGTAGTGCACAGAGTGCAGGGGCCAGATGTATGTAGTGCACAGAGTGCAGGGGCCAGATGTATGTAGTGCACAGAGTGCAGGGGCCAGATGTATGGAGTGCAGGGGTCAGATGTATGGAGTGCAGGGGTCAGATGTATGGAGTGCACAGAGTGCAGGGGTCAGATGTATGGAGTGCAGGGGTCAGATGTATGGAGTGCAGGGGTCAGATGTTTGTAGTGCACAGAGTGCAGGGGTCAGATGTATGTAGTGCACAGAGTGCAGGGGTCAGGAATATGTAACATAGAGAATGCAGCCCTGTGCGATGCACACTGCTGAGTCCTGCACCGTGTCTGATGCATTCTCCTGAGCCTTGTGCAATACGGACTCCTGAGCCCTGTGTGATATGCACCGTTGAGTCCTGCGCCCTCTACGATTTGATATCTTGAGCCCTGCGTCTTGTGCAATATGCACCGTTGTGTCCTGCACCCTGTGCGATGTGCTCTCCTGAGCCCCCCGTGACCTAGATGGGGTAAGTGCGGGGCTGGATGACCAACCCGACCGCCCGCGATGGTGACCCAACCAACCGACAGCATGGGAGGCGGTGGTTGTTTGCGCCCCCCCCCCCCAAAATAAAAACCACCAGCCGCCATAGGTCAGAATATAAAATAAACCCTTCCTGCAGACTGCACACATAACGTATATGTGGCCTCTTGGAAGTGGGCTTTTTTTCTGTGGGGCCACATATATGCATATTTCCCTTTGCCCTGGGAGAGCTCACCACACAGCGCGCTCCCAGCATAGAGCCCGGGCTCTCACTGAGACCTCCCGGTCACGTATTAAGTATCGGGACACGGGACTCTCTGTTCCGGGTCACCTGATCGTTGTAATAGCCTCAGATTTACTATCAGCCCCTATAGCCTGCCCCTGTGTTTACTGACTCTTCTGAATGAAGAGGAAGCAACATTGTAGGAAAATGTAAGTAAGTGTGTAAAAAAAAAAAAAAATAAAGGGGAAAAAAAAAATTAGAAATAAAGAAAAATGAACAAGATTAAGGTTTGTCAGGGTTAGTGTTGGGTTCAAAGGTCAGGGTCAGGGTCAAAGGTCACAGTCAGCATGTTTTGGGTAGAATAATAAAAAAAATTTTAACCACTTTTACCACTACCATCTAGCCAGCAAAAGACGTAACTAAACTGTTCCATCTACCTAAGTTAAAAGGCTTTCCAGCCAGGGTAATGGGTAGATGCAGCAGCAGGGTGGGTAGGCTTTAACCCAGGCTGTGTTGTGCTTGGAGCGCATTCACTGGCATGATCCCAGTGCAAAGACTGAACATTCACCGTCACTTCTCATCGCTCAGTTGGCTAGCTTGAAGGTGTGCTAAGGACCTATTGTACTGTTTTGTATATTGCCCAGCCCATGTGCACCTTTCTATTTTTGTTGATTTAAAATAGATCAGAGCGACCACCTTTGTTGCATTCTTGCCCTTTTAATAATTATCCCCACCGAGTCCTGAGTGCCGTATTAAATACTTACCTTTCAAAATCTTCAGTGTGCAGCCCTACCTGAGCCCACATAGCCTTCTTACTAATAACTTCCCCATTAAGTCTCCCTTACTTACCGGAATCCATCTGCCCTTAGCTCAGACATTCAGGCAGGAGGGTGACCATAGATGTCCTCTCGTGATCGCACTCCTTTGGACTCGGCTGATCACAGAGCAGGGCAAAGGGCCAATCACAGTGGCCCTTTAACACATATTCAGCTATCAGCCAATGACAGCTAATCATGGAAGTAAACAGAAGCCCGTTGCTGCTTTTTTTCTCCTCACGATCAGCATAAGGAGTGAACAAGAAAGCTGGTAACCAACTTCCATTACAGGGACATCAGTCCCAATCTGTACCAATCAGTGCTGCCAATAAGTGCCTATCAGTGCCTCATCATCAGTGTCACCTGCTGCATATCAGTGCCACCTACCTTGTTTCCCCAAAAATAAGACCTAACGTTATTTTCCAGGTGGGCTGCAATATAAGCCCTACCCCGAAAATTAGCCCTAGTTTAAAATGCTTGTTAAAGCCTATAATCCAATGTGTGTGTTTCTGTAATATAATTGTGGTAAAGAGAGCTCTGGCAGGGCAGAGCGGCGCTATAACGAAGGTATTTGGCACCATTATATTACAGAAACACACACATTCTACATTATATACTACTGTAATAGAGTGGATTATAGGATTTTACAAGCATTTTAACTTGGTTCACACAGGGGATTTTTTTCAGGCAAGGGTAGAGAGGGGGAGAGAAGACAGCACATTACATGGTAAGACCTACCCCAAAAATAAGCCCTACTGTGTCTTTTGTTGCCAAAATTAATATAAGACCCGGGCTTTTTTTGGGGGAAACACAGTATCAGTGCCCATCCTTCAGTGCTGCTTATCAGTGCCACCTCCTCAGTGCCCTTCAGTGCCATCTTACAGTGCCACCTTATCGGTGCCACCTCATCAGCACACATCAGTGAAGGAGAAAAATTACCTGTTTGCAAAATGTTATAACTATGAAAATTGTTTTTTTTTAAACAAAAAATAAAAACCCAGCAGTGATTAAATACCACAAAAAAAGAAAGCTCTATTTGTGTGAAAAAAAATTATAAAAATGTTGTTTGAGTGCAGTATTGCATGACCGCGCAATTGTCATTCAAAGTCCGACAGCGCTGAAAGCTGAAAATTGGCCTGGGCAGGAAAGGGGTGAAAGTGCCTGTTAGTGAAGTGGTTAAAAATTAATTAAATAGCGTTTTCGGTTTGTGGTGCTCAGATGTAATGTAATTCTGTAGAGACAGGATACTTTGCATTGTTCTACTATGGCAATTTACTGCATATTGGCAGTACTGAATTTCTTGCTGCCATCTACTGGTCATTAGTAGTTATAGCAGGTTTTAGTTCAACGGGTTATACATAGGGAACTCCAAGAGGTTGCACCAATGAGAAGTAGGTGCTTTCATCGTCCACATGTAGCACCCTTCTAGATAGGTGCTAGGATTAGGTAAATTTATCTCTGGCTTACTGTATTCAGTGGAGCTGCTATTTTGTTGCTAGGCAAATGTGGTGTTGATCAGTGTATCTGTGTTGATTATTCCGGCCTGTTCAGTGTTTCAGCTGCTGCAGGTTCGATTGCTCTCTCTGCTTTCTAGAGAACTGTGGAGCAATGCAAATGGCCAGCATGAATATTTATACAGCCCTGGCCAGTCCCAGAGAGGGTCGCCCTGAATTCTGCTGGAAGTCTGTATAAATACTCAGAGAAACAAAGCTTCCAAGTCTTTTCCTGTAGGGGAGGAATGAAAAAATGTACAGCGCTAATAAGACTTGTAAACCCCAGGTCTAAACCTATAACCTAAATAGTGATCACAAAATGCATGTAAAACAGGTGCAGTGTATAGGGCTTAGAGAGCAGTAAACCGACGCGTTTCGTCTTACAGGACTTCAACTGGGTATAAACCTGCTCCCCTGCACTGCGCTGTGTGTATATGAACTGGGCTTAGTTCAAATATCTCATAGTGGATGGCGTGCGCTTATCCCCTTGCTTTCACTCACCAATCACAGGAGTGTTTTGTGGGGGTCATGCCGTACACGTCACTAAACCATGTGATATGCGTCATTGCCCTTGCCTCAGAGGACTGCGTGCGTTTCTCCCCTCGCTTCCACTCATCAATCACGGGAGTGTTACGTGGGGGTCACGCTGTACACATCACAAACAGGCGTCATTACCTGCACAATGTTTTGGCAAGCGACCAGGCCTCGATATGATTGCGGTCACATGATCTGTGACACGCCTCGCAGGATGCAGTGCGTGAATTCTCATTGCTGCTTGATGTATATATGGACATAGGTTTGAAAATGATCAATGGAAGAACACAGACGGACTAAAGGATGGTACAATAAAATCTGTGCTTGTTTGGTAAAGGCATTGATGTCCCAGTCAATATTCACCCCGTAGGGCGAATATGATTTTAGTTGGTAAATCCAGAATGTATCAAGACGTGATACCCCCCCCCCCCCCCCCCCTGTAAACAAAAGTCACCTCTCCAATGGGGGACAAATTTGTCTATAATTTGGAATTTTGTACCCAATGCCCATTTGTACCCAATGGGCATTGCTCGACGGTGCAGTGGGACCTGGAGGATTAAAAAGGGAGGGATTGGCTAGGCCCAAATGAACAGTACCTCCCATTCTCTCTATAGGTAATGGTCTCATAGGGTTAGTAATGAAGTGTCTTTGTATATTTACTTTGCGTATACATTTCTGTACATCAATAGACGTGGCAAATTTATTCAGTTTTTTCGAAGGGACAAATTTAAGTCCTTTAACCAAAATTGACTTTTCGGCATCTGTGAATGTGGAGTGGCTGAGATTGAAGATACCCTTATCATTTATGTTCTTTTTCTTTTTCCTGGCACGCCGCCCCAGGAAGGAACACAACTCAAGGCGGGACTAGCTACCCCCTTAAGCAACCCTGCCATGTGCTTGCTGTTCGTGAGGCCTCAGGTGGGTAACCCCGGATGCCTTAAACCTGCAGTTGCAGGGAGCTCACTGGGGGGCTGTCTGCTAAAGCTCTAGTCTGGCATCACTGGAGTAAAAGGTGTTGCATAGATGTTTGAAGGAGGCAACCAACTTTCCAGGGACATGTTGTGAGTACAGACTGCTGTGAGAGATCTTAGAGACTTTTGGGCTGCTTCCACCTGTAGCATACCTGGTGATGGAGCCTGATGTGTAGAGGAAGGCCTCTCTTGCAGCTCTGGCTCAGGAGCCCTGGTAGTGTAACAGGGAACAGTGACAAGCATGGCACAGCTGAATCAAGTATGGGAAGAAGAGCCAAGGAAAGGTCAGACAGTCCAAGTTGGCAACTAGCAGGCAGATCAGACACAGCCAGAAGAGTAGTCAGGAGTCAGACCGGATTTGGTAATATCAAGGCAGGTTAGCAGAAGGCCAGGGGTAGGCGCAGGCAGAGTTCAAGCAAGGTCAGGAGAAGATCAGGTTGGCAACGGGTGAGCAATATAAGAACAGATGCTTCAGGAATGCAATAGACCACATGGCACTGACACAGGGCAGGCGATCGTGCACTCGCTAAATGGCCATGAACATGGCTTACAGGGACCTTGCACCTGCGCACATTTATGCGTCTTCCCTGACACCACCCCTCTGTTGCTAGAGACTCAGCTGTGTATTTGTGTAAAGGGGACATTGGCTGGTGTTCTGAAGAGCTCAGTCCAGTAGTGGCGCTTCCATAAGGGCCCCCCTAAATCCATGCGCCCAGCACCTAGTCTACATGCAGGGCACCACACGCATGGATTTCAGTGTTTGTTTGTTTTTTAAGCACATGATTAGAGCCTGAGACTCTGGCTTAAAAAAATGGTGGGCTCGGGGGGCAGAGCACTGCCCCCTGAGCCCACCCAGTTGTGTGGCAATAGCGAATTGATATTTGCAATTGTCTTCCTGATTCTCCTCCCGGCCAATCAGGAAGCAGGTCCTGTGAACTGATTGGCCAGGGAGTCTTAGGACTCCTGGCCTATCGGGTCTCAGAACCCACTTCCTGTTCGGTCAGAAGGAGAAGCAATGGCCCGACTCTTCGCAAGCTTTGCACGCTGGAGGGAGGAGCAACAGCCCTACAACGGATCCTTGTTATCTGCCTCCTAAGGTAAGGAGGCCTCTGATCGCCACCTTCTATCAATCTTATGCGGCGTACACACGGTCGGAATTCTTGTCGGAAAAAGCTCTGATGGTTTTCCCGTCGGAATTCCGACGGAATTTCGCTCAAACTGTCTTGCCTACACACGGTCACACCAAATTCCGACGGTCTGTAACACAGCGGCATAAAACACGTTGGACAGCACTATAAAAGGGAAGTTTAATGCTTCCGAGCATGTGTCGAATTGTTTCCGAGCATGCGTCAAATTGTTTCCGAGCATGCGTCGGAATTTTGTGTGTCGGAATTGCATACACACGATCGGAAAATCCGATAGAAAGGTTTTCCGTCGGAAATTCTGACAGAAAAAAGACCAATGGGCATACACACGGTCGAAAAATGAAAAGCTCCCATCGGACTGTTTCCATCGGAAATTCCGACCGTGTGTACACCGCATAATTCTTCTTTTTTTTTTTTTTTTTTTTTTTTTTTTCCACCTCAGCGAACATTAAAGAGACTTTCATTCAACTTAACGTTCATTTTCGTCTCTTCCTTTAAGTCACATCATTTGTGGTATTTGTTTTTTTTTTTTTTTTTTCATTTATAGATCTATTACAAACAATTTTCCCTCTTTCCCCTTTTTCCCCTTTTTCCCCTAATATCTGCCCTTCTATACGACATTGTTTATCGTGTAATCTCCTCCGCATATCTCCACGTGTCTTTAAATTCCTTCCATGCTGCCCATTTATCCCTCTCTTCTCCCCCCATTTCTCTTCCCTCCCCGTTCTCCTCTATATTTTCTAGATTTTGTATCTTACTCATTTGGAATATTAAATCCCTAATGCTGGGGCTTTCTGCCTCCCTCCACTTTTTTGGAATGAGGCTTTTTGCAACGTTTAAGAAGATAGGTATCAATGAATTTTTATATTGTTTAACGGGAAGGTCTGTCCCGTGGAATAAACATGTCCATGGATCATCTGCTATTTCCGCCCCTATAGCCTCCTTTATAAGCTGACGAACTTCCTTCCAATATTTCTTAATGGTGGGACACTCCCACCAGATGTGGGCCGCGGTTCCTAATTGTTTGCATCCACGCCAGCATTCTGATGACTGATCTGTTACGAACCGGCTGGTTTTGTCTGGTGTCAAATACCATCTTGCGAGGCATTTGTAATTTGTCTCTACCATCCTATTATCTATCACCGAACTGTGTAATAATTTTAGAATTTTCTTCAATTTCTGTGCACTGCAACGTGTCCCTAGATCGTTTTCCCATTTTTTGATGTAAGGCGGGTCCTCCAAGTCGTCACCCTCTGTTTGCATTTTATATATCCGCCCTATGTTCTTCCTTGAGTTTCCCTTTAGACAAAGTTTTTCTAATGGTCTATACTGCTCTTTGTCCCTTAATGGATGGGGAAGTTTTTCAGTAAAGTGACTCAGTTGGAGGAACCGCCAGACATCTAGTTTCATTAAACCCGTGTCCTTATTTAGTGCTTGATACGTTTTAATTTTGCCTTGGTGTATTATGTCCTTCAATTGTGCATTTTCTTTTTTTAACCAATTTCCCCCCATTTCCTTTTTCCCGGGTGCGAAAAAATCATTTTGCTTCAAATATATTAGTGGGGAATTATATGTCCATTTTTTTTGTGCATGAATCCGATCCCAAGTTTTTAGTGCTGTATATGTGATTTCGTGAGTCCCTGTTCCCATACGCCTATACTGTGGAGGGTTCCAAATTATTCGTCCCAACTGTGTGCCACTCATTTCTTTTTCTAAGCTTACCCACCTTTTTTCATTCACCTCTTTTGCCCACTCTATTACCCGGGTGAGAATGATCGCATTTTGGTATTTTTGAAAATCCGGTACCGCTAAGCCTCCTTGTTTCTTGCTCCTACTTAGAACCTTAAAGGCTATTCTCGGTCTTTGGTTTCTCCAAATATACTTGGAAACTAGGCCTTTCAATGTTTTCAAGTATATTTGTGGGAGTGATATGGGTAACATTTGTAGCTTATAGAGTATTTTTGGGGCCAGAACCATCTTGATGACGTTAATCCTACCGATCCATGATAGAGATGTCATTGAAAGTTTTTTAATTTCACTTTTGATTTCATCTAATAAGGGAATAAAATTAGCGTTGTATATTGCTTTGACCGTGGGGGCCAGTTTGATTCCTAAGTACTTAATCTCTTTTTGCCAAGGGAAATGGAATTCTTTTGTTAATTTAACTTCTTCCTGCTTACTAATATTGACATTTAAGATTTCGGATTTATTGGGGTTTATTTTCAAATTTGAAATCTCCCCATATTCCTTTAATATTTTTAACAGACTCGGGATCGTTGTCCTTGGGTAAGTTATATAGAAGAGAACATCGTCCGCAAAAGCTGCGAGTTTGTGTTCTTCTGTCCCAACCTTGATCCCTTTAATATCCGGATTATTCCGTATTGCTGATAAGAGGGGTTCGAGTGTTAACACGAACAACAAGGGAGACAGCGGGCATCCCTGCCGGGTACCATTTTTCATTATAAACTTTGCGGACAGGGTTCCGTTAACTTTAACCGATGCCTGGGGATCATTATAAAGCGCCCCAATCCACTTGATCATCCGAGGGCCTATTCCCATTGCCTCCAGGGTTCCGAACATGAGTCCCCAGTCTACCCTGTCGAACGCTTTTTCAGCATCCATTGACAGGAGTAGACCTGGGGACCCACCGTCTTCCAACATTCGGAGCAGAAGGAGGGATCGCACCCCATTGTCCCTCCCCTCTCTCCCCGGGACAAATCCTACCTGATCCGGATGGACCAGGTCGATTAGCTTCTCTTTCAGCCTGGTCGCAAGTACTTTGGCGTATAATTTGGTATCCGTATTCAGGAGAGCTATAGGTCTATAATTGGAACAAAGTGTACTATCCTTACCCTCCTTCAGGATTAAAGTTATTGAGGCCTGCAATGCCTCCCCTCCCATTTTATATTCCGATCCAAGGCCGTTCATATACTGACACAACCTTGGGACTAGAATGTTACTAAATTTTTTAAGGTAAAGGGAAGAGAAGCCATCTGGGCCCGGGCTTTTACCTACTGCGGTTTCCTTCAAGGCTTTGTGTATTTCTGCTTCTGTAATGGGTCTGTCCATAAAAATTCTTTCCTCTTCTGACAGGCTAGATAAGTTGCTTTTTTCCAAGAACCCTTTAATTTTTTCTGGGCTCTTTTTATCTTGTGCTCCTTTCTGACCAACAGAATAGAGGGTCTCGTAATAGTTTTTAAAGACTTCAGCTATCTCCCCTGTTGTGTACGCCATCTGCCCGCCTCCATTTTGGATTTTTTCGATATAATTAGGATCGTGCTGTTTTTTCAGCTTTCCTGCTAGATATTTACTTATCTTATTATCCCAGCGATATCTCTCTCTTGCCCTGATATTGAATCTCCTATTTGCTTCTTGTTCTCTCATATCTTTGAGTTCGTCTCTCTTTTTAACCAGTAGGTGAAAGAATTCCTGTTGTTGCCCATTTTGTTTCTTGTGTTCTTGCTCTAATCTGTGGATCTCTTCAGTTACTCTCAACATTTTCCTTTTTTTTTCCCTTTTTTCCCCGGCGTCTATAGAGATGAGGACTCCCCTAATGTATACTTTATGCGCTTCCCATAGGGTAGCGCTGGTGATTTCTTCAGTGTCATTGACACTAAAGAAAAATTCGATTTCCTTTTGTATTTGTTCCAGTATTTTTCCGTCTTGTAGTAGACTTTCCTCAAGTTTCCAATAATACGGTTGACTCTGTATTCCGGGTATCCCGATCCTCATAGACACCGGGGAATGGTCCGACAAAGTGGTAATCTCTATCTGTGTGGTCTTTATTTGGTCTAGCATTCTATGCTCCGTCAGAAAGTAATCAAGTCTGGAATACGTCCCGTGCACAGGGGAGTAGAAGGTATAGTCTCTTATTTTCTCGTGTTGTACCCTCCATACATCTACCAGTTGTAATTGTTTCAACTTAAGTTTTATCTTTCTTAATAAGCCCCTACTTGTCCCCTGTGCCCGGGACGTGCAATCCTTCTCTGGTTCCAAACAAAAATTAAAATCTCCGGCCAGTATTACCTCCCCCTTCTTAAATTTTGTGAGTCTATTCAGTATCTGTATTAAGTACTTTATAGGGTTTTTATTAGGACAGTAGACGTTTGCCAGGGTCAAATACCTATCACCCAATTTCCCCTTTAGAAACAAATACCGTCCCTCTGGGTCCGTTATCCTTTCGGTTAGTGTAAATCTAGTCTGTTTCTCGAATCCTATTGCGACCCCCTTTGCTCTGCTTATAGGCGAGTCAGCATAGTACCACGTCTGGTAATTTTCAGCGTTTAGTTTGGTATTTGTCTCTAAAGATAAGTGGGTTTCCTGCAGGAATACCACATCTGCTCTGTACTCCTTTAATTCTTTAATTAATTTGAACCTCTTAGTCGGTGAGTTTAATCCTTTCACATTATACGTTATCAAATTAACCTCCGTCATCTGTACCTTTTAGATAGAGTGCTTCCATATTTTACTAACTCCTGCCCCCTTTTCTGAGACCCCCCCCCTCCCTCTTTTTCCTCTTCCTTCTCCCTTTTTATTATCACTTTTTTTTAGCTTCTGCAAGGTGGAACTCCCCCCTCCCGTCCTCCCTCCCCCTCCCAGCCCTTCCCTAACCCCCCCTTATACCCCCTCCCTAACCCCCCCATACCCTCCCCCTCCCCCCGGCCATCTCCAGGCCTTGGTTCTCTGTGTGGGCACCCAATCTTTGCCCAACGCTGGAACCTTATGGCTTAGGGTGAGGCTCTGGCTGCGGCCGCCCATGCCTGTCCCTTCCCTATCCCTCTCAAAAAAGGGTGCTAGTAGGGAAAGAACATTCATTGGAGGCCCCCCTGATCCCTTACAGGCCTTAGTTTAATTTTTTACTTGGATTTTACTTTCCTATTTCCCACCCCCCCCCACCCCCCCCCCCCTACCCCACCCCCATAGTTTTGTTTATTTCCCTTCATTGTCCATTCGGCCTTCTCTCCCCCCCTCACCCCCTAGGTATATCCAGGATCGGAATGTCCAATCTATGGCAAAAGTCCTCAAGTTCGTCCAAGAATTTAAGTCTGATTGTCCTTCCCTCTCTCGTGACTAGTAATGCTGCTGGAAAACCCCAACTGTACTTTATGTTCGCTAATCTTAGTTGCTCCAGTAAGGGTTTTAATTGCCTTCTCCGGGCCAAAGTTCCTGCTGAGAGATCTGAAAAGACCTGCAAGGGGGATCCGTCATATTGTAGGGGCGGGCTTCCTCTAAGTTTACTCCATATCCTTGCCTTATCCTCAAAGAGATGAAATTTGATGATTACGTCTCTAGGGATATCTTCTCTTAATCCTAGAGGTTTACGAACCCTATGTACCCGATCGATCTTTAGATCGTCGTTTTCTCCTCTACCCAATAGTGGGTTAAAAATCCTCTTCATTTTATCAGTCAGGTCTTCTCCCTGTTGTTCTGGGATTGCTCTTATTCTCAGATTTTGGCGACGACTTTGGTTTTCTTGTTCTTCCATTTTATACACTATATCCCTATGTTCCGTCTGCAGTTTCCCGACTTGAGCTTTTAATTCTAGAATTTCTTGGGACTGTTTTTCCGTTCGATCCTCCACCTCTTCTACTCTTCTTAGGAGATGGCCCATATCGGTCCGTACATTTTCTATTTCCGTTTTTATTGAATTCTCTAATTTTGCGAACATTTCGAGCATCTCGTCCTTTGTAGGGATCAGAGCGATGTTCCTCTGGATTTCTGTCCCACCCGTATTTAGGTCCAAGTCGCTCTCAGTTTCTTCTCTAGAACAGGCTCCTAACTCTTCTGTTGATGGAGTTGTTATTAAGGGTTCCTTTTTCTTTTCCTTTGTCCCCTGTTTTTTATCCACAACTACACCGCATAATTCTTCTAATTGCTCAAGGAGGCTTTTGTGCCTTTAGCTTCCACTACTTCAAAGCCAAGTCCACTAACTGCTTTTACAAGGACTTCTTGTAAGTTCTACAGAAGGAAGTTTACAGTCCTCAATTGGTACATAGTTCTTTTTGGAGAATCCTAGTTAATACCCTTCAACCCCATCCAAGTTACCCAAAAAATAAAAACAACAAAAAAGGAACACCCCTAGACTGATTATTGAGCCAGGGAGTGACTGGGGCTGTGTCCCTGGCTGTGGGGCAATCGCTGGAAAAAAAGGACCCAGACATATTTCCAGCGGCTCCTCTGGGGTCAGCGCTTTACATGTGTCCGGTGTTCTTCCTGACATTTAAGCCTTGGACATTGCTTGTCTGTAAGTGACTACAGGATTCTCTGTTCCATGGTTATGTTTTGTTAGCTTAGGACTGGAATCAATGTGCTTCCCTGCCAATTTTGCTGCTAGTAACTTATAATTGTTCGTTGTATATTTTACAACATGAAGAACAAATTTAGAAAGGAAACTTCACTCCCTCATCAAACATTGTCTATTTTTAATCCTCTTGCCTCTAGCATTAGTAAATAGATAGGAATGTATATTTACGTGTTTTAAACGTATTTTTCTACATTTTTTAATGGTTTATGGCCTAGGGCAAAATGATGTCATACATCGCAGAAGTCTTCAGGAGGGGAGATGGAGATTTCTCAGCTAAGCACACCATCCTGTCTGCCAGTAGTGGCCCGTCCATAGGGGGTGCACGGGCATCGGAAGCATGGATTTCAATGGTATCCAGAGGCCAGAGGCTCTAATAGGCTTCAAAAAAGGGTGGGCTCTGGGCGCAGAGCACTGCGCCCGAAGCCCACCTAGTTGTGTGACAATAGCGAATGAATATTCGCTATTGTCACACTGATTCTGCCTCCCGGCCAATCAGGAGATGGGTCCTGAGACTCGTTTCTCTATTGGCTGAAAGAAGAAGCTACCCTATTGGCCAAGGAAGGTGGAGGGAGGAGATGCCGTGATGCCGAGGCAGAGACGCAGGGCGAGGATACCGCCATGATGCAGAGGAGGAGACGCATGGCGAGGACACTGCTGTAATGACGAGGAGGAGACACAGGGGAAGCCAGCCGGCCGCCCGTCACCCGGAGGGAAGCGTTGCCCAGGGTAAGTGTTGTGGGTGACTGACCGGGGCACTGTTTGCCGCCCCCCAAAAAATATACCACCGGCCACCACTGCTGCCTGCATGCCTGATGGCAGGGCCGATGGATTCCAGGAAGTAAATGCTACATGAATCATCTGCCAGAAATGCTAGGGATTGTTTTTTAAGTAATTTCTCAGTAAAATAAAGCATGGAGACATGGATGGATGGAGGAGTTTGCTTTAAATATTAAAAATGAATTAAATGAGAAGCATAACCAAAGCTATTTTGGCTATACTTCTCCTGGGGATCACAGGAGTACAGTTTGTTCTGTTGTCACTCCTGTGACTCATTTTCAGCTGACAGGGGGCTAAAGCCTGCTGCCAGCTGATGTCACTCAGCCAGTCCAGGATCTAAAAAGATCCTGACCATATTGTCGGGATTAAGCCAGAGGCTGGGACCAGCAGCTGGCTCAGTCTCAAAGCAAACTGCTGGGAGACTGAGCCAGCCATTCCTGACCCCTCCACAGCCCAGCACTATAGTGAGCACTGGAGGGGCAGAGCACAGAGCTGATGATTGACAGTCACGACTCTTTGCTCAGATCAGAGGGGAGAACTGAACGATCAGTGGTGTGTGATCGCTCAGTTCTCTGTGTTGAGCTGGCTGAGGACCGATGCAGCATCCACCTAGGTGAGTACAAACCCCATACTTCTCTTTTAAATAGCATTTTTGGTTTGTGGTGCTCAGATGCAGTGTAGTTCCACTTTTTTTAAAAGCAGCTACAAAATCTGTCTGCATTTCCTGTGTGACATCACTGAGCAGATATGGACATGATCATATTTGGCTAATGACATCACACAGGATCCCCACTTGCTGACCCCCCCCCCCCCCCCCGCCCCCCTGCAAACCAAACTTTCAAAAGTAAAAAAAAGATTTCCCCTTCTGTCCCAGAGCCAAACAGAAAGCAAGAGGAAATCCCTTGGGGACCCCCAGGTCACCAGAACTAGTGTCCCCATTGGAACATTTACCCTCTCTTACTTTTCTGGTGACAACCCAAAATGTTTGATTTTCTGTTACTTTCATTTTCAATGATAAACAGGACAAACGGAGAGGATGAATCTCTTTAATGGGGGCACAGATGGCAATAAAAACTGACATTGATTCTAATCCCTCTGCACTCAAACAAAAAAATAAATGTTTTGCCTTTAGTTATACTTTAATGCAGCTTCTAATGCACATTGTGAGAGTATTCCCATGTGCAGTGATGTCATTTCAGTACAGGAGAGAAGCCTGTACAACTGTACAAGACAGAAGGTCTTCAGCTTCATGTGCATATTTATATTTGGCCAGTAGGTGGCAGCAGCACATCAACAACTCTTTGGCCAGAGCAGCAGCTGTTTGTAATGGATACGATTAAGTCATTACCGTATATACTGAGGCAGTAGGTTTGAAGTAAATTATTTAAAAATAGGTTGTTTTATTTATCACGCAAGATACTGTAACAAAGATACCCAACATGTTTGCATCATGTGTTAACCAATAAATGTACAGTTGCCATCCGTCTGCGGTCTCGAGGGAGGTCTACCTGGTGATTAAGGTGTGTTTCCGGAAATGTTTCTCCCTAATTTCCTGTTCTATTGTATGCCGGCAAATACATGGTAAATTTAATTATATAATATACAGGCCCGGACTGGGACAAAAAATAGGTCCGGGCATTCTAAGCTGAGAAGCCCATTTTTAAGAAAAAAACAAATAATGACAACCGGTTTCTCAATGTATTTTAGTTACAGTGGAACCTCGGATTGCGAGTAACGCATTTAACGCATTTAACGTTTCGCAATACGAGCACTGTATTTTTAAAAAATCGTAACTCGGTTTGCCAGTGACTCGCAAATCGAGCTAGATTCAGGCCAAAGTGGTGTACAGTACCGCGTTTGGCCTGAGGTGGGGGGCGCCGGAGCCGATCAGCGCAATCTCGGAAATGCATGGAAAGGCCCGAGGGCAAATCTCAGGAACAAAGTCTTTCCGAGGTTTGCCGAGGTCAGCCGAGGTGTCCTCGGGCCTTTTCGGCCGTTTCTGAGGCTCTCTGGCACCCCCCCCCGCTCTGGCCACATTGCAGTATTGCATGCCATTGAAGTCAATGCAGAACTAATTATTTTCGTTTCCATTGACTTCAATGGGGAAACTCGCTTTGATATGCGAGTACTTTGGATTATGAGCATTCTCCTGGAACGGGATTATGCTCGTAATCCGAGGTTCCACTGTATATTTAGCCTGCTTCAGTCACTGTAACTTGACAATCATTTGGAATTATGTAAATATATGATAATAAATGATAGAATGAATGCAATATATAAGGTGAAACATCTTTAACCGCTTCCCGACCGCCTCATGTAGACATACGTCTACAGAATGGCACGGGCAGGCAAAACCACGTACCTGTACGTGGCCCTTTAAATGCCTGCCCATGGGTCGCGCGCACGCCGCCAGCGGCGCGCTTGCGACTCGGTCGGGAGCTCCGTGACCCCGGCCGCGGGACCAGCGGACCCGATCACCGCTGGTGTCCCGCGGTCAGGTTACGGAGCTGAAGAACGGGGAGAGGTATGTGTAAACAAACCTCTCCCCGCGCTTCCTACTCTGCCTGTCATTGATTGGCTGTTCCCGGTCATTGGGAAAGCCAATCAATGACGTCAGACGTCAGCCCCGCCCCCTAATGTAAAAAACACACACACGTCACAGCCCATAACCCCTCCCCTCCCCCTAGTGGTTAACTCTTTCACTACAACTGTCATTTATACAGGAATCAATGTATTTAAATAGCAGTGATTGCTGTATAAATGACAATGGTCCCAAAAATGTGTCAAAAATGTCCGATGTGTCCGCCATAATGTCGCAGTCACAATAAAAATCGCTGATCGCCACCATTACTAGTAAAAAAAAAATACTAATAAAAATGCTATAAAACTATCCCCTATTTTGTAAACGCTATAACTTTTGCGCAAACCAATCAATAATCGCTAATTGCGTTTTTTTTTATCAAAAATATGTAGAAGAATACGTATCGGCCTAAACTGAGGAAAAAAAAAATGTTTTTTTATATATTTTTTGGGGATATTTATGATAGCAAAAAGCAAAAAATATTGCATTTTTTTTCAAAATTGTCGCTCTATTTTTGTTTATAGCGCAAAAAATTAAAACCACAGGGGCGATCAAATACCACCAAAAGAAAGCTCTATTTGTGGGGAAAAAAAGGACGCCAATTTTGTTTTGGAGCCACATCGCACGACCGCGCAATTGTCAGTTAAAGCGACGCAGTGCCGAATCGCAAAAAGGGGCCTGGTCCTTTGGCTGCCAATTGGTCCGGGGCTGAAGTGGTTAATGAACGATTCAATACAATAACAAATAGCAAAATATATTACATTTTTTTTGGCATATATTTTTTTTTTTTTTATATTCAGAATCACAGAATTAAATAACTGCACTAAGTATTCAACAAGTTTTGTAGAAGTTCACGGGTTTCTGCAACTCTGTCAATGACCTCATCAGAATCGAGGTTCATTAGTATATCCTTTTCGATTTCCATCAGCATCAAAGAGCTCAAATGCTCTTGAGATACAGAACTTAGACGGGTTTTAATAAACTTTATCGTGGAGAAACTTCTTTCACAGGCAACTTCGGTAAAAGATAGTGTAAGCAAAAATTTGTATGCTAAATCAATGACATTATAGGCATCAGTTAACAAATTATAGCGCTGCAGAGTCTTATAGCAGCAAATAGCACAGTTCTTACATGCCATGCAAGATTTGTTGGCCAATTCTGTTTCTGTTGGCTTTCCTGGTTTTCCATTCTTTTTTTAGGCAAAGTGGTCTGTACTTCTAGGTCAGGCATGTCCAAAGTCCGGCCCGCGGGCCATTTGCGGCCCACGTTCCGGTTTGATGTGGAATTTGCATATATATACACATCTGTGGCCCGCCAAGTATATCCATCTGTGGCCCCCAAAGTTTGAGCATGTTATGTTTTTTTTTTTTCTGTTAATATATCTATCTTCTTTAGCCTGACAAATCCCAGAGCGCCGCGCTTATTCTTAGTATAAGGCCGGGGCATGTGGCTGGGCGTGTTCAGAAGTCGATGTGCCAGAGCCGCTATGAAGCCGACAGCGCGAAGAGCTAATCACAGAGCCAATCACAGGCACTGTGACTATTCACTGTGACACTGTGTCACAGGCACTGTGACAGTCCGCAGATGCAGAGATCGGGGAAATGTCACAGTGCCTGTGATTGGCGGTGGCGCTGCGCGTTGTCAGCTTCTTTGCGGGCTCGGGCACATAGACTTGTGAACATGCCCTGGCTCATACTAAGAATAAGCGCGGCGCTTAGGGATTTGTCAGGCTAAAGAAGATAGATGTATTAACATAAAAAAAAAACATAACGCGCTCGAACTTTGGGGGCCACAGATGGATATACTTGGTGGGTCGGGATCCGGGATCTCTGATCTCCCGAGCCTCTGAACCTGAACTCTCCCTTCTCAAACCTCCCCAGAGAATATGACCCCCCCCCCTTTTTTATGAGAGACCTCCCCTTGACCATATAAATTAACCATTGGTCAATCCTCTCACATGGGTTTCCTGACACTCAGGTCTCAGACAATCCTCTTTCCAGCACAATCCACTGTCCAGCAGAGAAGGTATCCCTGAGCCCAAGTGTAGGCGGCCACACCCCCTTCTATTCTGACACTTCAAACCCTGAATCAACAACCAGGCCTAGTAAGGAACACGGCCCTGGCTAAATTTGCCTGTCTATATCCTACACTAACAGAAAAATACTATAAAGCCCCTACCTAAAAGTAGAAGGCGCTGCACATGCTTTCGTTGTTAACACCAAATTCTGACCCTACCATCTGAATGTCGCAGTTGAAATTGAGACTCATCAGATCAGGCAACTTTTTTCCAACCTTCTATTGTCCAATTTTGGTGAGCCTGTGTGAATTGTAGCCTCAGTTTCCTGTTCCTAGCTGACAGGAGTGGCACTCTGTGTGGTCTGCTTCAAGGTTTGATGTGTGTTTGTTCAGAGATGGTGTTTTGCATACCTTGGTTGTAACGAGTAGAGATGGGCCGAACACCCCCCTGTTCCATTCGCACCAGAATGCCCGAACAGAGAAAAAGTTATGACCCGACTGGCAAACACTATTAAAATCTATGGGACCTCAACTTGAAAGGTTTGAAGGCTTATATGCAAGTTATTGGACATAAAAAGGGTATGGGGTCTGGGTACTGCCCTAGGGTACCAATGAAAAAAAAAGATTGTTTTTACAGGAGCAGGGATTTTAATGATGCTTAAAGTGAAACAATAAAAAAGGAAAAATTCCTTTAATATAGTGCCTGGGGGTCTCCTTAGTCTGCCTGTAAAGTGGTGCATCTATACTGTGGATAGAACTTGCTGCAGCAAAACTGACATATATAAAGAAAAAGAATTAGTCAAATCACATTTAAATTTCCGGCAATACAATCCCATTGCCGGAAATAGAAAAATTTTAAAAAAACATTGTGAAGTTCCCCCCACCCCAATCCATTCCAGACCATTCAGGTCGGGTATGGATTTTAAGAGGAACCCCATGAAATGGCGTAGGGTCCCTTCCAAAATCCATAATCCAACCCCTATCCGAGCATGCAGCCTAGTAGGTCAGGAAAGGGGGATGGGGACGAGCATGTGTCCCCCCCCCCCTGAACCATATCAGGCCACATGCCCTCAGCATGGGGGGGTGGGTGCTTCCCACAACCCTGGCCAGCGGTTGTTGTGGTCTGCGGGCAGGGGGCTTATCAGAAACTGGAAGCCCCATTTAACAAGGGGGGCCCCAGATCCCATTGGGGCATGCTGACATCACCGCTACAACCTCAGCCCTGGGTGGAAGTTGTCACGGTGATGTCAGCGCGAACGCTGAGGCGTTGGATGGTTTTATATGTTGAATGCCTGTTTTTTAAGGCACCTTGTGAGTATATGTCTTTTAAATAAAAAGTGTTATTTGTGGATGTTACGCAATGAGTATACCTCCTTCCTCTTTTCACACGTATCCTGTTCCATACGAATATGTGGGTCTAATATGTTTTGCTGAGGGGTCCGGTGATCCATACTAAGGGGCCATTTTCCATATGAGTCTTTCTGATGGGAGCCTTGTTCTATACCTAAAGTGTATAAAAAAAATTTATGGATTTTGCAGATTGTTTTTTCATTAACACAGACTTTATGAATTGGAACTGCTATTACCATTTATTATCATGATGAATTAGTTTTTTTACATGCACATATATGAATTGTTAAAGTGGTTGTAAAGCATTTTGTCATGATCATATAATCCCCTCAGTTAGATAACGTTATTTGCCCCACTGTAAGTGCTTTATAAAAAATATGCAGATTTTTACCTTATTTCAGAGCGCCCCCCAGTGCTCACGTGACCACCAGCTGCTCTCTTCTCCCAGTCTGACAACTAGAGAGGGAGGGGCCAAGAACTGCCACTGACGTCAGCCAGTAGGAGGGAAGGAGAACGGCGGGCAGTCACGTGAGCCGATTTCTACCTTATTTCAGAGCGCCTCTCGATGCTCACGTGACCGCCCGCCGCTCTGAAATGAGGTAGAAATCTGCATATTTTTATTTTTTTAGAGTTGCATACACTTTATGTAATCCATTTTTCTAGGTAAATACTGTATTTATCGGCATATAACACACACAGGCGTATAAAACGCACCTTAATTTTAAGAGTTTCAGTTTCAGGAAAAAAAACTTAAATTTTAAATAAAGAACTTTGAAGCAAAATAAGGGTCTGTGCCCATCAATGCACCCTGATCGGTGCCCATCAATGCAGCCTCACCGTGCCCATTAATGCAGCCTGATTAGTGCCCATCAATGCAGCCTCACCATTGCTCATTAATGCAGCCTGATCAGTGCCCATCAGCGCAGCCTTAGTGCATGGAGATTAGAGCCACCGGATTACACAGAGCGGGGATCTCCCACTTACTCAGCTGCCGCAAATTAATAACAGCTGTTTCAGTTTCAAATGATGGCCTATAAAAAGGTGTTTCATTACCAAGCTGTCACACGAAAACATCTCATGATGGGTAAAAGCAAAAAGCTCTCTCAAGACCTTCACAACCTTATTGTTACAAAACATACTGATGGCATTGGTTATAGAAGGATTTCTAAACTTCTGAATGTTCCAGTGAGCACTGTTGGGGCCATAATCCGGAATTGGAAAGAACATAATTTCACCATGAACTGGCCACGACCAGGTGCTCCTCACAAGAATTCTGACAGAGGAGTGAAAAGAATTATCGGAAGAGTTGTCCAAGATCCAAGGATCACTTGTGGAGAGCTTCAGAAAGACCTGGAATTAGCAGGTACAATTGTTTCATGAAATGAGAAATGCACTCAGCCGCCATGGCCTGTATGCACGCTCACCACGCAAGACTCCATTGCTGAAGGAAAAAGCATGTTGAAGCTCATTTTAAGCAACATTTAGACAAGCCTTTAAAATACTGGGAGAATATAGTCTGGTCAGATGAGACCAAAATTTAACTATTTGGATGCCATAATACACACCATGTTTGGAGGTCAAATGGCACTGCACATCACACCAACAATGACGTTTGGAGGTGGGAACATCATGGTGTTGATAGAGTTGTTTTTCAGTGTCTGGTACTGGCAAACCTCTTATTGAAGGAAGGTGTCAGAAACCATGAATCAGACCGAGACAGAAGTACAGTTAAATCACACTTGTTTCATAATAAAAGTAAATAGAACAAATATAGTCAAAACATAGCCAAAGTTCGATAACCGGAACAAATAGTCAGACAAGCCAGAAAGTCAGGAAGCCAGAAATCAGCGTAGTGGAACAGCAAGCAGAATCTGGAGCCAAAAGGAACGTCGGCCAAGCAAGTCTTTAACAGGAACGCAGGAGTCTCTGTGATTTTGACCGAAGGCGAAGATAATCTAGGCTGGACGGCTTACGCAGGACTGACGAGCAGGAAATCGTCAACAGGTGAGTCACTGTGGAGAGATGGGAGCTGGCAATTAACTGACAGCTGAGCGGCCAGCTCAAAGAAGGACGGCCGAGCCCAGCCCTGACAGAAGGATAAATGGAAAAAAATGTACCAAGCATTTTTGATAAAAATCTGCTGCCATCTACCAGGAGGATGAAGATGAAAAGAGGGTGGACATTTCAGCAAGACAATGATCCCAAACACAAAGCCAAGGAAACTCTCAATTGGTTTCAAAGACGAAAAAAACTGCTGCAATGACCCAGCCAATCATCTGCCTTGAATCCAATAGAAAATCTATAGAAAGAACTAAAGATCAGAGCTCATAGAAGAGGCCCATGGAACCTTCAAGATTTGAAGACTCAAATCTTTGTGTGGAAGAATGGGCCAAAATCAGGCCTGAGCAACGCATGCGACTAGTTTCTCCAAACGGGAGCCTGCATCTTGAAGCTGTCATTACCAACAAAGGATTTTGTACAAAGTATTAAATCCATTTCAGTTAGTGTGTTCAATACTTTTCCCCTGTGTCATTCCATTTTATTACACATGTAGCACCCTCTACCATAGGTAGGTGCTAGCATAGGATTTTTGCTAGGAGAACTGCCAGCAAACACGTAAATGTAGGCAGGCCTATGCTTTGAGCTAAGCCTGTCAGTTTTGATCTGGGGGCAGGGAGTGGTTAGTGTAGCAGTGGGTGTGACCACCTGTGCTTCAGTGCTGAGGCACCTCCCCTGCTTCCAGGCAGAATGTTCTGGAAGAGGGGCAGGGCCTAGAACTGGAGTGGCAGGCAGCTCATGTGGGAGCCCTGACCAATCCCCACCTGGAATTGGCAGGGGGTGGGCCTCCTATATAGCTGAGGTAACAATCCACTGGGCGGAGTTGTCGGCCGGGAGAAGTGGAAAATGGAGTACTGGACAGCAGCAGGAGGGCACCCTCCATCTGGGGGGGGGGGGGGGGTGTGCCGATCACAGGAGGCAACCCGGGAGAACCTTGAGGGAACTTCATCTTTACACAGTCATTGGTGAAGTCCTCATCATTACACAGTCATTTTTTTAACTCCTGGAGCAGAGAGGCAGGAGAAGCTGTCGGAACGTACGGTCCGGTTAAGTTCTCCATCATGAATTCGGGACAGAGAAAGGCCGGTGAGTGTACCACAGTGGAGGGCTGGATGTGGAAAAATGCCAGGAAGTCTGTGAGGGAACTTCACCTTTACACGGTCATTGATGAGGAGTCCTGGATCAGAGGATAGACTGTGAGGAATAGTGTCAAATCGATGTGGCCCGAGGGCACAGGATTTGCAAGCTGGGCTAGCTGGGAACAGTAGTCCACTGTTCAGCACATGCTATTAAACTACTAGGTCTCCGGGGAGAGGTACTGCAGGCCTCTGGCCTAGTAGCAGCAACCAAACAGAGTCAGCATTGGAGACTATTCAGAGTGGGATCTTTTGCATACAGAAGAATATGTGACAAGAAATGAATGTGCTACAGTATAAGTTTGTGCAGAATGAGAGGATTTCTGGGAACTTCACCCTTACACGGTCATGGGTGAAGTCCTTATCTTTACATGGTCATTGATGAGTTTCTGGGAGCAATAGTCTGCAGGAGTTAAGCATAGGAGTTGTAATAGTCTGCATGGTGATGCAGGGAAGAGATTGTAGCTGTTATACATGTGCATCATTCTTTCAGGCTCAACCGAAGCTCTAATCTATAAATATGATGGCAAAGTAATCGGATCTATGGGCATCTCATATACCCCTTTCCTCTACCAAGTTATATCCCCCAATAAACAAAACAAAGCAAATGACTGTTCATTGTCTGAGGTGATATATGAAGGTCTGGCAGTGGGGTAATTTGGTGGATGTTTGCTACTAGTGGCAACTACACTGCTACACACAACGTAATTTAACTTACTATTTCACGTATTTTCACTTTAAGTGACAGCGCAACACCTTTCTCTTTGTCTGTGTAGATCAAAACCTCTACATAGGTGATTGGTGTAGAAGGACACCTTATATTGGTGGGTGGTGTAGAAGCAGGGGCGGACTGACAGGTCGGTGACTCGGGCGCCGCCCGAGGGCCCGGGGCCATTAGGGGCCCGGACTCGGCCACATGAGGGGCCACTTGAAACGGCTGTATTACATGCCGCGATGCCGCTAACAATACTGCTAACGGCGTGCGGCTCCCCGCCGGCCCCTTCTTCCCTCCTGTCCGTCCCAGGTGACGTCACGACGCATACAGTAGAAGCGCCTGGGACGGACGGGAGGGAAGAAGGGGCCGGCGGGGAGCACGCCGTTAGCAGTATTGTTAGCGGCATCGCGGCATGTAATACAGCCGTTTCAACCTGCCGAGTCCGGGCCCCTAATGGAAGAGAAGAGTGGAGGGGCCGGCGGGGAGCATCGGCATCGGTGAGTCTATTTACCAGGACCGCCACAAGTGATGGGGGGGGGGTGGGACAGAGTCACGTCCCCCCCAGCCCACAGTGTCCCCCCCAGCCCACAGTGTCCCCCCCAGCCCACAGTGTCCCCCCCAGCCCACAGTGTCCCCCCCCAGCCTACAGTGTCCCCCCCAGCCCACAGTGTCCCCCAAGCCCACAGTGTCCCCCAAGCCCACAGTGTCCCCCCCCACCCCACAGTGTCCCCCTGTGTGCATGTCCCCCTGTGTGTGTGCTCTCCCTTCAGTGTCCCCCCTGTGTGCGCGCTCTCCCTCCAGTGTCCCCCTGTGTGCGTGTCCCCCTGTCACGTACCTGGTGGTGCGAGCCTGAGATTGCAGGGAGAGGCCTCCCTTGCGTCTCCCACTCCTGGTCCCCTGGTGTGGGAACAGGAGAGCCAGGAGTGAGGAGGAGCACGGGTGCCTGGCAGGATCTACAGACCGGTGGGAAGGAAGCAGGTTAGCTGAGCTGGCAGGATCTTGGTAAGCAGGCTCACAGGTAAACTGGATAGCAGAGCTGGCAGGATCTCTGGAAAGCAGGCTCACAGGTAACCTGGATAGCAGAGCTGGCAGGATCTCTGGAAAGCAGGCTCACAGGTAAACTGGATAGCAGAGCTGGCAGGATCTCTGGAAAGCAGGCTCACAGGTAAACTGGATAGCAGAGCTGGCAGGATCTCTGGAAAGCAGGCTCACAGGTAAACTGGATAGCAGATCTGGCAGGATCTCTGGAAAGCAGGCTCACAGGTAAACTGGATAGCAGAGCTGACAGGAACTGGACAACGGTTTGGCAGACAGGTTCACAGGTAAGCTTGGATAGCAGAGCTGACAGGAACTGAACAACGGCTTGGCAGACAGGTTCACAGGTAAGCTTGGATAGCAGAGCTGACAGGAACTGAACAACGGCTTGGCAGACAGGTTCACAGGTAAGCTTGGATAGCAGAGCTGACAGGAACTGAACAACGGCTTGGCAGATAGGTTCACAGGTAAGCTTGGATAGCAGAGCTGACAGGAACTGGACTCAGGAAACGGAACCACTGAATGGACTGGAAGCCAACAGGTGATCAGGCTCGTACAGGGGTCAGACTGCAGACTGGAGAGAGACTTAGCAAGGAACCAAAGTTCATCAAAGAAGCCAGGTAGAGGATCTGAACTAGAAGCAAGGTACAATGGATCAGGCAGGAGGATGGTCATAGGAAGCCGGGGTCGGGTACAGGCAGAAAGCTGGATAGTCTATGGCAAGCCGGGTCAAAGGAACAGGTATAACAGGATCAGGTTTCTTTTACTACACCACAACGCTGTAGAGCAGACAGCAAAGACCGTCTGCACTGGTCAGGCTTAAATAGGCCGGCTGGTGCTAACTAGGGCGCGCGCCCGTCTCTCTGTGCGCGGTTGTGCACGTGCCCGCGCCCGGGCGCGCATGCGCATGTGCAATGGAATCTGAGGGCCGAGACGGCCCGGGTTTAGATTTCTGGCAGGATCTTCATGACATTGCCCCCCTCCTAGGGGCAACCTCCGGGTGCCCCTCTGGGCAAATCTCTCAGGATGTGCTCTTTTGAAGGCTTGAACTAGACTCTTAGCGTGGATATTACACTCGGGCTCCCAAGAATTCTCTTCAGGGCCATATCCCTTCCATTTGATCAAGAACTGATTCTGATTCCTCCTTTTTCTAACATTTAGTATGGCCTCTACCTCATATTCTTCCTCGCCATCTACCAAGACTGGGTCCGGGGGTACAGTCCTTCTGTTGGAAAAGGGGTTGGGAGTGGAGGGTTTCAACAGAGAAACATGAAAGACTGGATGGACCTTGAGGGAATCAGGAAGTTCCAACTCATAGGCCACTTCGTTAATCTTTCGTTTGACTGGAAAGGGACCTAAGAATTTAGGGCCCAGTTTTTTCGAGGGACAAGCCATCCTCAGATTCAAGGTAGAGAGCCATACTGTGTCACCCGGTACCAGTACCAATTCTCCACGCCTCTTTCGGTCAAAGACTGTCTTGTTATGTTCCTGGGTCCGGGCCATGGTGTCCTGCAGGAGTTGGTTATTGGAAGCAAAGAAGTCAATCTTTTTCTGAACTGCGGGCACAGTACATTCAGGAAGAGAATTGGGCAGGAATGAAGGATGAAAGCCATAGTTGGCGAAGAAAGGCGTCTGTTGGGTGGCCGAGTGGATAGCATTGTTATATGCAAACTCGGCAACTGGTAACAGGGAGATCCAATCGTCTTGGGAGAAGGAAGAAAAGCATCGTAGATATTGTTCCAGGGTCTGATTGGTTCTTTCGGTCTGCCCATTGGTTTGAGGGTGATAAGCGGAAGAAAACGATAGCTCAATGTTAAGGGCCTTGCAGAGTGATTTCCAGAACCGAGAGGTGAATTGTACCCCTCGGTCAGACACTATGTTGGCCGGTACCCCATGGAGTCTGATGACCTCTCGGATGAACACTTGTGCGGTTTCTGAGGCAGAAGGGGTGCCCTTCATGGGAACAAAGTGTGCCATCTTTGACAGACGATCAACTATCACGAAGATCGTAGTGTGGTCCTCTGCTGGGGGTAGTTCCACAATGAAGTCTATGGACAGCATTTTCCAGGGACGATCTGGGACTGGCAATGGCTTGAGTAGGCCCCAGGCTTTGGTTCTGTAACTTTTGCTCCGAATACACACAGTGCATGTTTCCACAAATTTCCTGCAGTCTTCCCTTAACTGAGGCCACCAGAAGGTACGTTGTACCAATTCAGTGGTCTTGGTGACATCGAAGTGTCCGGCAAGCTTATGATCATGGCACAATTCCAGGACGGTTACCCGCAGACCCTCGGGAATGAAAATCTTATCCCCATGCCACAATAGCCCATCCTTGGCCTGCAACCCAGGACCGGGAGTGGGTATGAGGCCACTGGAAGCCCGCCTGAGCTGGGACAGCAGGTCTTCCTGTAGCAGGAGAAAGTTTCCAGGGGCAAGGATAGTGTCTGGAGGGGAACCATCCTGGGATTTGTGATACATACGAGACAGAGCGTCTGGCTTCGCGTTTTTGGAACCCGGACGATATGTCACGTGAAAGGTAAAACGAGAGAAAAATAAGGCCCAGCGGGCCTGTCTAGGTTTCAACCTCTTGGCAGTCTTCAAGTACTCTAGATTCTTGTGATCTGTGAAGATCAAGATTGGATGAGTAGCCCCTTCTAGCAGGTAGCGCCATTCCTCGAGGGCGGTCTTTATGGCCAGTAATTCCCGATCCCCCACATCGTAGTTCTTCTCGGCTGGGGACAGTTTCCGTGAGAAGAATTCCACGGGGTGTAGCAGGGCTTTGATGCCCTGTCTCTGGGACAGGATGGCCCCTACAGCTATCTCCGAGGCATCCACTTCTAGAACAAAGGGTAGAGAAGGATCTGGATGCTTCAGGATAGGGGCTGAGGTAAAGAGCCCCTTGAGGGCCTCGAAGGCCCCTTGGGCCTCAGGAGACCAATGAAAACGGGCACCTTGTTTGGTGAGTTGAGTAATGGGTGCCACTATGGCCGAGAATCCCTTGATGAATTTGCGATAAAAATTGGCAAAGCCAATGAATCGCTGGATCCCCTTTTTATTTGCGGGAACTGGCCAGTCCAGGATGGCTGAGATTTTCTGGGGGTCCATCCGGATGCCTCTACTGGAAATGATCAAACCTAGGAAGGGTATGCTTTCTACCTCAAAGAGGCATTTTTCTGCCTTGGCATAGAGGCCATGTTGCCGGAGACGGCCCAAAACACTTTTAACATGTCCACGATGCAGCTCTAGGGAGGAAGAGAAAATTAGTATGTCATCAAGATAAACAACAGCAAAAACATCAAGGAAGTCCCGAAGCACATCATTTATGAAAGACTGGAAGGTAGCAGGGGCGTTACAGAGTCCGAACGGCATCACCAGGTACTCGAAGTGCCCAAATCGAGACCGAAATGCTGTCTTCCATTCGTCCCCATCCTTAATACGAATTAAATTGTACGCCCCTCTGAGGTCCAGTTTGGAAAAGATAGAGGCTGTGCCAAGCCTCTGAAACAGTTCAGGTACCAGGGGGAGCGGGTAGCGATTTTTGACTGTGACCTTGTTTAGGGCACGATAGTCCACACAGGGTCTGAGAGAATGGTCCTTCTTCTCTACGAAAAATATTCCTGCACCTGCAGGAGATGTAGACGGGCGGATAAACCCTTTTTTTCAGGTTATCATCAATATAGTCCTTTAATTTCCCCTGCTCCACCTCGGTTAACGGAAAAACCCTACCAAAGGGAATCTTGGCCCCGGGAAGGAGTTCAATGGGACAGTCATAGGGCCTGTGGGGTGGCAGCACATCTGCCCTTCGTTTGCTGAACACATCCAGGTATGCATGGTAGACTTCAGGGATGGACTGACGTAGACCTGCCTCGTTTTCGAGGCAGAGCAAAGCGGAGGGTCCTGCGGGGGCCATGGAGCCGCAGGACCTTTGGCAGTAGGGAGAAGAAAAGGCCACCTCTCCTGTGGACCAGTTGATGACCGGGTTGTGTGCTTGCAGCCAGGGGATCCCTAGAATGACTGGGAACAAGGGAGAAGAAATTATGTCCAGACATAACAGTTCTTGATGTGACTCTGAGATCACTGTATGCAATGGGGCAGTCTCCTGAGTCACTGGGCCAGATTTAATGGTGGACCCATCCGCCAGGTGGACGGACAGGCCCTGTTCCCTTGGACGGAGAGGAAATCGATGCCGGGCAGCAAAAGCAGAGTCCATGAAGCAACTACAGGCACCAGAGTCAATGATAGCGATGGTCTGTAGGGTCCTTCCGGAGAACTGGAAGGAAACAGAAAGGGCAAGATGAGATGAAACCCCGGTCACAGGATCCACATAACTGGAGAGAATAGTGGGGAACTTACGGAGTTTAGCCGGGCAGTTCCGGACATAATGACCAGGCTCTCCGCAATACAGGCACAGATTGTTGCTGCGGCGTCTCTGGCGTTCTGCTGGAGTGAGAGAAGGCCGCAGGAGTCCAAGTTGCATGGGTTCAGATGCTGAAGAGGCATGAACAGGTTTAACAGGGGGAGCAGTGCGGAAGTGACTTGGGCCCCTGGGAAGCATCCAGGTAGGTCTTGGGGACCCCAAGGTTCGTTCGGCCCTACGCTCCCGTAGGCGCCGGTCAATTTGGATGCTTAGGTCTATGAGGGAGTTCAGGGTCTGAGGTACCCCCACTCTGGCGAGCTCGTCCTTGAGTGCGTCTGAGAGTCCCATGCGGAATTGGTGACGGAGAGCAGCATCGTTCCAGTCGGTGTCGGCACCCCAACGCCTGAACTCAGCCACATAGTCCTCTGCTGGTCTTCGACCCTGTTGGAGAGAACGTAAGGCGGCCTCCGCAGTGGTTGAGAGTTGGGGGTCCTCATAAAGCTGCGCCATGGCGTCAAAAAAGGTGGAGAGACTGGTCAATGCTGCATCTTTTTGTTCCACGAGACGGTGGGCCCAGATTTGGGGATCCCCAGTCAGTAAGGCTACCACAAAACCCACCTTGGTGGTCTCTAGAGAAAAGGTCCGAGGTTGCAGGGCAAAATGGAGTTCACAGGAGTTGCGGAAAGTTCTGAAGCTACCACGGGCACCTGTAAATTTCTCTGGAGTGGGTACCTTGGGCTCAGGTGGTAGCATCACTATAGTCTGGGTAGGTGCAGGCCCCGTTGGGGGTATTGCTGGGTGAGGAGTTCCTTGGGTACTGGATGGACCAGACAAAGCCAGTACCCGTTCCTCCAGCCGGTTGTACCCTTGCTGGAGGTTCTTCACCTCCTCGGTCAGACCCGCCAGGTGTTGGCATAGCCCCTCCATGGCGGGGGCTCCCTGCTCGGGCTCAGACATGGCTGTCTGCTACTGTCACGTACCTGGTGGTGTGAGCCCAAGATTGCAGGGAGAGGCCTCCCTTGCGTCTCCCACTCCTGGTCCCCTGGTGTGGGAACAGGAGAGCCAGGAGTGAGGAGGAGCACGGGTGCCTGGCAGGATCTACAGACCGGTGGGAAGGAAGCAGGTTAGCTGAGCTGGCAGGATCTTGGTAAGCAGGCTCACAGGTAAACTGGATAGCAGAGCTGGCAGGATCTCTGGAAAGCAGGCTCACAGGTAAACTGGATAGCAGAGCTGGCAGGATCTCTGGAAAGCAGGCTCACAGGTAAACTGGATAGCAGAGCTGGCAGGATCTCTGGAAAGCAGGCTCACAGGTAAACTGGATAGCAGAGCTGGCAGGATCTCTGGAAAGCAGGCTCACAGGTAAACTGGATAGCAGAGCTGGCAGGATCTCTGGAAAGCAGGCTAACAGGTAAACTGGATAGCAGAGCTGGCAGGATCTCTGGAAAGCAGGCTCACAGGTAAACTGGATAGCAGAGCTGGCAGGATCTCTGGAAAGCAGGCTCACAGGTAAACTGGATAGCAGAGCTGACAGGATCTCTGGAAAGCAGGCTCACAGGTAAACTGGATAGCAGAGCTGACAGGATCTCTGGAAAGCAGGCTCACAGGTAAACTGGATAGCAGAGCTGGCAGGATCTCTGGAAAGCAGGCTCACAGGTAAACTGGATAGCAGAGCTGGCAGGATCTCTGGAAAGCAGGCTCACAGGTAAACTGGATAGCAGAGCTGACAGGATCTCTGGAAAGCAGGCTCACAGGTAAACTGGATAGCAGAGCTGACAGGATCTCTGGAAAGCAGGCTCACAGGTAAACTGGATAGCAGAGCTGACAGGAACTGGACAACGGTTTGGCAGACAGGTTCACAGGTAAGCTTGGATAGCAGAGCTGACAGGAACTGAACAACGGCTTGGCAGACAGGTTCACAGGTAAGCTTGGATAGCAGAGCTGACAGGAACTGAACAACGGCTTGGCAGACAGGTTCACAGGTAAGCTTGGATAGCAGAGCTGACAGGAACTGGACAACGGCTTGGCAAGCAGGTTCACAGGTAAGCTTGGATAGCAGAGCTGACAGGAACTGAACAACGGCTTGGCAGACAGGTTCACAGGTAAGCTTGGATAGCAGAGCTGACAGGAACTGGACTCAGGAAACGGAACCACTGAATGGACTGGAAGCCAACAGGTGATCAGGCTCGTACAGGGGTCAGACTGCAGACTGGAGAGAGACTTAGCAAGGAACCAAAGTTCATCAAAGAAGCCAGGTAGAGGATCTGAACTAGAAGCAAGGTACAATGGATCAGGCAGGAGGATGGTCATAGGAAGCCGGGTCGGGTACAGGCAGAAAGCTGGATAGTCTATGGCAAGCCGGGTCAAAGGAACAGGTATAACAGGATCAGGTTTCTTTTACTACACCACAACGCTGTAGAGCAGACAGCAAAGACCGTCTGCACTGGTCAGGTATAAATAGGCCGGCTGGTGCTAACTAGGGCGCGCGCCCGTCTCTCTGTGCGCGGTTGTGCACGTGCCCGCGCCCGGGCGCGCATGCGCATGCGCAATGGAATCTGAGGGCCGAGACGGTCCGGGTTTAGATTTCTGGCAGGATCTTCATGACACCCCCCCTGTGTGTGTGTGCTCTCCCTCCAGTGTCCCCCTGTGTGTGCGTGCCCCCCCTTGCGTGTGCGCTCTCCCTCCAGTGTCCCCCTGTGTGTGCATGCCCCCCCCCCCCCCCCTGCGTGTGAGCTCTCCCTCCAGTGTCCCCCGTGTGTGCGCTCTCCCTCCAGTGTCCCCCTGTGTGTGCATGCCCCCCCCCCTGTGTGTGAGCTCTCCCTTCAGTGTCCCCCTGTCTGCGTCCCCCCCCCTGTGTGTGTGCTCTCCCTTCAGTGTCCCCCTGTGTGCGTGTCCCCCCCTGTGTGTGTGCTCTCCCTCCAGTGTCCCCCTGTGTGTGTGCTCTCCCTCCAGTGTCCCCCTGTGTGTGCGCTCTCCCTTCAGTGTCCCCCTGTGTGCGTGTACCCCCCTGTGTGTGTGCTCTCCCAGTGTCCCCCTGTGTGTGTGCTCTCCCTCCAGTGTCCCCCTGTGTGTGTGCTCTCCCTCCAGTGTCCCCCTGTGTGTGTGCTCTCCCTCCAGTGTCCCCCTGTGTGTGTGCTCTCCCTCCAGTGTCCCCCTGTGTGTGTGTGCTCTCCCTCCAGTGTCCCCCTGTGTGTGTGTGCTCTCCCTCCAGTGTCCCCCTGTGTGCGCTCTCCCTTCAGTGTCCCCCTGTGTGCGTCCCCCCCCCCCTGTGTGTGTGCTCTCCCTCCAGTGTCCCCCTGTGTGTGTGCTCTCCCTCCAGTGTCCCCCTGTGTGTGTGCTCTCCCTCCAGTGTCCCCCTGTGTGTGTGCTCTCCCTCCAGTATCCCCCTGTGTGTGTGCTCTCCCTCCAGTGTCCCCCTGTGTGTGTGCTCTCCCTCCAGTGTCCCCCTGTGTGTGTGCTCCCTCCCTCCAGTGTCCCCCTGTGTGTGTGCTCTCCCTCCAGTGTCCCCCTGTGTGTGTGCTCTCCCTCCAGTGTCCCCCTGTGTGTGTGCTCTCCCTCCAGTGTCCCCCTGTGTGTGTGCTCTCCCTCCAGTGTCCCCCTGTGTGTGTGCTCTCCCTCCAGTGTCCCCCTGTGTGTGCGCTCTCCCTCCAGTGTCCCCCTGTGTGTGCGCTCTCCCTCCAGTGTCCCCCTGTGTGTGCGCTCTCCCTCCCAGTGTCCCCCTGTGTGTGTGCGCTCTCCCTCCAGTGTCCCCCTGTGTGTGTGCGCTCTCCCTCCAGTGTCCCCCTGTGTGTGTGCGCTCTCCCTCCAGTGTCCCCCTGTGTGTGTGCGCTCTCCCTCCAGTGTCCCCCTGTGTGTGTGCGCTCTCCCTCCAGTGTCCCCCTGTGTGTGTGCGCTCTCCCTCCAGTGTCCCCCTGTGTGTGTGCGCTCTCCCTCCAGTGTCCCCCTGTGTGTGTGTGCTCTCCCTCCAGTGTCCCCCTGTGTGTGTGCTCTCCCTCCAGTGTCCCCCTGTGTGCTCTCCCTCCAGTGTCCCCCTGTGTGCGTCCCCCCCCCCCATGTGTGTGTGCTCTCCCTCCAGTGTCCCCCTGTGTGTGTGCTCTCCCTCCAGTGTCCCCCTGTGTGTGTGCTCTCCCTTCAGTGTCCCCCTGTGTGTGCGCTCTCCCTCCAGTGTCCCCCTATGTGTGCGCTCTCCCTCCAGTGTCCCCCTGTGTGTGCGCTCTCCCTCCAGTGTCCCCCTGTGTGTGCGCTCTCCCTCCAGTGTCCCCCTGTGTGTGCGCTCTCCCTCCAGTGTCCCCCTGTGTGTGCGCTCTCCCTTCAGTGTCCCCCTGTGTGCGTGTCCCCCCCTGTGTGTGTGCTCTCCCTCCAGTGTCCCGCTGTGTGTGTGCTCTCCCTCCAGTGTCCCCCTGTGTGTGTGCTCTCCCTCCAGTGTCCCCCTGTGTGCGTCCCCCCCCCCCTGTGTGTGTGCTCTCCCTCCAGTGTCCCCCTGTGTGTGTGCTCTCCCTCCAGTGTCCCCCTGTGTGCGTCCCCCCCCCCCCCCTGTGTGTGTGCTCTCCCTCCAGTGTCCCCCTGTGTGTGTGCTCTCCCTCCAGTGTCCCCCTGTGTGCGTCCCCCCCCCTGTGTGTGCGCTCTCCCTCCAGTGTCCCCCTGTGTGTGCGCTCTCCCTCCAGTGTCCCCCTGTGTGTGCGCTCTCCCTCCACTCTCCCCCTGTGTGTGCGCTCTCCCTTCAGTGTCCCCCTGTGTGCGTGCCCCCCCCTGTGTGTGTGCTCTCCCTCCAGTGTCCCGCTGTGTGTGTGCTCTCCCTCCAGTGTCCCCCTGTGTGTGTGCTCTCCCTCCAGTGTCCCCCTGTGTGCGCCCCCCCCCCCCCTGTGTGTGTGCTCTCCCTCCAGTGTCCCCCTGTGTGTGTGCTCTCCCTCCAGTGTCCCCCTGTGTGCGTCCCCCCCCCTGTGTGTGCGCTCTCCCTCCAGTGTCCCCCTGTGTGTGCGCTCTCCCTCCAGTGTCCCCCTGTGTGTGTGCTCTCCCTCCAGTGTCCCCCTGTGTGCGGCCCCCCCCCCCCTGTGTGTGTGCTCTCCCTCCAGTGTCCCCCTGTGTGTGTGCTCTCCCTCCACTGTCCCCCTGTGTGTGTGCTCTCCCTCCACTGTCCCCCTGTGTGTGTGCTCTCCCTTCAGTGTCCCCCTGTGTGTGTGCTCTCCCTTCAGTGTCCCCCTGTGTGTGTGCTCTCCCTTCAGTGTCCCCCTGTGTGTGTGCGCTCTCACTAGAGTGTCCCCCTGTGTGTGCGCTCTCCCTCCAGTGTCCCCCTGTGTGTGCGCTCTCCGTCCAGTGTCCCCCTGTGTGTGCGCTCTCCCTCCAGTGTCCCCCTGTGTGTGCGCTCTCCCTCCAGTGTCCCCCTGTGTGTGCGCTCTCCCTTCAGTGTCCCCCTGTGTGCGTGTCCCCCCCTGTGTGTGTGCTCTCCCTCCAGTGTCCCCCTGTGTGTGCGCTCTCCCTTCAGTGTCCCCCTGTGTGCGTGTCCCCCCCTGTGTGTGTGCTCTCCCTCCAGTGTCCCGCTGTGTGTGTGCTCTCCCTCCAGTGTCCCCCTGTGTGCGTCCCCCCCCCCCCCTGTGTGTGTGCTCTCCCTCCAGTGTCCCCCTGTGTGCGTCCCCCCCCTGTGTGTGTGCTCTCCCTCCAGTGTCCCCCCTGTGTGTGTGCTCTCCCTCCAGTGTCCCCCCCCTGTGTGTGTGCTCTCCCTTCAGTGTCCCCCTGTGTGTGCGCTCTCCCTCCAGTGTCCCCCTGTGTGTGCGCTCTCCCTCCAGTGTCCCCTGTGTGTGCGCTCTCCCTCCAGTGTCCCCCTGTGTGTGCGCTCTCCCTCCAGTGTCCCCCTGTGTGTGCGCTCTCCCTCCAGTGTCCCCCTGTGTGTGTGTGTGCTCTCCCTCCAGTGTCCCCCTGTGTGTGCGCTCTCCCTCCAGTGTCCCCCTGTGTGTGTACTCTCCCTCCAGTGTCCCCCTGTGTGCGTCCCCCCCCCTGTGTGTGTGCTCTCCCTCCAGTGTCCCCCTGTGTGTGTGCTCTCCCTCCAGTGTCCCCCTGTGTGCGTCCCCCCCCCCCCCTGTGTGTGTGCTCTCCCTCCAGTGTCCCCCTGTGTGTGTGCTCTCCCTCCAGTGTCCCCCTGTGTGCGTCCCCCCCCCCTGTGTGTGTGTGCTCTCCCTCCAGTGTCCCCCCCGTGTGTGTGCTCTCCCTCCAGTGTCCCCCTGTGTGTGCGTGGCCCCCCCCTGTGTGTGCGCTTGGTCCCCTTGAGTGCGGGGACCAAGGGGGCCCCATGATCTTCTATTGCCCGGGGACCCCATGAGTTGTCAGTCCGCCCCTGTGTAGAAGTGACCCCTTAAATTAGTGTTCTTTGTATATGTGGCCCCTTACATTTGCGGTCAGTGTAGGCAAGAGATTAACCTGCCACTGCTCTTATTTCAAAGAACCCCAAGCAACCCCTGGAGGAGTCCCAGAAGTAACTCCCTCCATTGGTGGTTGGTGTATAAATGATCTTTACATTGGTGGTCTGTAAAAGCAGCCCCTTACATTGGTGGTTATTGTAGAAGTGTTCTCTTACATTGTTGGAACCCCTAGCAACCTCTGGAGGAATCCCAGAAGTAACCCCCTACATTGATGATTTGTGTATTAGTGACACCTTACAGTGGTGGTCAGTGTCAAAGTGACCCCTTACATTGGCGTTCAATGTAGAAGTAATCTCTTACATTGGTGGTTAGTGTAGAAGTGACCTCCTTATATTGGCCGTCAGTGTAGAAGTGACCCCCCTACATTGGCCGTTGGTGTACGAGTGACCCCTTACATTGGTAGACAGTGTAGAAATGACCGCTTAGATTGGTGGTCATTGTATAGGTGACCTCTTGAATTGGTGGTCATTATAAAATTGATCTCTTACACCCTGTTCCAAATTATTATGCCAATGATATTTTTCTCATTTACCTAAATAATTGATGTAAACAGTCAGAATAATTCTCATGTTATCAACTATTAAGAGTACAATTCAAATTTTATTGAACCAACATCCTAATGATAACTGTTTTTTTTTCTAAATAAAAAACTTACAATGCACTGTTCCAAATTATTATTCCACAGTACGTTTCAAAACACTTTATAGGTTGTAAAGAACTGAAAATGGTCATCTGTTGTGTTTGCAGCATATTTACTGAAATCAAACGCTATTTCAATCAAACTTTTAAACAACATTTTTACTTTTTAAACATTTTAACAGGTCACGTTACATTTTAACATGGGACCCCTTATTTGATAGCAGCTTCACAAGTCTTTCATTCATTGAACTTGTGATTTTTTGGACAGTTTCTGCTTGAATTTGTTTGCAAGATGTCATAATAGCCTCCCAGAGCTACTGTTTGGATGTAAACTGCCTCCCACCCTCATAGATCTTTTGCTTGAGGATGCTCCAAAGGTTCTCAATAGGATTAAGGTCAGGGGAGGATGGAGGCCACACCATGACTTTCTCTCCTTTTATCCCCATAGCAGCCATTGATTCAGAGGTATTCTTTGCAGCATGAGATGGTGCATTGTCATGTATGAAGATGATTTTATTACGGAAAGCATAGTTCTTCCTTCTGTACCAGGGAAGGAAGTGGTCAGTCAGGCACTCCACATACTTTGCAGAGGTAATCTTTACACCTACGGGGACCCCAAAGGGGCCAACCAGCTTTCTTCCCATGATTCCAGCACAAAACATGACTCCACCACCGCCTTGCTGACGTTGCAGCCTTGTTGGAACAGGGTGGCTGTCCACCAACCATCCACTACTCCATCCATCTAGACCATTCAGGGTTGCACAGCACTCATCAGTGAATAGGACTGTTTGAAAATTAGTCTTCATGTATTTTTCTGCTTGTGAGCATTGGTTAGTGGTGGCCGAATGGAAGGTTTATGGACAGTTGCAAGACTCTGGAGGACTCTACAGCTTGATGTCCGTGGGACTCCAGAGGCACCAGGAGCTTCAAATATCTGTTTGCTGCTATGTAATGGTGTTTTAGCAGCTGCTCTCTTGATCCGATGCATGGATCTTGCAGAAATCTTCCTCAATGTGCCTTTATCTGCACGAAACCCGTCAAACTCTGAATCAGCCACAAATCTCTTAATAGTGCGATGAGCACACTTAAGTTTTCATGAAATATCTAATGTTTTCATACCTCGTCCAAGGCATTGAACTATTTCACTCTTTTCGGGAGCAGAGAGATCCTTTTTCTTCCCCATATTACTTGAAAATGGTGCTCTGCTTAATAATGTAGAACACCCTAATTTAGTCGTTTTTTCCTTTTAATTGGGCTCATCTGGCAATCTAATTATCACAGGTGTCCGATATTGTTTTCAGTGATCAAAAGAGCCCTGAGACACAATGCCATCCATGAGTTAAACTGAAAAACAAAATATTTAGTCTTTGTGACACTAAAATAGAATTTGCATAATAATTTGGTACAGGGTGTAGATTGGTGGTCAGTGTAAATATGACATTTCACATTTGCAGTCATCTTCCACTGCTCTACTCTCGAGGAAACCCAAGCAACTTCTGGAGGAATCCAAGGGTTCCTCAGAACCTCGATTGGAAAAAGCTGCTATGACCATTTTCTATTCTCTCCTGGTGGTCAGTGTAGGCAGGAGATCAATCTACTAGTGCTCCTCTTCTCAAGGAATCCCTTAAGGAACCCCAGGGTTCAACAGGACCCTGGCTGAGATAGACTTCTTTAATCTATCTTAAAAATTGATTTTGAACAGGCTTCAAACCATCTATAAAAATATTAAGAGACCCTGTCCTTCCTCCAAAGCCCTACATCACTTCTGAGACTTGTAGTGACACAGGGTTAAGAAGAAGGAGCCAACACATGGCCTGGAACACAGATATCCAACAATTCCAGAACTGCCTAAGTTGAAGGTCGGTGGGGCTGCAATGTTATAATGGAAGAGATTCAGTAGAAATGGGTTGCCGGAGAAGGTCGGTATACTCTGTCTTCTATTGCAGGGGAGTGCAGGTCTTTAGAGACCTAGCAGGGTGTTTTTAAAGGCCTCATCCACGTGGGCCTACTATAGCGTATGGCTGTGCTAGGGCCGCGTTTTCTCGTTAGGGGTTGCAGAAATGTTCTGCGCATCCCAGTGCAGGCAGTCCAATCATTTAATTTGGGATGCAAACAAGCTGTTAAAGGTCATAGTAAGACTTTAAAATGAATCAGTGAGCATGCTAAATTGTGGACCTTCAGCTGTCCTTTAAGCTATAGTTCACTAAAAACATGCAAAGAGATTTCTCTAGTCTATTGATAAGCTGTGAGGGAAATAATTGACTTTCACTTTCAAGGCACTTCCTGTTTGCTCGGCAAGCAGACTCAGCTGGTTTGGAAAGAATAGAAAAGGGGGAATTCTTCTGGAATTTCCTGCTGACGAAGCCTCCCTTCAAGGGCTGGTTGCCTCATATACAATATCACTATAATCTGAACAAAAAAACACGGGGTTGTCCGCATTACCCCATTGCATCACTAGTTCAAGCACAATAGTAGATCTTTCCAGGAAAATAAATCTCTGTTCCCAAGCCTCTCTTGTGACCTAAAGCCTAGATAAAGATCACATGATTACCAGAGGATTTGTGGGGGTTTCATGTCATATAGGACTGCAGAACGATCTATTGCTTTCATTCAGACACATACCTCCCAACTTTTTAAGATGGGAACAAGGGACACCTATTAGAAAAAGTATGTAGACATAGGACACACCCCTGCCACACCCCTTTAAAGGAAAAATGTACAAAAAAAATATTAGTTAAACCCACAAGTGCTTTTTTACCACTACTGTTCATTTATATCGGCTCTTACAAATTACAAATGCAGCCATTTAGAAATTGGATGAAAGTTTAGCACTGGAAAACACTTTTTGAAAGATAAAAAGTGCATTTTATATACAACTATGTAGCACTAACCCCCTGAAGGAGCTGCTGGTTTTATTGGGCTTACCGTTACCTTCTTGACCTCGTCTCCGTCTAGGGTTTCCCGTGGTAGATGGCCCAAAGAAATGTAGAAACTGACACTTTTATCTTCCTTTTTTGGGTTATTTATTCAAAAGATAAAACAGTCTCTTAAATGTAGGGTAGAGAATTAGGATGAAAGTTCAGGTACTTTGGAACTGCAAGAATAGGAAGTCTCTCACTATAGAAATCCAGAGAATTACCGTTTCACAGCTGGATACTCACAACCACCGGATAGACCTCCTCTCACTAGGCCTAGCAGCCGGCAGGGTATTGGGTACAGCAAAGTCTCTGCCACAGACCTGAATGTAGAACAGGTGAACAAAGTCTCTGCCACAGACTTGAATGTAGAACAGGTGAACAAAGTCTCTGCCACAGACTTGAATGTAACTGAGGGACCTAGACAAATTTAGAGAGCTATCATACGGTTCCAGTATCTTGCAGCCGGTCCGGTGATACCGTATCAGTGTAGATCCATTTAGTGTCCTTCACCTGAGCCTCCAGGCTCCTTCAGAGAAACCAGCCTTGTGCATGGCCCTCTCCTGAAGAGTCCTTCCCCTGGATGCTTCTCCAGTTGCTGGGCCTCTCCTTAGATGAGATGGCACCGGACCACTCTTGAATCATTGGGCCCCGATATCCATTCAGGCCTGTCCCTGCAGTTACTTCGCCTCGGGCTATCCAGCCCCGAGACTCGGAATTGCATGGATCCGCACCCCAGGCCAGGAGGGCCCTGAGGGCTGGTCAGGAGGAACAGAACCAGACAGAAGATATCTCCTGGACCGGATCCCTGAAGCACGTGACTTCAGTACCTTAAATACCCCTTCCCAGAATGCACAGCAGGATGACACTCCCACACTGGGCTGGTTCCAAGAATGAATGGTACCCAATACACTCAGCCAAACTGCATTCTCATACTTGCCGGCGGTGACAGCGATACCTACGGCCAAGGAGAACTCCGTGCAGTTCCAGCTAGACTGGCACTGAAACCATAATTTGGCACAATTGGCCCTAAAACCCAACTGTGGTTTCAGGAATATTAACTTGAAAAAAACATATAGCGTGTGCTCGTCAGGAGCTAGCGCTACAACTATATAGATCAAATCAAAATGAGAAGGAATGAAGGGAAGAGGGACTTTGTGCCCAATCAGGGACAGTCCCTCGAAATCAGGGACAGTTGGGAGCTATGCAGACAGACCCTGCCTGATTTGCTGTCAGACCAGATGGGTTATTCCTGCAAGAGATAATTTATTCTTTAACAGCTGTCATTAAAGGAATTGTTCACTCTCACATTTTTTGTTGTTTTAACTAAGTACGGTATTATTGTAGTTATATTCCCGGTATTATTTATTTTCCTTAAAGAAGAAGTAAACCCTGATGGGTTTTTCTTCCTTTCTTCTTCCTTGCAAAGTAAAGGCATAATGTGCTAGTATGCATCGCACTTACCTGCAAACGAAGCTCGAGTTGTCTCCATTCAGGCCGCATCGATTTTTACCCGTCTTTCTTTCGGGGCCACGGACTCCGGCTCTGTGACAGACCGAGCCGGAGCCACATGACATCACTCCCACGCATGCGTGCGGGAGCCGCCGGTCACGGCACACTCGCCTGAAGAAACGGCACAGGCGGCCGTTCCTTCAGAGCGCGTGCGCTGATGACATCATCAGCGCAGTAAACAGTAAATATCTCCTGAATGGCGCACGTTTAGGAGATATTTACAGTACCTATAGGTAAGCCTTATTATAGGCTTACCTATAGATATAAATTCCCCATGGAGGTTTACAACCTCTTTAAGCTGTCCATAGAAGGATCAAATTTCGGCCGGTTCATCAGGGAATGGACAAGATTTGATCCATCTCTGGGCAGGCTGCTTGCAGAGTAGGCTCTCTAATTAGGCGGTCGCCCAAGGCCTCGCACTCACAGGGTCCTTGCGGCCACCTAATTTGTCTAGTTAAGAGCCACCTCTGAGGCTGGCAGCAAGAATTCCTCCGCCGTCAGCACATTGAATCCCTGCCAGTCTGCTGTACAACCTGCTCAACTGCACCAGGGAGAGATCTACACTGTCCGGACTCCTTGGGAGAGATAGCGGGCTGCGATCGTTGACCGAGGGATGGTAGCTCACTGACAGCTCCAGATCACAGTCACCGCTCAGCAGAACCAGCGCCGTTTCTACATGGCAGGGTCTAGGGGGTCCTGAGGCAGCGGGAGCGTGCCCGCGGGTCGGACAGACTCTATGTTTGCCCGCAAACGCCTAGTACAGAGGCAGAGCGGGGAGTTGCGAGTGTAAACAAGCGGATCCCCGTTCTGACAGAAGACATGACAGATCTACTGTTCCCAGTGATCGGGAACAGCGATCTCTGCATTGTCCCTGGTAGCCCATCCCCCTACAGTTAGAACACGCCCAAGGAACACACTTAACCCCTTGATCACCCCCTAGTGTTAACCCCTTCCCTGTCAGTGTCATTGTTACATTGATCAGTGCATTTTTAAAGCACTGATCAATGTAATAATGTCACTGGTCCCCAAAAAGTGTAATTTGGGGGCAGATTTGTCCACCGCAATGTCGCAGTCCTGATAAAAATTGCAGATCGCCACCATTACTAAATAACACTCCCTAAATCTATCCCATAGTTTATAGACATGATAACTTTTGCGCAAACCAATCAATCTACGCCTATTGTGATTTGTTTTACCAAAAATATGTAGAAGAATACATATCGGCCTAAACTGATGAATAAATGTTTTTTTTTTTTTTTTAATTCTTGCTTTTTGTCTATAGAGCCAAAAATAATACCACCAAAATACCACCAAAAGAAAGCTCCATTTGTGGGGGGAAAAAAGGACGTCAATAGTTTGGGTAAAATGTCGCACGACCGCGCAATTGTCAGTTAAAACAATGCAGTGACGTATCGCAAAAAATGCCCTGGTCTTTAAAGGATCAAATCCTTCCGGTCCTTAAGTAGTTAAAGCACCTGTGCAAGATAAAGGAAAACTTGCAAACATGGCCTGTTGGGGGGCACTTGAGGACAGGGTTGATGACCACTGCTATATGTGATTTAGTTAACCACATGCCGACCAGCGCACACCGATAAATGTCAGCACAATGGCACGGCTGGGCAAATAGGCGTACAGGTACGTCCCCTTTAAGATGGCATTGTGGACGCAAGCCTGACGCACGCTCCGTGACCGTGCCCGTGGGTCCTGCAGACTCTATGTCCGTCGGTTCCCCCGGCAATCGTGTCACGGAGCGGAAGAACGGGGAAGATGTAAACAGGCATTTCCCCGTTCTACCTTGTGACATGACAGAGATGTACTGCTCCCTGTCATCGGGAGCAGTGACCGCTGTCATGTGAGTAGTAGCCCACCCCCCCCACAGTTAGAATCACTCCCTAGGACACACTTAACCCCTTGATCGCACCCTAGTGTTTAACCCCCTCCCTGCCAGTGTCATTTACACAGTAATCAGTGCAATTTTATAGCACTGATTTATGTATAAATGACAATGATCCCAAAATAGTGTAAAAAGTGTCCAATGTGTCCGCCGCAATGTTGTAGTCACGATAAAAATCGCAGATCACCGCCATTACTAATAAAAAAAAATTATAATAAAAATGCCATAAAACTATCCCCTTTTTTGTAGACGCTATAACTTTTGCGCAAACCAATCAATATACGCTTATTGCGATTTTTTTATTTATTTTTTGTTTTTGTTTTTTTGTTTTTTTTACCAAAAATATGTAGAGGAATGCATATCGGCCTAAACTGAGGAAAAAAATATTTTTTTATATATATTTTGGGGGATATTTATTGTAGCAAAAAGTAAAAGATATTGCTTTTTTTTTTTCAAAATTGTCACTCTTTTTTTGTTTATAGCGCAAAAAATAAAAACTGCAGAGGTGATCTAATACCACCAAAAGAAAGCTCTGTGTGTGTGGGAAAAAAAAAAGACGTAAATTTTGTTTGGGTGCAACGTCGCACGACCGTGGAAATGTCAGCTAAAGCGACGCAGTGCCGAATCGCAAAAAGTGATCTGGTCAGGAAGATGGTAAATCCTTCCAGGGCTGAAGTGGTTAATATGCCAAAAATTCAATTTGCAAAGAATGCCCAATCACATACCGGGAAATGAAAATAAGACTGTGTTTTTCTTGCACATTGGGATGATGAAAGTCAGTAACATCCCTTGCAAAGTGAACAGCCTACTTGCCTTGAGGAAATCAGCCTCCATGGTCACAAGAGAGTTAACAGATGAATTCCACGCAGATGAGGCAACAGCCAATGCAAAGCAGAGGGTTAGCCCTGCATGGCAGACTAGCCAATCAGCTGCCAGGCTTATGTCGCTGTATAGATAGCTGTGCAGGAAGTGTGTGACTCACTTATTGGGAGGTCAGGACTGAAGGTGCGGTGTGGGACTCGGCTCAGCCAGAACCAAGTAGGTGCAGGAAATGTTTTTGCTACATACTTGTTTTTCATTATACGTCACCGATTCTATACCCTTCCTTGTACTGCCACTGACCTCCATCATCAGCATTATAAATAGATCGAAGGCTTTTTATGGACTGCTAGTGGGTAGTAGAGGCTGAATTGTAATGCCGCGTACACACGACCGGACTTTCCGGCAGAAAAGGTCCGACGGTCTTCCCGACGGACTTTCTACGGAGTTCCGACGGACTTCCGAACGAACGTGATGACGTAAGACGGGACTAAAAAAGGAAGTTGAATAGCCAGTAGCCAATAGCTTCCCTTGCGTCGTATTTGGTCCGTCGGATCAGCACACAGACGAACGGTTTTCCCGATAGGAATTGAGTCCGTCGGACAGATTTGAAACATGTTCTATTTCTAGGTCCGTCTGAATTTTTAAAAGAAAAACGATCGGATTATCCCACACACGATCGGAAATGTCCGACGGACTGATTCCATCGGACCTAGTCTGCTGGAAAGTCCGGTCGTGTGTACGCCGCATAATAGGGCCAAAGTGACACATTGGCGGAGATTTACTAAACTGGAGCACTCAGAATCTGGTGCAGCTGTACACGGTAGCCAATCAGCTTCTAACTTCAGCTTGTTGAATTAAAGGGGAGTTCCAGGCATTTTAAAAGTCAGCATCTACAAAAAGTGTAGTTGCTGACTTTTAATAAACAGACACTTACCTGTTCCACGGTCCAGCGATGCGGCCAAACGGGGTGTCGCTCCTCTCCCCCTCCTCTTCGCTGGCGCCTCCATTGCCACTCAGGGCACCCGGCCGTGACAGCTTTCGTCTTCACGTCCGGGCCACGCATGGCGCATGCGCGAGTCGCGCTGCGCTCCCGGAGTGGATAGGCGATCTCCTGGGACCTGTCATGTGTCCCAGGAGATCGCCTAGGCGGTTCCTGGGCGGAAGGAGGAAGTGGGACAGGAAGTCCCCCTCCTAATGAAGTCCCCACTCCCCCCCCAAAAAAATGACATGTCAAATGTGGCATGTAAGGGGTGAGGAGTGCTTAAAGCTGAAGTTCCATTTTTGAGTGGAACTCCGCTTTAAAGTGGGGTGCCCCCTAAAAAAATTTTTAAAAGTCAGCAGCTACAAATACTGCAGCTGCTGACTTTTAATAATAAGACACTTACCTGTCCCAGGGTCCATCAATGCAGGGGAAAGAAGCCCCCCCTCATTCCCCGCTCCGCTTGCGGCGCCGGCATTCTTACTGTGGGCACCCGGCTGTGGCTTCACAGCCAGGCACCCACTGCGCATGCGCGAGCGGCGCCGCACGCCGTGATACGAAGCTCAGTCATCTGGGACACACGTGACAGGTCCCAGATGACTGTGCGGCACCGAGGGGAAGTGATGTCAGTGCCCGGGCACTGAAGGTGGCAGACTACGAGGGACCCCCTAGCAACAGGCATTTAGAGGTGAGTAAAAATTTTAATTTTTTTTTTTTTTATGATTTTTTTTTTTAAGCATTTTTTTTTGGTGGAAACATAACTTTAATCTTTGATCATAAGCCCTGGTTCACGTTGGAGCGACATGTCAAATCGCATGCCAAATTGGAGGCAATTGCCAACAATGGCACCGTCTGAATCGGTGCGATGCCGCATTTGCAGCGCCCCACCGATTTCTCAAAAGTCGTTTCTGTACTACTTTTGGCGACTTCGGGGTGCGATTTCCATTGACATCTGTGCAGCAACCCACACAGACGTCTCTGAAATTGCCCCAGAAGTTGGGACTGAAATGCGGGAATGAAACTGCGAGTTCAGCTGTCAGTGTGAACTAAGGATGAGCTCCGGCGTGTTCGCACAGCCCACGTGTAGAGCCCGCCAGGAAGACGGCACTGCGCTAATCACAGGCAGTGAGACGACAATAAACGAGACTGTGTACATGGTCACATAGGATAACATTGAATGAGTTCAGGGGCAACTGCCTCTGAACATACGTTTAGCAGCATCCCGAGTACATGGGGCCTAGCCTGCACATAACAGTGTTTTTTGCTTTTTAATCTTCTAACCCTTTTTTTTTTTTTTTTTTTTTTTTTTTTACTTTTAGTTAACCATAATAAGCCCCAGTCAATTATTTTCTCCTTTTTATTTTTTCTTTCTTTCTTTTGTATTGCTATTTTTTTTTTTGTTAGTGTTTCTCTTGAACCATTTATATTATTTGTTCATTTTTGTAGCATCACATATAAAAAAAAAAACTATAACAAAAACAGATCACCTTTCTTTTGTAAATATATTTGCCCAGTTTTGTACCATAAACGTACATTTGGTGCCATTATAAATGTAATATCCACACTAAACAATCAATGTCATGGGGTAGCTAGTAAGTTAGTCATATTTAATTAGACTTGTATTTCTTACTACTTGGCTAGAGTGCAGAAGGATTAGATTGTATCAGTTTTTATTGCTGTCTGTGCCATCGTTAGGGAGATTCACCCTCTTGATTTGCCCTGTTTACAATTATCATTGAAAGTGAAAGTAAAGAAAATCCCAAATTTTGGGTTGTCCCCAGAAAAGTAATAGATGGGAAATCTTCCAATTAGGACACTAGTTCTGGGGACCTGGAGGTCCCCAAGGCATTACCTTAAGTTTTAGGGATTTCCTCTCACTTCCTGTTTGGCTATGGGACAGGAAGTGAAGGGAAATCTCCACAATAGGACACAGAGAAAAAAAAAACTCACAGGGGTTGTAGCCCTCATTTACTCTATTCAAGTTATGGAAAAATATCTTGGGGGGGGGGGGGGATAAGTGAGGGTCTTTGCTTATAGATGGTGGGGGACAAGAAGCAAAGAAAGAGAGGCCTGATTCTGTATAAACGGAAATCCTGGTTGACCCATGACTGTAATCCATCACCTGCCCCCTCCAAGTCTAGAACAGATGCTAGTTCTGGAACAATCACATCATTTACAGTGAGGCCAAACAGTTGATTTGGTGTCCCAGCTGCTACTAGTGGAGACGGCTTAGTTACTGTAAGTATATAGGCACTGGCAGTGTCAGGGACGTGCTGCCCGCATTAGGAGACATGGAAAGAACAAAGAAATGGCTGCACATCCAGAACTTCCGATTGCCTTTTATTTTGTCTCACAAAGATAACACCAAACTGTGGTCACGTATTAGGAGACGTGCCAGTGAGCATGTGCGAATCACAAACATCGCACATGGATGTGCGCATGCACACGTGTTAGACGCGCTTTGGCACCTAGTGGCCTATAAAGATGGCACAGGGGCGCTGGATCTTCGCTGTTTGATGTGCAGCTGTCTCCTGAAATCCTGGTTCTGTGCCTGTATCCTGTTCCAGTACTGACTCGGCTTCCTGAACACGCTGCTATCTCCAGTCCTGCTAACAACAAAGCCTGGGGAATGCCCAGGAAAAAAACAAGCCTACTTACCACCAGCTTGCAGACAACCAAATTAACCTGTCTAACAGTATGCGTTAAAAACAGGGGTTTAGTCCGCACGCATTTGCAAACGCATGCGTAAGCCACAGAGCCTCGTCAAGGCACCCTGATATCTGTGGTCCTAACACTAAACTAAGAGTGTCCCCACAGTGGAGGCACATATATTCTAATGGGTAGATGAGAGCAGGTGGACTGAAGGGGAGCCACCCCTTCTTAAAAGGTACAGGAGCACACCAAACCCCCAGCAGATAGCACAATGGCTGCAAAGGTGTTGGTGCGTTGCTGGACCAATACAAACACTATGTGATAACAGAAACGTGTCCACCGCCCCCATCTACAGCTGGCTATCGCAGTAAGAGGCATTGGAAGGCTAAAGCAGATAACAACAAAGCCTGGGGAATGCCCAGGAAAAAACCAAGCCTACTTACCACCAGCTTGCAGACAACCAAATTAACCTGTCTAACAGTATGCGTTAAAAACAGGGGTTTAGTCCGCACGCATTTGCAAACGCATGCGTAAGCCACAGAGCCTCGTCAAGGCACCTAGTGGCCTATAAAGATGGCACAGGGGCGCTGGATCTTCGCTGTTTGATGTGCAGCTGTCTCCTGAAATCCTGGTTCTGTGCCTGTATCCTGTTCCAGTACTGACTCGGCTTCCTGAACACGCTGCTATCTCCAGTCCTGACCTTTGGCTTGTTTGACCCTGCTTCCTCCTGTCTGCCGGCCTGTTGCCAAACCCAACACTGACTGCTCTCCTGTGTATGACCTGGCTTGTCTGACCCTGCTCCAGCCTGCTGACCTGCATCCGCAGCATACCTGCATCTGCAGCATACCTGCATCCGCTGCCCTGCATCTACAGCATACCTGCATCCGCTGCCCTGCATCTGCAGCATACCTGCATCCGCTGCCCTGCATCTGCAGCATACCTGCATCCGCTGCCCTGCATCTGCAGCATACCTGCATCTGCTCCTGCACCAGCTGTTCCTGCTTCTCATCCGGCACCACCACTTCCAGCTAAGAGAACCCTGCAGGCACTCTTACCTCACCGTGCTCCTACAACCACTGTCTCAACTCCAGTGGTCTCTGAGCTGGGGTTGTACGAGAGGTCTCCCTCTCTGCTATAGGGCAGACCTAAAGTGGTTAATTGAAGAAGCTAATGTTAGAAGCTAATTGGCTACCATGCACAGCTGAAACTGATTTTGCACTCTCCAGTTTTAGTAAATCAACCCCGCTGTGTGTCTCTGCACACTACCTGAAGTCTTTTTCCTTTCCTTGTTGTGTATTCATCTCAGCAGTACAAGGAGTCCTGATTTCCTTATCTCTGCCCATGCCTTGCTTTTTAAAGCGGTTCTGCGCACATTTTTGAACGTTGGTGCCATTGTGTTTAAGATTCTCTTCTTATAACTGCTTTTTTTTTTTATTTTTTGCTCCTACCTTTTCGTTCTCCGCTGGTGGTTGTTGTCCTCCAAATGTTTCCCTGCGTCGATGGGTGGGGTTTCTACGGGGATCAGCATAATTTCCGCTGATCTCCGCACTGTCTCCTGGGATCTCGTATAATTCATCCCAGGAGTCAGTGCGCCTAACCGAAGCGAAATCTCGCGTGATTTACCACCCGTTGTCATGGCAACATTTAGGATTACACCGCTCGTAGCTGTAGCCACTGAGCATGCGCGGGAACCAGCAAGGAATGCTGGTTCCTCTGAATGAGGGAAGGAGGAAGTGATTGCTTGTGGGCTTCAAATGCCCACAAGCAAGATGAGATCGGCCAAAAATTTGTTTCTAAGGAATCGATTAGGAAGAAAAAAGAAGATGGATAACGGGCGAAGACACTAAAAGTAAGTATATTATTAACATAACATTGTTTTTACTGATTTAGGGGAAAAAATAAAAAATGTTGTCAGTGCAGAACCACTTTAAGTGAAAGTCTGGAAATAAATATTTGCAGGTATGTGAAGAGTCATAAAGGTAAGGAGTGACAGGCGTAGGTAGGAGGGTGTGGTAAGAATTAATGTATGTTTACATGCACATTGTAAATAGATCTAGACATACATTATGGTAACTAGGTGATGGCACTGACTGACGTTGCTGCACTGGTGTCCTAGATTTAATTCCCACCAGGGACATCCTAATGAATTGTATGCACTATATGGCCAAAGGTATGTGGACTGCCATACACTTTTATTTAGTTCATGTGTTTCCAGGGATGGGTACTCTAGAAATGTAAGTTACATAATTAGTTTGGTTGGAAAAAGACACAAGTCTATCTAGTTCAACCCATAGAAACTTAGTCTAAAGAGGAACTCTTTAGGCCCCAAAATGCTGCCCCCCCTCAGCAGGGCCATCTTTAAAAATCCACCATGTGTGCAGATGTGCCAAAGGGCTTTGCCTGGCCCTCATGACCCTGCAGAGGCCTGCAGCACACGCTAAGGTCCAGGAGCCTCCATACCTGCGGCATCTTTGCTCATGCACAAAGGTGTGCTGCAGATCTCTGTCAGGCCCTGGAGCTCTCCAACACATCTGTGCACATGTGGAATGCAGGCGTTGGAGGCACCAGTGTGCACAACATCATTCTCACCTTTATTTTATCTAATTGGAGGAGAAAGGTGCAAATTATCTGTTTTATTAGGTAAAGATCCGTTTTAAGACAAAAACTGTTTCTCTGGTTTGGATAGAGTGGGGAAGGATTTTAAAGCTGGCCATATACACATAGATGCAGGCCAGGGGCATACCTATATGGGGGGGGGGGGGTTGGGGGCCAGCCGCCCCAGGTGCCACACATTGGGGGGGGGGGTGTCAGGTCAGATATCAGGGACTGGACAAGGCAGGGCAGGTGCTCTGTAGCTGCGGCTGGCTCTCTATATTTGTGCGTGTCAGCAGCGACTGCTCCTCTGTGTTATTCAGCTCAGTCTGGGCTTTTCACTGCCACCTCTGGCTGCTTCCTGCATGTGCAACCCTCGTGTGTACTATATTTTGGATTGCAGCTCCTCTCATGTCTCACAGAGACATGTAGAAACAGGACCTGGGACTAGGAAGACCACCTTACAAGTAGGTGTTGTGAGTACAAGTAAAGGTAGGAGGCTGTTTGTTTACAGTGTGTGTGTGGGCAGCTGAGTGTGTACGTGTGTGGTGTGTAGCTGAGTGTGTACAGGTGTGTGTGTGTGTGTGGGGGGGGGGGGGGTGCTGAGTGTGTACAGGTGTGTGTGTGGGTGTGTGTGTGTGTGTGTGTTTGTGTGTGTGTGTGGGGTGGGGGGGAGCTGAGTGTGTACAGGTGTGTGTGCGTGGGGGGGTAGCAGCTGAGTGTGTGTGTGTGGGGGGGGGGCAGCTGAGTGTGTACAGGTGTGTGTGTGGGTGGGGGGGGGCAGCTGAGGGTGTGCTGAGTGTGTACAGGTTGTGTGTGGGCAGCTGAGTGTGTGTGGGGTGTGGGGGGGGGGGTGCTGAGTGTGTACAGGTGTGTGTGGGGTGGGGGGGTGCTGAGTGTGTACAGGTGTGTGTGGGGTGGGGGGGGGGTGCTGAGTGTGTAAAGGTGTGTGTGTGTGTGTGTGTGGGGTGGGGGGAGCTGAGTGTGTACAGGTGTGTGTGGGGTGGGGGGGTGCTGAGTGTGTACAGGTGTGTGTGGGGTGGGGGGCAGCTGAGTGTGTAAAGGTGTGTGTGTGTGTGTGTGTGTGTGTGTGTGGGGGTGGGGGGAGCTGAGTGTGTACAGGTGTGTGTGGGGTGGGGGGGTGCTGAGTGTGTACAGGTGTGTGTGGGGTGGGGGGTGCTGAGTGTGTAAAGGTGTGTGTGTGTGTGTGTGTGTGTGTGTGTGTGTGGGGTGGGGTGGTGCTGAGTGTGTAAAGGTGTGTGTGGGGGGGGGGAGCTGAGTGTGTACAGGTGTGTGTGTGTGGGGGGGGGGGGGGTAGCAGCTGAGTGTGTGTGTGTGTGGGGGGGGGGCAGCTGAGGGTGTGTATGTGAGGGGCCGGCCAGCTGATTGTCTACGGGTGTGAGGGGGGGGGGGGGCTGAGTGCATAGAGGTGTGAGGGGGGGGGGGGCAGTGAGTGTGAGGGGGGGGGGCTGAGTGCATAGAGGTGTGAGGGGGGGGCTGAGTGCATAGAGGTGTGAGGGGAGGGGGGGCTGAGTGCGTACAGGCATGATCAGTGAAGCGGGAGTGCCAGATATAGGATCTGCCACGGGTGCCAAATGCTCTAGGTACACCCCTGATGCAGGCTGAATGAAAACAAAAAATAGGACAGATTCCTCCATCCATGCTCAACAGAGCAGAATCTCCCACTGCAGCTATTGTATTATGAATGCCGGCTGTCAAAAATACCCACACCGTAGCGGCATCTGATTGGATGCAGGCACTGTTCAGCTGGCAATTTTCTGGTTGGATTCCTTTGATTTTTCAATCAGTGAATGGTGGACAGGAGGGAGCCCATATTCCCAACAACACACTCCAAAATCTTGTGGAAATCCTTTCCTAGAAGAGTGGAGGCTGTTGGAGCCATGGGCAGGGGAGGTTGGAGGCCATGGTTTTTGAGTCAGGGAGTACCAGGCAGGTACTCCTTGGACACTGCAGTGACTTCCATATCAAATTAATTGGCATGGGTGCATTGCAGCAAAGTAACATGAGTACAAAAACGTACAGAATATGTGGACACCAGACCATCACACCTATATTATTTGTTAATAAATAGAAAGTAGTGGAGGCACGCTCATCTCTTGAGCAGGAGTATATGTTTATTCTGTCCAACGGGAAGGGGAGTTTATTCTGTTCAAGTTTCTATGCAGTCCGTCTTTGTCAAGGTCATCAAGGCAAATTTCAATCATAGTGATGTACAGTAACATTTAAAGAGTTTATTGGATATCAGTCAGTTGTTTCAGTAAAGGCAGTGAGCCTAATCATAGTGCTTAACCACTTGCCGACCATCCGCCGCAGTTGTACTGCGGCAGAATGGCAAGGCTGGGCGAAACGACGTTGTGTAACGTTGCTTCACCCTGTGGCCACTAGGGGGCGTGTGCGCACCGCCTGCTCGCCCACACAGCCGATGTGAGTGCCCGGTAGTCGCGATCACAGCCGGGCTCCCGTGATCGTTCGGGGCACACAGAGAACCGTGATCTGTGTGTGTTTAAACACAGTTTCCGGTTCTCTGAGCGGAGAACAGACACATGTCTGTTCATACAGAGTATGAAAAGCAATCTGTCATCTCCCATGCACAGTCCCCTACCCCCTTCAGTTAGAACACAAACTAGGACACACTTAACCCTTCACTGCCCCCTAGTGGTAAACCACTAACCTGCCAGTGACATTTTTACAGTAATCAATGTAATTTTATAGCACTGATCACTGTAAAAATGCCAATGGTCCCAAAAATGTGTCAAAATTGTCTGACGTGTCCGCCGTAATGTCACAGTCCCGATAAAAATCACAGAACGCCACCATTACTAGTAAAAAAAAAAAAAAAAAAATTAATAATAAAAATGCCCTATTTTGTAGACCATATAACTTTTGCACAAACCAAGCAATATACACTTATTGCGATTTTATTTATTTTTTTCTTACCAAAAATATGTAGAATACCTATCGGCCTCAACTGAGGGAAAAAATCATTCTTTTATATATTTTTGGGGGATATTTATTATAGCAAAAAGTGAAAAATAATGCGTTTTTTTTTTTTTTTTTTCAAAATTGAAGCTTTTTTGTTTATAGTGCAAAAAATAAAAACCGCAGAGGTGATCGAATACCACCAAAAGAAAGCTCTATTTGTGGGGAAAAAAAGGACGTCAAGTTTGTTTGGGTACAATGTCGCACGACCGCGCAATTGTTAAAGCGGCGCAGTGCCGAATCGCAAAAAGTGCTCTGGTCAGGAAGGGGCTAAAATCTTCCGGGGCTGAATCGGTTAATGTAGACCAGAAGAACCCACCCCTGGGTTCAAATTGTTAGACAGAATGAACCTCTCTGCACACTGCACATTGCACACCAGGGAGTACTTGTCTGGGTGCACTGCAGCAGGTAACATCAGTAGATAAATAGAAAGTAGTAGAGGCACTCTGGGGTCTTAAGCAGGAGTATGTGTTCAAACAGGAGAAGTTTGTAGGCAGGTAGTGGCTAACACTGCCCCAGCCGGGAAGTTGGAAGTTAATTGTTTCCCGGGTTTTTCTTGGTGGGATTTTCCTGGGTCCGACCCCCAATCCTGTGTGCTATAAAAGGGCCTGAACCGTTGGCTGCCATGACCAGAGTCTGGATTCCCAGTAATATGCTGAGGCCAGAGATTCCACTGCCTAGGAGGATTGCTGGAACCCGCAGTCCTTCCTGAAGATGCCATCCATGGACTCTGCCAAGAACGGACTATTTCCTATGCAGGTATGCTAGGGCAGCCACAAGCCTAAAGTTACGGACTAGGGATGTTAGGTAAATGACTGCACTTTATTTTGGACTGTTGTCTGTATTTGTCATCATGTTAATTTTATTCAATAAAGCATTTGAAACTTTGCCTGGTCTGAAGTTACTTAAAGGGTGTAATGCAAGTAACTTGCACTTAGTTACAGCTCGGGTCACTAGACACTTTGGGGTATGAAGATAACAGTGCTAGAGTTCATACAGTGAAGGCGCAAGTGGTTACCAAGGGTAATAAAGGTCTTTCTAGCAGCCTGTTGTAAGTGTGTACATGTGGCAGGTGAGATAGCCTGTTGCAACGAGGGATTGTCGGGGACTAGGGATGAGCCGAACACCCCCCCGTTCGGCTCGCACCAGAACCCCGCGAACGGACCTAAAGTCCGTGCGAGCTTTAGAACCCTATTAGTTATAATGGATGCGAACGTTCGAAATTAAAAGTGCTCATTTTAAAGGCTAATATGCATGTTAATGTCATAAAAAGTGTTTGGGGACCTGGGTCCTGCCCCAGGGGACATGTATCAATGCAAAAATTTTTTTTAAAAACGGCCGTTTTTTCAGGAGCAGTGATTTTAATAATGCTTAAATTGAAACAATAAAAGTGTAATATTCCTTTAAATTTCGTACCTGGGGGGTGTCTATAGTATGCCTGTAAAGGGGCGCATGTTTCCCGTGTTTAGAACTGTCTCTGCGCAAAGTGTCATTTTTGAAAGTAAAAAAGCTATTTAAAATCACTCGCGGCTAATGTTAATTCACGGCTCCCGTAACACAGAGAACAGTGATTCATTGAAACTCATTCATAAAAAAAATTAATTTAAAAAAAAAAAAAAAAATTAAAAAAAAAAAGCGTAGGGGTCCCCCCAAATTCAATAACCAGGCCCTTCAGGTCTGGGATGGATATTAAGGGGGATCCCAGCCAAAAAAAAAAAAAAAAAATGGCGTAGGGTCCCCCTCAAAATCCATACCAGACCCTTGAGGTCTGGTATGGATTTTAAGGGGAACCCTAGCCAAAAAAAAATGGCGTGGGGTCCCCCTCAAAATCCATACCAGACCCTTATCCGAGCACGCAACCTGGCAGGCCGCAGGAAAAGAGGGGGGGACGAGAGCGGCCCCCCTCTCGCCTGAACCGTACCAGGCCACATGCCCTCAACATTGGGAGGATGCTTTGGGGGTCTAAGACCCCTAAAGCACCTTGTCCCCAGGTTGATTAGGACAAGGGCCTCTTCCCCACAACCCTGGCCGGTGGTTGTGGGGGTCTGCGGGCGGGGGGCTTATCGGAATCTGGAAGCCCCCTTTAACAAGGGGACCCCCAGATCCCGGCCCCCCCCTGTGTGAAATGGTAAGGGGGTACAAAAGTACCCCTACCATTTCACCAAAAAAGTGGCAAAAATGGTAAAAAGGACAGGAGACAGTCTTTGACAATTCCTTTATTAAAATCTTCTTTCTTCTTTCTTCATCCTTCGGATTCTTCATCTTCTCCTTCCTTCATCTTCTTCCATCTTCTTCTTCCATTTTCTTCTTCCTCCGATCCGCTTCTTCTTGCGCTGGTCTTCTCGTCCTTCTCGTCCGGCATCTTCTTCCGTCGGCGTCGGCGTCGGTGTCGGTGTCTTCTTGGGCCGCTCCGCGCAATGGGAGGCTCCCGCTGTGTGAGGCTCCGCTCCATCTGACAGGTCTTTTAAAACGGAGGGCACCTGGTGACCCCGCCCCCCTCTGACATCATGGGGAAAGCCATCATGGAATTCCCCATGACGTCCCTGTGCGTCAGAGGGGGCGGGGTCACCAGGTGCCCTCCATTATAAAAGACCTGTCAGACGGAGCGGAGCCTCACACAGCGGGAGCCTCCCATTGCGCGGAGCGGCCCAAGAAGAGACAGAGACACCGACGCCGACGCCGACGGAAGAAGATGCCGGACGAGAAGGACGAGAAGACCAGCGCAAGAAGAAGCGGATCGGAGGAAGAAGAAAATGGAAGAAGAAGATGGAAGAAGATGAAGGAAGGAGAAGATGAAGAAACCGAAGGATGAAGAAAGAAGAAAGAAGATTTTAATAAAGGAATTGTCAAAGACTGTCTCCTGTCCTTTTTACCATTTTTGCCACTTTTTTGGTGAAATGGTAGGGGTACTTTTGTACCCCCTTACCATTTCACACAGGGGGGGGGCCGGGATCTGGGGGTCCCCTTGTTAAAGGGGGCTTCCATATTCCGATAAGCCCCCCGCCCGCAGACCCCCACAACCACCGGCCAGGGTTGTGGGGAAGAGGCCCTTGTCCTAATCAACATGGGGACAAGGTGCTTTAGGGGTCTTAGACCCCCAAAGCATCCTCCCAATGTTGAGGGCATGTGGCCTGGTACGGTTCAGGCGAGAGGGGGGGCCGCTCTCGTCCCCCCCTCTTTTCCTGCGGCCTGCCAGGTTGCGTGCTCGGATAAGGGTCTGGTATGGATTTTGAGGGGGACCCCACGCCATTTTTTTTTTGGCTAGGGTTCCCCTTAAAATCCATACCAGACCTCAAGGGTCTGGTATGGATTTTGAGGGGGACCCTACGCCATTTTTTTTTTTTTTTTTGGCTGGGATCCCCCTTAATATCCATCCCAGACCTGAAGGGCCTGGTTATTGAATTTGGGGGGACCCCTACGCTTTTTTTTTTGTTTTTTTATTAATGAATGACAGCTCTCTGTGTTAAAGGAGCCATCAATTCATTAGCCGCGAGTGATTTAAATAGCTTTCTTCCTGCAAAAATGACACTTTTTTGCAGGGAAAGTTCTAAGCACAGGAAACCTGCCCTCCTTCACAGGCTACCTATAGACACCCCCCAGATGTGATACTGCAATGCTGTTCTAACAGCATGCACACACATATCCCCAGAAATAAAGAACATATTGTTGTCAGCAGTCAGCAGCACACTGACACGCTGACACTGTGAGTGAAACATAATATGCGAGGCCGCCGCCGCGGCGGCCTCTTATACCGTGGGGCGTGTATTAAAGCCCCTGAGCTATAATTGGCTACAGGCATCCTGCCTGTAGCCAATTATGGCTCTCCTCGCTGCCGGCGCTGTGATTGGCCAAGCATGCGGGGTCACAGTGCATGCTTGGCCAATCATCAGCCAGCATTGCACTGCGCGGGCCGCAATGCATTGCGGGGCCGCTCGCATCACACGAATTTGATGCGAGCGGTCCCAATAGTTCTGGGCTCGCCGAGCGAGCGAACACCCGGTGCTCGATTCGAACATGGGTTCGAATCGAACACCGGGCTCATCCTTATCGGGGACCATGAACAGGCAGATACAGAATATGCAATTAAAATCACACCTTTTAATGTAATAGTAAAAATAATACAGATCAGGAATGTAGTCAAAAGCCAGGATTCACCCTCCCCTATTACAAAACGTTTCAACACCTAATGACACCCCACTTCCTTGAGGCGTTCAATGCCATTTTAGATGGACACAGTCTACCAGCTGATATGTTGGGTGCCTCTATTACAGTGATACCCAAACCGGGCAAGGATCCATTGCTATGTGGCAGTTATAGGCCCATCTTCCTCTTGAACTGTGACGTTAAACTCTTTACCAAAATCCTAGCGTCTAGATTTAATGTCCTGCTGCAACATATAGTGGTTGCAGACCAAGTTGGCTTTATTGAGAGCAGGGAAGCCAGATACAACACTATCCGGACCCTGAACATTATAACAAAAGCAAAAAGATCCCGCATCCCCCTCCTACTCTTGTCTACTGACGCCGAAAAGGCATTCGACAGGGTGGACTGGGGGTTTCTCCGGGAAACACTCAAGTTTGTTGGAATACCCGAACCCATCCTGTCCTGGATAGCAGCCCTCTACAAAAATCCTACAGCATCGGTACGGGTAAATGGCCACAACTCCGCCCCCTGCTCAATCTCCAATGGCACTAGACAGGGCTGCCCCCTGTCCTCTTTGCTGTTTGTCCTTTCCCTGGAGCCTTTCCTACACCACATCAGAGATAACCTGTCTATTCAAGGCATCCAAGCCGGCTCACGCCAACATAAAGTGGCAGCATACGCCGATGACCTATTATTCTACATCACTGAACCTCTCGTCTCCTTGCCTTCTTTACTACAGGAGCTGAAAAGGTACAGAGCATAATCTAAGTTCAAGGTCAACTTACAAAAATCAGAGGCACTGAACGTCTCCCCATTGGACTCTGCAGTGGTGAGACTGCGCCCTTTCTTCCCATTCAAATGGGCTACCCGCTCGATCCAATACTTGGGAACAAAAATTCCCGCAGATTTAAGCGACGTTTTCCCCCTCAACTACCAGCCTTTCCTATCGACGTTAACCACAGATCTCAAAAAATGGGATTCCCTGGTCCTGTCCTGGTTTGGTCGCTGCAACGTCCTTAAGATGAACGCAATGCCAAGGCTCCTGTACTTATTACAAACACTGCCTATCAAAATACCCCAGTATTATTTTCACCCGGTTCGATCAGCATTTATTAAATTCATCTGGCCAGGTAAGCATCCCCGCCTGGGCAGAAAATTGTTGTTAAGACCTAAGCTTAGAGGAGGTATTGGTTTCCCAGATCCTGCTCTGTATTATACCACGACACATATGGCCAGGGTGGTTGACTGGTGCCGACATGGCGACACGAAATTGTGGGTAACACTAGAACAGGAGGCCGCCCATGCTCCACTCGGTGGATTACCATGGGTAGAGAAAAACCACACTACCCATCTGACAGCTCACCCTTTGATTGGCCCTACTCTAGCGGAAATGGATAGATTTTTTTGGTCTTTCCTCACTGAGCAATTTCCCTTCCCCAATGACTCCACTTGTGGGACACCCAGGGTTTACACCCGGCCTCACTGACCCAACTTTCTATTCACAAGCCCCGCACGGAATTCTGAGGGCTTCCCTGCTACTACAGCCTTCTGGCTGGCTCCCTACAGAGAATATGTGTTCGGGACGAGCCCCCTTAACACTGGACCATTGGAGGATTATTCAGTTCTCACATTTCCTGGGCTCACTGCCTAAACCGGCACTATTCACCCGAAAACCTCACTCTCTCTCGATGAACTATGTCTGGGAGAGGGTCCGATTCTGGGTTCTTTGTCCACCGCTTATAAATCGTTGCTGGAACTCCATGCCACTGAGGATCCCTCGTATCTGGCAAAATGGGAGAAAGACCTAGGAGTTACATTCTTGGTACCTCAAAAAGAGTGCATACTTTTCTTTGCACAGAAGTCTGCTTTATGCAGCAAATATCAGGAGACCACATACAAAATAAATACACGCTGGTATAGAACCCCGTCAGTCTTGGCAAAGATATTCCCCAACCAAACGGACTGCTGCTGGCGATGTGGCCTTCACCAGGGAACTATCTTGCACATATTCTGGGAATGCCCAGTGCTTAAAACTTTCTGGGAACCAGTCCTCAAACTCATACATAAATTTACTGACATTTCCCTACAGGACAACCCAGCCGCGGTTCTGCTAAACCTTACCCCTTTATCAAGGAAACGTTATAATAAATCCCTCCTCAAACACCTTCTTAATGCAGTATGAGCGTGCATCCCGCCTCTATGGAAACAACAAACTCCGCCAACAGTGGCTCAATGGTTCGCAAGGGTGAGGGATATAGAGCAAATGGAGGACTTGACCTCGGTTCTGCGAGATAAGACGGAGGAACACCAGACCAGATGGTTTTATTGGGTCCAATACCGCTTCTCTGATGAATATCAAGAATTTTGCCAGTGAACCCTAATGTCTGACAGGCCTTGACGACCCTAGTTCTCGGGGGAAGACACATCCCCTGCCCTACTGCTACCCCCCCCCTTTTTTTTTTTCTCTGTGTCTTTCCCCCTCTCCTCCCCATTCTCTCTTCATCCCCCTCTAGTACTCTTTTCCTCACCTAAAGCGGGACTGTACTGAAATTTTTTTTTAAAAGCCAGCAGCTACAAATACTGCAGCTGCTGACTTTTAAAAAATGGACACTTACCTGTTCCAGGGTCCAGCGGTGTCGGCAGCAGAGGCCGATCGATCGCTCGGCTCTCTGCTGTAGCCGGCGCCATTCTCAGTGAGGGAATCAGGAAGTGGCTTCACTTCCCGATTCCCTACTGCGCATGCGCGAGTCGCGCTGCGCAATGAGAATCTTCAGCACTGTCTGCCGGGACACGTGTGTGTCCCGGCAGACAGCGCACCGGGACAGGAAGCTGCGTAAACTCCCGTGGTAGTTTATGCCCGGAAGTGGATGCAGATACCTGTCTTAGACAGGTATCTGCACCCCCCTCCCCCCTGAAAGGTGCCAAATGTGACACCGAAGGGGGGGAGGGTTCCGAAAAGCGGGAGTTCCACTTTAGGGTGGAATCCCGCTTAAAGTCTATCCCTGATTTCTACCCGACCTCAGGTATTAAAAAAGAAAAAAAAATGAACGGTGTACTCAGATCCTAGCAATACACAAGGTCATAAACTTCTAACAATGACCTGGCTGATCTCTCTTTCCCTTCAGGAAGGAGAGACTACCCCTAACGCAAACTGATTGGGGGAGTCATGGCAATTTATTATAAGCATTATCTCTTTCTTGATACAAGTACTTGCCTTTAATCCTCTGCAGGATATCTCAGAGTAATGGTTGTGTTCATGATGTTAATTATTGACTGTATGGTCTTACGAAGTTACCTTCTAATTGTATCTGTTGCATACCCTTCAATAAAAAAAAAAAAAAAAAAAACAGAAGCTAGAGTTAGGAAGCCAAAACAGGTAATCGGATGAGCCAGGATCAAGAAGCCAGGAGTCAGCATTGTCGGAAGCCAAAGATCAGGATCAGAAACCATAACTAACGTCGGCCAGGCAAAGTCATTACAGGAACACAGCAGACACACTGAAGATGTTGACCAGGCGAAGGCACTGAGTGAATGAGCAAGGCCATTTAAATAGCAAAAAGGGACTTGCTGTAGGCTGGACTAATAATACACTGGAAACAATAAGTGGCTGGTAATTAACTGACAGCTGAGCCTTGACGACTGAGAAGAGTGCTGTTAGAAGCCCAGCCCTGACAGGGATATATTGGCGGCACTTCTTCAGCAGCGATCCCTCTCCATTAAATACGGGGGCAGATCTGCACCGCCGGGGCACTCATCCTGTACGGAAGAGAGTTAAGTGAAGTGCATGCCTGGAGTTCACACTAGGTGCACGGTGGGATCCCAAATTGTTACTGGAAGTGAGTTATGCCGCGTACACATGACCGGACTTTCCGTCAGAATAAACTCCGACTGTTTTCCCGACGGAGTTCTGACGGAGTTCCGACCGAACGGACTTGCCCACACACAATCGGACGAAAGTTTGTTCGTTTCGAACGCGATGACGTACGACGAGACTAGAAAAGGAATTTCAGTAGCCAATAGCTGCCCTTGCGTCGTATTTGGTCATACAGACGAACGTTTTTCCCGATAGAAATTGACTCCGTCGGAAAGATTTAAAGCATGTTCTATTTCTTGGTCCGTCTGAATTTTTTGAAGAAAAACGATCGGATTATCCCACACACGATCGGTATATCTGACGGAATGATTCCGTCTGACCTTTTCTGCCGGAAAGTCCGGTCGTGTGTACGCGGCATTAGTGGTGATGCGATGGACAGGTATAGAGGGCAAGATTTCTGTGTGTCCCTCCTAATGGCAAAAGTGACCATAGTGATGTACAGTAACATTTAAAGAGTTTATTGGATATCAGTCAGTTGTTTCAGTAAAGGCAGTGAGCCTAATCATAGTGCTTAACCACTTGCCGACCATCCGCCGCAGTTGTACTGCGGCAGAATGGCAAGGCTGGGCGAAACGACGTTGTGTAACGTCGCTTCACCCTGTGGCCACTAGGGGGCGTGTGCGCACCGTCTGCTCGCCCACACAGCCGATGTGAGTGCCCGGTAGTCGCGATCACAGCCGGGCTCCCGTGATCGTTCGGGGCACACAGAGAACCGTGATCTGTGTGTGTTTAAACACAGTTTCCGGTTCTCTGAGCGGAGAACAGACACATGTCTGTTCATACAGAGTATGAAAAGCAATCTGTCATCTCCCCTGCACAGTCCCCTACCCCCTTCAGTTAGAACACAAACTAGGACACACTTAACCCCTTCACTGCCCCCTAGTGGTAAACCACTAACCTGCCAGTGACATTTTTACAGTAATCAATGTAATTTTATAGCACTGATCACTGTAAAAATGCCAATGGTCCCAAAAATGTGTCAAAATTGTCTGACGTGTCCGCCGTAATGTCACAGTCCCGATAAAAATCACAGAACGCCACCATTACTAGTAAAAAAATAAAAATAAAATTAATAATAAAAATGCCCTATTTTGTAGACCATATAACTTTTGCACAAACCAAGCAATATACACTTATTGCGATTTTATTTATTTTTTTCTTACCAAAAATATGTAGAATACCTATCGGCCTAAACTGAGGGAAAAAATCATTCTTTTATATATTTTTGGGGGATATTTATTATAGCAAAAAGTGAAAAATAATGCGTTTTTTTTTTTCAAAATTGAAGCTTTTTTTTGTTTATAGCGCAAAAAATAAAAACCGCAGAGGTGATCGAATACCACCAAAAGAAAGCTCTATTTGTGGGGAAAAAAAGGACGTCAAGTTTGTTTGGGTACAATGTCGCACGACCGCGCAATTGTTAAAGCGGCGCAGTGCCGAATCGCAAAAAGTGCTCTGGTCAGGAAGGGGCTAAAATCTTCCGGGGCTGAATCGGTTAATGTAGACCAGAAGAACCCACCCCTGGGTAGGCCTCTCATGGGAAACTTGTTTGGTGCCCAACGAGGAGGGAAATGTGGAGAACATGATGATCAACTGCACCTCATCTAGCCCTTACAAGTTTATTCTATGCAAATTTCTATGGATTGCAGTCCATCTTCGTCAAAGGCATCAAGATGGACATTGATCCTTCAAAGTAAACTTCCCTAGCTTGGACACATATTGCTGCTCAAGATGTGTGAGTGTCTCTATTACTTTCAATTTATCTACTGATGTTACTTTGCTGCAATGCACCGTGGCCAATGGATCTTGCATTTAGGTCACTGCATATTGTCCATAGTTTTATATGGAAGTCACTGCACACTGTCCATGGAGTATCTGTCTGGGTGCATTGTAGACATGTGCGATTAGTTTCGTACGAATTGGAAATTCGTATGAATTTCCGGAAATTCGTACATTCGGGAGGATCCGAAATACAAATTTTTATGAATACGAATTTTGTACAAAATACGAAATTTCGTATACAAACTTCGGATCCAAATTCCGTTACAACAGAATCGGACAGAATGTTCGTTAATTATGATTATTTGCTATGATGAAGTTAAAAACCCCAGGAAGTCGGCACAACACAGGGATGGTGAGAGCCCCTCATAATAAATTCATCATAACGAACATTCGTAATTGCTCCGAAAAGTTTACGAACCTTATTTTGGACGAATCTGAATTGAATTTCGGACACGAAAAATACGAATTCATTTTAATACGTAACGAAACAAAGCAAATTTATTGACGGCGCACATGTCTAGTGCATTGCAGCAAAATAACATCAGTAGATAACTAGAAAGTAGTAGAGGTACTCGCAGGTCTTGAGCAGGAGCATGTGTCCAAACAAAAGACAAGTGCACAACCTGGTCGCAAGCATCCAACACACCCGGTGTTGAATGTTAAAGATCCTTCGTCTAGTGTAGAGTGAAGATGAGTCGCTGATTAGTATGTTTTTTGAGTATTATTATAACTATTCAGGATTAAAGGTCCAACAGATTACAAAAAATGGGAGACCATACAGTTGAAATACAATTTAATACTTGAGGGTTAGGAAGGCCGTGCTCATGAGAGCTTTCAATCTAAATGGTAAATAAAAAGATATAATAGACCGATAAAATACAGGAAGGATATTAATGGCATGTTTTATTTTTCCTATTAGGTAAGAATGGGGTATGCTGAGGACCATTTTTACGACTACTTGAGGAAAAACCTTAATTTGCTGAATTGTATAAAAGTCAATGAGATGCTGAATCAGTTAAGGGGAACCTTTACCACCTCCAATGGGGTAAGAACCAATTCTACTTATTTACTTTTTTAATCAGATTTTATTTTAAATTTTTTAATATCACAACAACATATAAACAAAAAAAAAAAAAAGAGAAAAGGAAAAAAAATCTATAAATAAATAAAAATGTAATAACATTGAAATCAACTAAAAAAAAAAAAAAAAAAGTATTCCCTTCCTTCCCCTTCCCACCTCCTATCTCAGTCCCGTATCCGTGTGGTCAAGCCACGGTTTCCAGATAGTATCAAACCTCCTAGATAAATTCCTCCTAAAAAAATAAAATAAAAAAAATAAATAAATGCCTCTCATAGGAAATGGATCTATTCAGATCAAATATCCATGCAGATATAGTCGGCGGGTAAGGGGAGGTCCACTGAATGACCATTTGTCTACAACAGTAAACCACATTGGTGGTTTAAAGCGGTAGTAAACCCACTTTATTAAAAAAAAAAAAAATTCTACACCTGTAAGGGAAAAGACATAATGAGCTAGTATGCACCGCATACTAGCTCATTATGAAATACTTACCTTAGAACGAGGCGTCGGTATCTCACCCGGTCCACGCCGAGGGAGCTGACTTTTTCCCTCTGCGTGACTTCCGGGTATTGCGGCTCCGGCGCTGTGAGTGGCCAGAGCCGCAATGCCGTCACTCCCGCGCATGCACGCGGGAGACTTCTTTCTGGCAAGGTCTGGCGTCTGCCGGACTTTGAGCTGAGAATCCCCGGAACCATACAGGTTTAGGAGATATTCTTTTTACCTACAGGTAAGCCTTATTATAGGCTTACCTGTAGGTAAAAGTTAAAAAAATGACTTTACTACCACTTTAAGCACTAAGATATCAAGATAACCCAGTAGACACATTAAGGGATCCACTGAAAGATTCAAATCTAAAATCCCATTAAGTGTACCCACTACTTCTGCCAAGTACCTCCTGGAGTTTCAGGCATCGGCATAGTAGATGTATCAATGACCCCGGATTGCCACATCTAGAGCAAGCCAAGTCAATTGTTAAGCCAATTTTGAACAAAAATTCTGGGGTCCTATACGCCCTATGTAATATATAAAATTGTGTTAGTCTAAAATGAAAGGGACTGAGGACACAGATTCCCCAGTCCCTTTCTGTGCAGCCTCAGCTGCACTGAAGATGAATGGATGGGAGACACAGGCTCCTGGTCATTCATAAACTAAAACATTGTAAACACCATTTAGGATGCTCAGTTATGAATGGACAGTCAGTGATCACTGACTCTGTTCATTCAGAAAAGGAAGAAGCCGGTAAATTACATATTTACCAACTCCTTTCTTCTCTCTCCATCCTGACAGATCCGGGACAAGGGGGGAGCGGAGGAGCACAGAGGAGGACCCAGGGAGCTGGAGGAGGAAACAGGGGACAGTGGGGATGATTGCTGCGGACAGTTACAGGCATCGATCTCCCTATACAGCTTTCAAAAAAGCAGCTGACAGCCACGGGAGGGAGAGGAGGAGAAGTGTTGCCTTATTGAAAGCCACACAGGTAGATTGGTGCTTGTAACTGCCCCCACCGCCGCACTGATCATCTGTGAGGCTGTCCAGCCCCCCCTGCTGAGGACACAGGTATCGGAGCATTTGCATGAGTACAAGTACTCATGCAAATACCTGGTATCGGGACTGATACTAGTTTCGTTATCGGTGCAACCCTACTACATACATAAACAAATATAGGATTTATAAACTATGCCATGAGAGTTACGTGTACGATGACTAAAGCAATAAAAAGGACAAAAAGTTTCAAATCAAAACCTAAGAGCAGTGTTTCGCAAATGTTTTTGTCTTGCGGCAGACCAAAAAGATCCTGAACACCTGAAAATATTTAACAATTTTTGTGGTGAAGAACTTATTTATTTTTACATATATATTTAATTTTACATTTTTAATGTGAAGGATGTGCCTGATTTCGAGAGCAAATCGGATTCAAAATCAAGAATGCTGCTTTTATATATTATATTAAAAGACTGCTGCTGCTATGTATGTGTGTATATGTATGAGTGTGTGTGTGTGTGTGTGTGTATAATATATATACTCTATCTCACAAAAGTGAGTACACCCTCACTTTTTTGTAAATATTTTATTATACATGTGACTCGTTAGTGTTAGAAGGTCTCAGGTGTGAATGGGGAGCAGGTGTGTTAAATTTGGTATTACCGCTCTCACGCTCTCTTACTGGTCACTGGAAGTTCAACATGGCACCTCATGGCAAAGAACTCTCTGGGGATCTGAAAAAAAGAGTTGTTGCTTTACATAAAGATGGCCTAGGCTATAAGAAGATTGCCAAGTCCCTGAAACTGAGCTGCAGCATGGTGGCCAAGACCATTCAGCGGTTTAACAGGACAGGTTCCACTCAGGACAGGCCTCGCCATGGTTGACCAAAGAAGTTGAGTGCATGTGCTCAGTGTCATATCCATAGGTTGTCTTTGGGAAATAGACGTATGAGTGCTGCCAGCATTGCTGCAGAGGTTGAAGTGGTGGAGGGGTCAGCCTGTCAGTGCTCAGACCATACACCGCACACAGCATCAAATTGGTCTGCATGGCTGTCGTCCCAGAAGAGAGCCTCTTCTAAAAATGATGCACAAGAAAGCCTGCAGTTTGCTAAAGACAAGCAGACTAAGGACATTGGTTACTGGAACCATGTCCTGTGGTCTAATGAGACCAAGATAAACTTATTTCATTCAGATTGTGTCAAGTGTGTGTAGCGGCAACCAGGTGAGGAGTACAAAGACAAGTGAGTCTTGCCTACAGTCAAGCATGGTGGTGGGAGTGTCATGGTGTGGGGCTGCATGAGTGCTGCCGGCACTGGGGAGCTACAGTTCATTGAGGGAACCATGAATGCCAACATGTACTGTGACATACTGAAGCAGAGCATGATCCCCTCCCTTCGGAGACTGGGCCGCAGGGCAGTATTCCAACATAACGACCCCAAACACACCTCCAAGACGACCACTGCCTTGCTAAAGAAGGTGAGGGTAAAGGTGATGGACTGGCCAAGCATGTCTCCAGACCTAAACCCTACTGAGCATCTGTGGGGCATCCTCAAACGGAAGGTGGAGGAGCACAAGGTCTCTAACATCCACCATTTCCGTGATGTCGTCATGGAGGAGTGGAAGAGGACTCCAGTGGCAACCTGTGAAGCTCTGGTGAACTCCATGCCCAAGAGGGTTAAGGCAGTGCTGGAAAATAATGGTGGCCACACAAAATATATTTTTTAACCCACTGTAATGGAAAGTGACAGCTGTACAGATCAAAGTTGTGTTTTTTTTTTCGTAAACAAACCTCCGTGTAATTACCATGATTGGCTGTCATAATGGTCACATAATTAGGAGCCATGCTGGTTGGGTTGTGACGAGGGGAGCACACACAAGTGAGAACTGATAGTTTTCACGTGCTACATAGATCTCAGCATGGGGGGGCCATACCCAAGAGCATTAATCTATGGCTTGTGGGTTGAGCCTCGTTCACACGGGGTGTACTAAATCGTACATCCATGGAGGGCTGTGCGTACCCACAGGGAGATGGACAAGTGGTCATCCCCATTGTGCGTTTGGGGCCATGCAACTGCAGTCGCACGGATGTCACTTTGGGAATGCTGCATGTGCAGCCATACAGATGCTGAGTCCCAATTGACATCAATGGGATTGCCAATTCTGTCTGTCTATTCTGTGCTATCTGTTCATACTCACTTAAAGCAGCCCATAGATGACATGCAGCCCATAGATCAACACAATCCCTCCCACATCGCCATTGTGTTCTGCCAACGGGGAACCTTCCCGGCCGGCAGAATACAATAATTCCTGTTAGCAGCTACAGCTGCTGGCAATAATCGAGTGTAAAAAAATCCAACATGCTGGATTGAGTGAGTCAGCCTGCCTATACATTGATCAAATCACGGCTGGTTCAGCAATTTAGATCCATGTATGGCTGGATTTTGTCCTGCAGGAGCAAACGGGCAATGCCCTGTGCAAGCTCCAAGTTGATTTGGTTGGAGCTAACATAAGGCCCAATCCTTACATGACAGCAATTGCACCTAGTGATTGCTTGTTGAGGCACCCAGTACAGCATCGGGGAGACAGTCACACAATTGCCCCTGGTAGCTAATTAGAGAGGTGGGAGAGTGAATGCATTTTGTAAAAACTTGTCTGGTTATATTTTCTCTTCAAGGAGCAACTAGACAGACATTTGGATAGAAAAGGCAACACAAACACAGTGTTTGATTTTCTGAACGACCTGAGAAGGAGAGACAATTGGGTGAACCATTTTTTAGAAGCTCTATGGAACTGTGAGCATCGTGAACTGTATTCTAAGCTTCGGGATGAGTACAGGTCGTTTAGACCTAACAGAGGTGAGTAAAACCTATTCAATCAAAATTGTCCTATGGGGTATACTGGGTATGATGCTAAAAATGTAATAACAGGGTGCAACTACTTCTGGGCCAATGAGCATATGGGGCCTACCATCACTGTTCCTTCCCTTGTTTACTATCTGTCTACTCTCATTACATTCTGTGCAGAAGCACCCTTAGGTGAGTGGACCAAACGTCCAGAACCGACAGGAGAGAGAAGCGAAGTTAGGAAAAAAGTTATCCTCTGTCTGAAAGTGCTGCCCCCTCTAAATCTGCTTTTCTAAGCACTGGGCCCCAAGTGCAATTATGATAAATACAGCCCTACTGCTAGTGCTAACCTCCATTTGAAAATACTACTGGTCTGACCACAGTTTTTTTTTTTTCCTTTGCCAATGACCTGGAACAAGCATGCAGTCAGTGAAGTCAGAGAATACTCAGAACTCTTGATCTGCGTACTTGTATCAGGGATGCCGAGCATTGGGGCAGCATGACGCCCAGGTTGCTGGCATTTTTAGGTGGGTTGGGTGACAGGTGGGTTAGGACTGCATACATATTTCCTCACCACAGGTTTCCTTTAAAGTGGTTGTAAACCCACTTTTTGGACTTTTACCTATAGGTAAGCCTAGAATAAGGCTTACCTATAGGTAGTGGAAATATCGCCGAAACGTGCGCCGTTTAGGAGATATTTCACTTGTAGTCCGCCGGAAATTGCTACGGCGCATGCACAGGGAAGAAACAAAACTAAAGGCCGTTTCTTCCCTAGCATATGCTGCAGGTCACGTGTGCATGCGCCGGAGTGATGTCACGCGGCTCCGGAAAATCACAGAGCCGGAGTCTGCAGCCCCGAAGGAAGAGGGCAAGAAGATGGACGCTGCCCACACAGGGGACGTCGCTGGATTCTTTTGCAGGTAAGTGGTACAAAATGGGCTAGTATGCGATGCACACTAGCCCATTATGCTTTTCATTTGCAGGCTATACAGGGAGAAGAAGAGGAAGTAAAACCCATCAGGGCTTACTTCCTCTTTAATAGTTAAAACTGGCAACTTTGATGATCATAATTGATTCAGGAAATTGTTTGCATTTATTGTAATTGTATATTTTCCCAACTGTCCCAGATTTTCAGGGACTGTCCCTGATCATTTGGAACAGTCCCTCTGTCCTCCTCATGTGTCCCTCATTTTGGTCAGATCTATATAGTTGTATATAAAATGCACTTTTTATATTTCAAATAGTGTTTCACAGTGCTAAATCTTTCATCTAAATTGCTGCATTTGTAAATTTCAAAAGCCAATATAAAAGAATAGTACTGGTTAAAAAAATAAATAAAGCACTTGTGAGTTTAACCAATATTTTTTTGAATAATTCTCCTTTAATGCCGCGTACACACGGTCGGAATTCTCGTCGGAAAAAGCTCTAATGGTTTTCCCGTCGGAATTCCGACGGAATTTCGCTCAAACTGTCTTGCCTACACACGGTCACACCAAATTCCGACGGTCTGTAACACCGCGACATACAACACGTTAGACTGCACTATAAAAAGGGAAGTTTAATGCTTCCGAGCATGTGTCTAATTGTTTCCGAGCATGCATCGGAATTTTGCGTGTCGGAATTGCAAACACGATCGGAAAAATTAAGAACAGGTTCTCAATCCAAAGTCCGCCGGAAATTCCGACAGAAAAAGACTGATGGGCATACACACGGTCGGAAAATCCGATGAAAGGCTCCCATTGGACTGTTTCCATCGGAAATTCCGACCGTGTGTATGCGGCATGAGGGGGCGTGGTATGGGGTGTCCTATGCCTACATACTTTTGCTAATCGGTTTCCTTGGTTCCAATCTCAAAAAAATTGGGAGGTATAAATTTTGATCCTATTGTTATTAGGGACCAGGTGGGAATCTTGACTTTACTAAACTCTGGGCACATAAACTTTCATTAAATTATAATCCTCCACAACCACAAAGGATACATTTCCCCTTTGCAAGTACCAAATGCCTTTTTAGAAATGCAGTTATCTTTTAAAAGTTGTTGTGTTCATTTAAAATAATACCTGGTGATCCAGCCATGAAGGTCCGTCTTGTGGCACTTCTTATAATGGAGTGACAGCTGTTCCCCAATGCCACTTGTACCCCTGATAGAGACTACAAGTGGATATGCTGGCACTAGGGTTGCCACCTTTCCTTCAAGTTAAACCCGAACACTTTAGCGGCGCACAGCAATTTTTATTTTTATACTATGCAGTACATATATTTTGTGATTAAATAACATTTATAATCATATGAAGTTAATCACAAGAGTTCCCTCTTACATCAGAGTCCACAGAGTTCCCCTTTTAAACCTGAATCTGCAGAGTTCCCCTTTTACATCTGAACTTGCAGTTTCCTTACACTGTAAGGGGGGACTCTGCATATTGATATAAGGGAGAACTCTGGGGACTCTGACCTAAGGGATGCTCTGGGAACACATTACACACTTGGCTTAGACAAATGCAGACAGCAACCCTGCTGGGAAGCCAGAGTCCGGTCTGAATAATGTGTCTGGGTTTCAGGTGGTCTGAAACTCGGACACATGATTCAAAACCCGAACTGCCCGGGTGAATCCCGGACAGGTGGCAACCCTAGCTGGCACACATTAGGCAGCCATGACCCAGTATTGGCTCAGGAAGCTGGCCCAAAGCAATGATGTGCAGCCCAGGCTGAAGCAAGTGCATACATTCACTTTAACCGCTTCCCGACCGCCTCCTGCACATTTACGTCGGCAGAATGGCACAGCTAGGCAAAGGCACGTACAGGTATGTCCCCTTTAATTGCCTAGCCGTGGGGTCGTGGGCGCGCCGATGGCGGCGCGCTCGCGACCCGATCGGGAGCTCCGTGACCACGGCCGCGGGACCAGCGGACCTGATCGCCGCTGGTGTCCCGCGGTCGGGTCACAGAGCTGAAGAACGGGGAGAGGTCTGTGTAAACAAACCTCTCCCCACGCTTCTTACACTGCCTGTCACTAATCGGCTGTTCCCTGTCATCAGGAACAGCCAATCAATGACGTCAGACGTCAGCCACGCCCCCTACTGTAAAAAAAAAACACAACACGTCACACTGACTCCTCCCCGCCCCTAGTGGTTAACTCCTTCACTGCCACTGTCATTTACATAGGAATCAGTGCTATTTAAATAGCACTGATTTCTGTATAAATGACAACGGTCCCAAAAATGTGTCAAAAATGTCCGATGTGTCCGCCATAATGTCGCAGTCACAATAAAAATCGCTGATCGCCGTTATTACTAGTAAAAAAAAAAAATATTAATAAAAATGCTATAAAACTATCCCCTATTTTTTAAACGCTATAACTTTTGCGCAAACCAATCAATAATCGCTAATTGTGATTTTTTTTTACCAAAATATGTAGAAGAATACGTATCGGCCTAAACTGAGGAAAAAAAAAAATATTTTTTATATATTTTTTCGGGATATTTATTATAGCAAAAAGTAAAAAATATTGCATTTTTTTTCAAAATTGTCGCTCTATTTTTGTTTATAGCGCAAAAAATAAAAACCGCAGGGGCGATCAAATACCACCAAAAGAAAGCTCTATTTGTGGGGAAAAAGGACGCCAATTTTGTTTGGGAGCCACGTCGCAATTGTCAGTTAAAGCGACGCAGTGCCGAATCGCAAAAAGGGGCCTGGTCCTTTGGCTGCCAATTGGTCCGGGGCTGAAGTGGTTAAGCATCAACTCTATCTAAAAAGTGTATAGAAGACCTTGTAGAGTGCTATAAGGTGAACAGACTGTGTCATTTGATCACTGTGTCATTTGATTTGTAACCAATAAAGATTTATGTCGGAGAGTATACTGAGTGGCTGGCTTTACTTTTTATATAAAACTCTATAGGGTGTGCTGGACCATGTTTTATTCAAATTTCTGCCTTGCTCTGGCTCACCCAAGATTTTAATGTATTTTTGAAAAGTTTGAAGTCAATAGACCTTCTTTTTTTTTTTTTTTTGTTTAACTTCTCCAACCAAGTGTGTGTATATTTTGTATACTTTCAGTTTGGGAACCTCCTCCTCCTCCCTACTCAACTCATTCTCTACCACCCAATCCTTATGACAATCCTCAATTGGACAGTCCACGATATAACGCAAGTCTTCCAATAACGTTGAATCCCAGCTCTCCGGAACCACCGCCAGGTCCTCCAGTAGCTCCATCTCCCAGCCGGGTCCAGCCCCAAGAAAGCAGTGATCCATCCACCCGACCTAGGGCTCTATATCCAATAGCCGTTGCACAAGGTCCGGCTTTACCATATGCTGTTGCACGGCCTGATAGAGTGGATGCCAGGACATCAGCAGATGGCATATCTAAGACACCGGTACCAGAAACGTCACCCTTTCCACGATTTGTGGACAGCAACGGAGTTTTAAGTGAGGTGAGTCCTTTTCAAGTTCTTTTTGCAATAAAATATTTCTAAAGCCTTAACTTCCTTCAGTTTTGTAGAAAATAGTTAAAACCTTCAACATGTTTTTTTTTGTTTTAGTTTTTTTTCCTCTTTTGTCTTATTGGTGGCTTTTCCTTCACTTTCTGTCTCTAGACGCAACAGGGCTTGAGTGGAGATCACTTTGACGAAATAGAATTCCCCTCTTTAGACGGTTCTCACCAGAATTTGGGATTTTTCCCTCCCTTTTAGTTCCATGACAATGGTCTTTGGGACAAATAAAGAGGATGAGTCTACCAAGCAGAGACATGGAGATCGATCCAAACTCTATCCAAAACTAAATTAAAATGTTTGGTATTATATACAATGCCATCAAAGAATATCTCTGCTGTGCCAAACCAGCCTCAGGAGCTCACCCACCACACCTTTTGAACTCCACACAAGTTGCGATAGGTTGCACGCAATTAACATTACTGTCTTTTTTTTTATTTTTATTTTTTAACCACTTCGCATCCAGGCCAATTCTGACATTTCTCTCCTACATGTAAAATTCATAATTTCTTTGCTCGAAAATTACATAGAACCCCCAAACATTATATATGTTTTTTTAGCAAAGACCCTAGAGAATACAATGACGGTCGTTGCAACTTTTTATCTCGCACGGTATTTGCGCAGCAATTTTTCTAACACGTTTTTTTCAGAAAAAAAAACAATTTCATGCTTAAAAAAAAACAAAACAGTAAAGTTAGCCCAATTTTTTTTTCATAATGTGAAAGATGAAGATACGCTGAGTAAATAGATACCCAACATGTCACGCTTCAAAATTGCACGCGCTCGTGGAATGGCGCCAAACTTTGGTATTTAAAATTCCCCATAGGCGATGCTTTAAAATTTTTTACTGGTTACATGTTTTGAGTTACAGAGGAGGTCTAGGGCTGGAATTATTGCTCTCACTCTAACGTTCGCGGCGATACCTCACATGTGTGGTTTGAACACCGTTTGTGGGCGGGGCTTACGTATGCGTTCACTTCTGCGTACGAGCTCACGGGGACAGGGGCGCTTTAAAAAAATTTTTTTTTTTTTTTATTATTGTTAATTTGACTTTTATTTTTTAAATTTGACACTTTAAAAAAAAAAAAAAAAAATTGATTACTTTTATTCCTATTACAAGGAATGTAAACATCCCTTGTAATAGGAATATTACAAGATCGGACCTATTTACAGTGAGATATGGGGTCAATAAGACCCCACATCTCACCTCTAGGCTGGGAAGCCTAAAATAAAAAAAAAAAAAAAAACGATCACCACTTCCCAGCCGAGGCGGCGCCGTTATTTGAATGCAGAGGCCGGGCGTGACATCATAACATCGCGCCCGGCCTCCGAACGATCATAGAGACTCCGTCGACCATCTGGTCCGCTGGAAATCTCTATGGTCATCATCCGGGGGCCGGCGGATCCCGAGTCCGACTCACCGATGGAAGCGGTGAGTCGGTAGAAGCACCGGAGGGCGGCGGGAGGGGGGGGCGTCCCCTCCCGCCGCCCATAAGAATGATCAAGCGGTGGAACAGCCGATATGATCGTTCTTATGGTGCAGGGAATCGCCGGCTGAAAACGGCAATATCTGATACAGTATATGTAGCTACAGGCATCATTCAGATATACCCCCGGAAAGTAGAGGCCGTCATATGACGGCCTACGGATGCGAAGTGGTTAAACTTTATCATATCAGCTCTTGCAAGCTCAAAGTCCCCCACCTTGATAACTCCCCTTCAAATGTGTTTTTTTTTAAAAAATTTATTATCAAGTTTTTATTGGTTTTTCTTTAGCATTTCCATTTAAAATCCAATATCATTTATACATACATTTTAACATGAAAATATCTTTATCCCTAATGCCCTCCTCCCCCTATTATCTAAATATTCCCTGGAGGAAAAAATAAATAAAATAATTATTATTATTATTATTATTATTACTATTATTATTATAATTGCCTCCTCTCCTCCTCTCTCCCCCTCCCTAAAAAAATTGGAAAAACCCATACCCTGAAAATTAGTGTACAAGACATCTTAACTCCATGTTACTCCCTTTTACTTTACCCCCTTCCTTCACTATCCTCCCTTTTCCCTTACATTTGTGAAATAGATTGTGTTTTTGGCGAATTCCCCCACACCATAAAAAAAAATATATATAATCCACTTCACCCTTAGAATTAGGTGTATAAAGCTCTTAAATGCCATTTTATTCCGTATTATCCTATCCCCCCTATTTCCCCCCTTGTGACAAAAAGAAGAAGAAAAAAAAGGGGTGGGGAGGAGTATAAAGAGGAAGAAAAAAAATAATAAAAAATAAATAAATCAATAAATAATTTTTTTTTTAATTATTTAGCCTCCCCCTCTCGTACCTCCCCCCTCTTTATGGCACTTTGAGCAAAGTCTTTGTTGTTCTTTATTGTTCAATCTCTGCTTGGCTTAGTTCCCATTCTGTCCATATTTGCGCAAACCTCTCTTTCCTATTTTCCTTCTTGTGTATCCATCTCTCGGCCTCCATTATTAGGTTGACTTCCTTCTTCCAGTCATGTATGGTTGGGCGTTTAGTCTGTTTCCATAGTCTCGGTATCAGTATTTTTTCTGCGTTTAGTAGGTATGGTGTAATACTGTTCATGTATATCTTACGTGATTTCATTGACCCATGGAATAAAAACTTTATGGGCGTTAATTCCATCTGGCCCTGTGATAGTCTCTCTATCCATGGTGCAATTTCCTGCCAGAACCCTCTAATCCTAGGGCAATCCCACCATAAATGAAGTAGGGTGCCCCTCTGTCCACAACCTCTCCAGCATCTGACATCTGCCATTGGGTACATCTGTGCCAAATGTGTTTAACCCATTTTCTGGCTTAATCGTAGAACCTGAAGGAGGGTAAAGTGCATTAGAGGGGTAATCTCAAGGTAGTAGCTTGCAGCATGCAACAGCTTATAGTTTTTTTTTTTTTAAAGGAACGTGATGTTACTGGAGCGTGACCTTTTTTATAGCATTTCGGGTTTCAAAGTTCATGCATTGCCCATATCTCCTTGCAGTTTGTGCTCTATTACTCATGCATGCACTCTGGTTATAGAGAATAATCAAGTAGGAAAAAGATCTTGCTGGCATATGAGGTCTGCTTGTCTAAACAGTTTTCATCAATATGGTGAACAGTGTTGGTCATCTTACTATAAAAAAGTAATTAGTTAAGTTACAAATGACTTCTCCCAAAAAGTAATTGCGTTAATAACTCGGTTACTACATTGGAAAAGTAATTAGTTACTCAGCAAAGTAACTGTGACAGGGGTGGCAGCGGTGGTGTACTTGGGGGGGTGGCAGGCAGCGGTGGTACTTGGGGGGGGGGGGGAGGCAGCGGTGGTGGTGCCATCCTCTCCCACCACCTCTGCCTCTTACTGATCCTATCCCCCACCACTGATCTCATCCCTACCCTATCCCCCCCATCACCTCTGTTGTAGAAGTGATGGTGGGTGGGTAGGGATGGGTACAGTAAGAAGCAGAGGTGGTGGAGGACTTGGGATGGATCGATTGCACTGCAATTCGAATCGTCAGACAGTCACTTACTTGAATGCCTCCAGGGATGCCTTTCCTCATGGGGAGAGAGAGAGACCCTCCCCTTCACTCGATTGGTGTCAACTGGTGAGCTGGCTTCATTTTTCAGTTTCCGCCCCGCCTCCCTACATTCTCTCTCTCTGGATAGGCGGGGTGGGATGGAGCGGTCCAGACAGTCTCTCTGAGTCTCAGCCTCTTCTCAGCTCAGCAAGCGAAAGCCCCTCTCCCCGCAGCGGAACTAACGGCCAGGCAGCGCGACCACGGCGGGCCTCCCGGGCGGTAGATGTAATTGTGGTAATGCCGCCCAAGTAATGGGAACTGCGTTACCATGAGGGGAAAATTAATCAGTTAGATTACTCGTTACCCTCTAAAGTAACTGCGTTAAGTAACTCCGTTTATTTTAACTGAGTTACTTACATCACTGATGGTGAAGGGCATAGTCCAATTTTTTTTTTTTTTTTTAGGGGTGATTGGTATGTTAACGCACGTGTTACTTTGTGTGGTAATGTGTATTGCGATAAGGCAGAGAGTTCATTTTATAAAACACACATGACCCTTTTTTTCAGCATTGCAGCACACCACAGCGCATGGCATGTGCTTAATGGTGCACCATTTGTTGTGTCTTTAGTATAATACATTGGGGTGCCATTTACAATGAATAGCATTGCAAAACACCGCACATAGCGCAAGTGCGCTGCGGGATCTCATGTTTGAATGGCCTCTTAATTATTTCAGTTCTCCTTTAACTGAATGTGTGTTCCTTTTTAAGTAATTTTCATATTTTAATTTAGGCTACTAATCCTATAGAGCAGTATCCATCTGTTGCATCTTCCCTCCCTACAAGACAGGATATTGCAATGAGACAGCCACTCCAGGAAAAGTCGGAGAATCTAGAGGTAAGATCTGAATAACAAGGACATGTCAAAGCTGAATTATAGGCTGATATAAAAACACTTTAATGCAGTTATATATTTATTATAAAGCCATTCAATGTATTTTACCTGAAACTAGCTTAAAGGCCAAGTTCGTTGTTTGGTTTTGTTTTTTTTCTAAATTCCTACGTACCAATATACAGTATCTCACAAAAGTGAGTACACCCCTCACATTTTGGTAAATATTTTATTCTATCTTTTCATGTGACAACACTGAAGAAATTACACTTTGCTACAATGTAAAGTAGTGAGTGTACAGCTTGTATAACAGTGTCAATTTGCTGTCCCCTTTAAATAACTCAACACACAGCCATTAATGTCTAAACCGCTGGCAACAAAAGTGAAAATGTCCAAATTGGGCCCAAAGTGTTAATATTTTGTGTGGCTACCATAATTTTCCAGCACTGCCTGAACCCTCTTGGACATGGAGTTCACCAGAGCTTCACAGGTTGCCACTGGAGTCCTCTTCCACTCCTCCATGACGACATCACGGAGCTGGTGGATGTTAGAGACCTTTGCACTCTTCCACCTTCCGTTTGAGGATGCCCCACAGATGCTCAATAGAGTTTAGGTCTGGAGACATGCTTGGCCAGTCCATCACCTTTACCCTCAGATTCTTTAGCAAGGCAGTGGTCATCTTGGAGGTGTGATTGGGGTCGTTATCATGTTAGATTACTGCCCTGCGGCCCAGTCTCTGAAGGGAGGGGATCATGCTCGGCATCAGCATGTCACAGTACATGTTGGCATTCATGGATCCCTCAATGAACTGTAGCTCCCCAGTGCCGGCAGCACTCATGCAGCCCCAGACCATGACACTCCCACCACCATGCTTGACTGTAGGCAAGACACACTTGTCGTTGTACTCCTCACCTGGTTTCCGCCACACAACACACGCTTGACACCATCTGAACCAAATAAGTTTATCTTGGTCTCATCAGACCACAGGACATGGTTCCAGTAATCCATGTCCTTAGTCTGCTTGTCTTCAGCAAACTATTTGCGGGCTTTCTTGTGCATCATCATTAGAAGAGGCTTCATTCTGGGACGACAGCCATGCAGACCAATTTGATGCAGGTCTGAGCGCTGACAGGCTGACCCTCCACCCTTTTAAACTCTGCAGCAATGCTGGCAGCACTCATACGTCTATTTCCCAAAGACAACCTCTGGATATGACGCTGAGTACTCAACTTCTTTGGTTGACCATGGCGAGGCCTGTTCTGAGTGGAACCTGTCCTGTTAAACTGCTGTATGGTCTTGGCCACCATGCTGCAGCTCAGTTTCAGGGTCTTGGCAATCTTCTTATAGCCTAGGTCATCTTTTATATGGAGCAACAATTTTTTTTTTTTCAGACCCTCAGAGAGTTCTTTGCCATGAGGTGCCATGTTGAACTTCCAGTGACCAGTATGAGAGAGTAAGAGCAATAACACTAAATTTAACACACCTGCTCCCTATTCACACCTGAGACCTTGAGACACTAACTGACACATGACACCGGGAAGGGAAAATGGCTAATTGGGCCCAATTTGGACATTTTCACTTAGGGGTGTACTCACTATTGTTGCCAGCGGTTTAGACATTAATGGCTGTGTGTTGAGTTATTTTGAGGGGACAACAAATTGACACTGTTATACAAGCTGTATACTCACTACTTTTGTAGGAAAGTGTAATTTCTTAGATAATAAAATTATTACAAAAATGTAAGGGGTGTACTCACTTTTGTGAGCTACTGTACCATTAATGTACCTCTGTTGCAGAAAAATAAAAGCTTTCTTTGATTTTTAGAACAAGGCCTTACCTTAGTACCTGGTGTGTTCCATAGAAAAATGCATGACTTATTGGTATGTTGATTTAGGATGGAAAAAACAATAAGACACAGGAAGCAGTTTGCCAGATGATCTCATTAGCAGCAAACACCCCTCTCACCCAATTTCCTTTAGATTTACCAAAACTAAGAAATGGGAGGACCCACCTAGCTATCCAATCACTCTGTATCCAATCAGACAGGCCCTTGCACTACATCAGGGGTTTCTAACCCACGGCCTGAGAGAGTTTAGCATGTGGCCCGGGCCCATCAAGAGGGATGCTGGGGATGCCGTGCACACATAGCAGCTGTGGCCGCCTACATTGACAAGCCAGGCAAATGCATGCCTGGGGGGATTCAAGGGATGCCATGCAAACATAGTTGATGGGTGCATGGTGTGTGTGCTAATGAGGTCAGCTGGTGAACTGCTTCCTGTGTCTTACTGTTTTTTACATTCTAAATCTACATGCCAGGAAGTCATGAACTTTTCCATGGAACACACCATGGGCTAAAGCAGGGGTCAGCAACCTTTTTCCACTTAAGGGTCGGATTCAATTTATGTGAATGTATGGAGGGCCGCATTCACCTTCTAATAAATGAAGATAATGATAATCCTAATCCTAACATAGTAACAATAACAGTACAGGTTTACCTCACTTTAAGGTGCTTCACTAATGCAAAGCCAGTATGAGGCTTGGGATTCGGATTTTACTGCCTCATCCTGGCACCCAAGGGTGGCTGAAGCTAGCCCTGCCAGCCAACATGGTCTGGAGATGGGGGTCCCTGTCCCTGGGGAAAATGGGGTTCCTATCCCCAGGGGTGATGGGGTCCCTGTCCCGAGTGGAGATGGGGGTCCCCAAGAGTGCCTCCTCCCCCATAGGAGTGTCCTCTGTCCCCCTTCACATAACTCCCATAGTGTCCAGATAACAGTTTCCTGTGCCCGCTCCCCGATAGCAGCTTCCTGTGCCCCCCAAAGCAGTGTCCTCTGTCCACTGCACCCCACCCCACACACAAACAAACACACATTGTGTAGGTAGAACTCTCCTACCTTACATGGGTGTACAGCAGAGCAGAGATCGGTCAGTATCACAGGGCTGGATGGGGGCGGGACTGAAGTTAACTTTTCATATTAACAGGCTGGTGATTGGGGCCGTAGGTTGCCGACCCCTGGGCTAAAGGAAAGATAAAATAAAGCTTTTATTTTGCTGCAACAGAAATGCGTTAATGGTATATTGGTACATAAGGGAGCAGGAATTTAGGGGGAAGAAAAAAAAGTGAACTTAGCCTTTAAAGAGAAGTTCCAGGCTCCTGCAGAAAACATTAAAAGTCAGCAGCTACAAATACTGTAGCTGCTGACTTTTAATACTAGGACACTTACCTGTCCAGGGATTCCGCTGTGTCTTCACCCGGGGCGATTTTTCAATTGACTCTGGGGTGCTGCCACCGCCATTTTCACTAAGGAAAACTGGCACTAGTAGCGCACAAGTCATTTTTTACACAGTAAAATAAGTTGATGTCGGTGTAAATAGAATAAGCACCATATTTTTGGTTTCAATGGAAGTAAAATGAGTCCCATTGTTGGTGGCAGTAAAAGAAATAAATATATATTAAATAATATATATAGTAATTATAATATAATATAATTTTTTTCAGAGAATTATATGTGCATTGTTTAGGATGTGCTAAACTGTTCAATGATAATTTCTGATTGGCTACTGGCAATTAACACTGGATCATTTTTCTCACTATCATTTTTCTGAGTAAGAATTCTATGCTGTCATTTAAATTCTAGGTGGTTCATTCTATGGAGGAGCGCCCCTCCGTGGTTAATACTCCGAGGAAGGATGCCGTCAATGATCTCCCGCACACTCCTTTGAATCGAGAAGTGAGACATTTTTACCTCTCTCTGTAAGACAAGCCAGAGATGAGGCAATTTTCTTTCCTGCAATCACGGGTTGCAGGAAAGAAAATCTCTCTCCCCCCCCCCCCCCATCAGCACAACACTGACTGTGTTGATGAGGGGGAACCCCTCCCGCAGCGCTATTGTGTTCTGCCAGCAGGGAGCCTTCTCTGCCAGCAGAACACAATGGTCAATGATGGGAGATATATCCGCCAACAGTAGTCGCAAGCAAAAATCCAACAGGCTGGTTATACTGAAGTCGATTGATGGATCAACATCAATACATCCAGCCTGCCCATAGAATCGAATCCCAGCCGCTCGCTGCTGAACCAGATGAGATTCGGTCCATCTATGGTTGGTTTAACACTCTGCAAGCTTATTATAAACCAGACCGCACATTGTAGTTTTCCTGCTTCTCAATTGGCCTCATAGAGGACCCTTACTCTGGCATTAGGGTCCTAGACGCTCGCCCTCCTTCGCGGAGGGCTGGCAGCCTTGGGTCTGGGGGGCAAGTCCAGTCAAGTGGCCAATTGAAGCAATTAGTGAAGGACTACAAGTCCCAGCATGAACCCCTGAGATTTAAGGATGTGACCCCCGACTGATGTGCGCTTCTTAGGCCGGCGGCGGCCCTGGCTGTGACAGCAGGGCTGCTGCTGTGGTGGCCTTTTCTAGGGAGAATCAGATCTGCCCGGGGGGGGGGGGGGCAGTGCCCCAGTGCCCCAGTCTGCACCTAGCCAGGTCTGCAGATTATTGTATGATTTCTGTCTTCTGATCTGTGATGGGATGAGTTGTGCCCAGTGGTAATATCCATTTTAGACATCAGTGGAGGTATGCAGACATGCATTGGTGGCTGTGAATATCTCTCAGCTGGGTAGTAAAACTTTCAGAAAACTTTAAATGCATGTAGTGTAAACACCTCCTGAAGTTGACTTGAGTTCAAATTAGCTTTTTTTGGTTCAATAACTTCAATGGAGAAGCTGCCGAAAATCATGTAGTGTAGCGTGTATGTTTTTACCACGATTTTGCCGTGATTTGCGTTTTTTGCATTTTGTAATCTGCCCAACAACAAATTTGCTCGAAAAAAAGAATAAAAAATGCAAATCGCGGTAAAACCCATCAAAAAGCACTGCAGAAACGCTCAAAGGCTAACTGCATAGGTGTGAATGGAGCCTCGCTGCTTAGTCATAGGCTGGGGGTAGTAAAATGACCAGAAGCAGAAAGCTCTCCATGTTGTCTATCAAAGCTGTGGTGTTTTTTTTTTTTTTTTTTTAATAACAAGTTTTTGTGGAACCTTGGTTAACGAGTAACGCGGTTAATGAGTGTTTTGAAAGACGAGCAACTTTTTTATTTAAAATTCTGACTCGGTTTGCGAGTGTTGTCTCGCAAAACAAGCAGAATTCAAGCTAATGTGGTGTGCAGTACCGCATTTGGCCAGAGGTACGGGGGCGCCGGTGACACTCGGAACGGTTCGGAGCCGTTTGGAAATAACCGTGTAGGTTTAGGAGATATTTCTTGTTCCTACAGGTAAGCATTAATCTAGGCTTACCTGTAGGTGCAAGTTGTAATTGAGGGTATACAACCCCTTTAAATATATAATAGTGGTTTAAGCAGTTGTAAATCCAAAGCCCAAAAATTTGATGCAGTGGCTGCCTTCGTTTTCTATTTTAGGCTTTTTTTTTTTTTTCACCTGGTGATCTGGCCACTAACATAGTGCCCCCACTCTGGATGAAAGAGCACAGGAGGCACCTTTTGAAAATCAGCATTAGTAATCTAGGGGGAGGGGAATGTTAGATGTACTAGCAGATTTAAATAAATTAACTAATTCAAGCCAAATTCCAACAAATACTGTATAAGCTGTGTTTTTTTTTTCCTTTTGGGATAAAGTTGTTGCATACATTAAAAAAAAGCTGATCATTGTAAGCACCCCTGTCAGTGTTAAATGGTTTGTCTCATCCATGTAACTGATACAATCTGCAAGAGAGCTTGTTCTTTTAAAAAAAAAAAAAAAACTTACTGGCCGGATGAGCAGGTGAAAATAAGCCAAAAAAAGAGTAATGCAGCCATCACATCTATGACTTGGTAAGCTGCTTTTGGGTTTAGTACTTTTTAAATAGGGATGAGCCAAACACCCCCCGGTTCGGTTTGCACTAGAACATGCGAACAGACAAAAAATGTACGCGAACACTGTTAAAGTCTATGGAACATGAACATGAAAGATTAAAAGTGTTAATTTTAAAGCCTTCTATGCAAGTTATTTCCATAAAAAGTGTTTGGGGGGCCGGGTACTGCCCCAGGGGACATGTATCAATAAAAAAAAAAAGTTTTTAAAACAGACGTTTTTTCAGGAGCAGTGATTTTAATAATGCTTAAAGTGAAACAATAAAAATGAAATATTCCTTTAAATATCGTGCCTGTGGTGTCCCTTTAGTCTGCCTGTAAAGTAGCTCATCTTTGCCATGTTTATAACAGTACCGCAGCAAAATGAAATTTCTAAAGGAAAACATTTTACTTAAAATTGCTTGTGGCTGTAATGTATTGTCGGGTCCCGGCAATATAGATAAAAATCATAAAAAAAAACTGTGTGGACCCCCCCCCCCCCTCCCTTAGTCCAAAATGTAAAAAAATGAAGTGGGGGTCGCCCCCAAAATACACACCAGTCCCTTATCCGAACACGCAACCTGGCAGGTCGCAGGAAAAGGGGGAGAAGGAGAGAGCACTCCCCCTCCTGAACTGTACCAGGCCAAATGCCCTTAACATGGGGAGGGTGCTTTGGGGACCTCCCCAAAGCACCTTGTCCTCATATTGATGTGGGCAAGGGCCTCATCCCCACAACCCTTGCCCGGTTGTTGTGGGGGTCAGTGGGTGGGGGGCTTATTGGAATCTGGAAGCCCCCTTTAATAAGGGGACCCCCAGATCTCGACCCCCCTATGTGAATGGGTACATTGTACCCCTGCACATTCACCAAGAAAAGTGTCAAAGTAAAAAACGACAGCAGACAGTTTTTGACAATTCCTTTATTAAAAAAAAAATTACTTTTGAAATTATATTATCAAGTCAAAGTCAGTGGTGTTGCTATGGGGGTGCGGACAGAACACCACACCCGGCTGACACCATCCCACCCGTGACTTTTTTTTTTATTGTGCAAACTATAAGTATTATTATGGTGCTAAGAAGGGAGGCCTCCTAAGGGCTCTTTCACACGGGGCGGATCTGTAATGATCTGCCCCGTAAAGATGTATGTCCGTATTTCATCCGAAAACGGATGGATGAAATACGGACATACGGTCCGCCCGTGTGAAAGAGGCCTAACAAACAAGAGGAGGAAAGAGGTGGATTGCCGTAGCTATCATTTGATATGACATCATTCCTCTTTTTATAAAGGTGGTTGGAAGTGATGTGCCCAGTCCATTCAGCTCTCCTAGTAGAAGTATGGGTGCAACAAACAAAGCTTGGACGTCGCCACCTGGGTACCCACAGGTAAAAAGTGTAACATGATAGAGCCTGCAAACCTCTGAATACTTCCTTCTTCTACAAGGCGCCATAACTGTGCCATGCATTATCGGGTTTCTTAGCCCCTTTACTTCTGCTCCATACTACTTGGTTTTTCTATCAATAAAAAACTACTGTATACAAATACTATTTGTTTTACTCGCAGGTTACCTCTACCCCTCCTCCAGGCCAGCCGTATACCGCAAATGCCTTTAGCAAAGGCCACCCGGTGGAATCTGTCCCAAATCCGGTAAGAGCCGTGTCAATTCTGCAACCATTTACTGCAAAATAGTCAATGCCACATTATAGTTTTGTTATAGCAGATGTTGATCCTACTTGTTTTCACCTTTTTTTTTGCTGATCTTTCACATCTTCTTTGCAGCACTCCAGTAATTTCTGTTAAAGAGAAACATCTGCCCCCCCCCCCCCGGCACCACCATTATGGCAAGTGCACAGATCTACTAAAGGGCTCTGCCCCCCCTTTTAGATCCTGGCAGAGTCCTTCTGTGCATATATAGAAACAAGGGAAGAAAATACCATATGCTCACTGAAGTGTAAACACTGCACCACAAATTAATAGTGCATATGTGGATGCAGTATCCCTAATATTGCTGACTCGCCAATTAGGTGCGGTCTCTGTGACTCAAAATCTAAATACAGAGAAAAAGGAATCCCTGAAAAAAGTAAGTCACAAGCGGACCAAGCAGCTTAACCACTACAATACTAGGCACTTTCGCCCCCTTCCTTCCCAGACCATTTTTCAGCTTTCAGCGCTCTCGTTCTTTCAATGACAATTGCGCGGTCATGCAATGCGGTACCCAAATAAAATTTTTAGCATTTTGTTCGCACAAATAGAGCTTTCTTTTGGTGGTATTTATTCATGACTCCGTTTTAATTTTTTTGCGATATAAGCGAAAAAATAGGGGAAATTTGGAAAAAAAAACTATGTTTTCTTCTTTCTATTTTAAAAGAAATCCAATAAAATCGAATTTTGTCATAAATTTAAGCCAAAATATATTCTGCTACATGTTTTTGGTAAAAAAAATTCCATTAAGTGTATAATAATTGGTTCGTGTGATCACCGACCTATGTATGCAAATGATCATGTACAGATGTGCGCAGGTGATCACGGACATATGTGTGCAGATAATCATTGGGACATGTGATTTTAGTGGGACATATGTGGGAGACATGCATTTTTATTATTTGGGGACATGTGTTTTTATTATTTGGGGACATGTGTTTTGGGGACTTTGTGTGGGGACATGCATGTTTATACTGTGTGGTGTGTTGTGTGTTTACACTAGAGTGGTGATCAGTGAGTAAAAAGCTGTAAAAAACAGCTCATACTCACTGATCACCAGCCGGCTGCAGAGATCCGCTCTCTTCTCACTGACATCTTCCGTGTGAGGAGATGAGAGCCGGTTGCCTAGCAACCGGCTCTGTGTTTACATCACATGACGGCTGTGATTGGACACGGCCGTCATGTGATCAGGAGGGCCAATCACAGAGCCCTCCTGCCTAACAGAGATGCGCCGTCTCCGGGTGACACGAGCGCATCGGGATCGCACCGCTGCGCGCGTGTGATCTCCCTCCTTCTGAGGGACGTTCCTTCTATCGCTCTATTTGTGCGAACAGAAGTATAAAAATGTCATTTGGGTACAGCATTGCATGACCGCGCAATTCTTATTGAAAGTGCGAGAGCGCTGAAAGCTGAAAATTGGTCTGGGAAGGAAGGGGGTGAAAGTGCCCTGTATTGATGTGGTTAATAAAACAGTGTGGTGGTATAAAACGCCATACATAAAATAGTACATAATATTCATATAGTATGAGACAAAACACTTCTCCTATAGCCCAACGCGTTTCAGGAAATTCGGGATGAATCCCTTCTTCAGGGGCACGGAGGAGATAATGGTTGAAGATACTCTGGAATAAAGAAAAGAAAGTCTAGAGTTCAAGAATACAACAGGGCAGACATTGTGTTTAGAATATAGAAGTATCGCAGCCAAAAACATGCACATACCAATACTATATTCATAGGATTGAATATTGTTAAAAGATTGTTAGGATGAAGCTGAAAGGGTAGAAAAACACATATTCAAAATCTGTCGGATGAATAGGTCTGCTTGTATCTTGCTGTTTTACAGCCAATTCACACCAGAGCACCAGAGGGCTCCCGTGAAGGTGTGCATAATGTGTGAGCTGGTTTATGTTGTCCATGTACCCATCGAAGTGCTTTAATTTTTTAACGTTGACTTCATACTTCGATTAAACATGGAATGTGATGTGCAAAAAGGAGACCTATCCTAATTTTTATTTATTTATTGTACACCAATGTGACACATTGGTGCAAACAGAAGAAATAGGACATAATGCAAATTGCTCTGAATTTGCTTTGGGACTTTGTTGGGCAATACTGCCCAATGCGGCTGGGGTGATCAAATCCTTAGTGACACCCCACAATCCATGTCTTGGTAGCAATGAGATTCCAAGTAATGGAAAATCTCCCCAGTGTGGTCACAGACAGCAATCCTTTTCCAAAACTCAGCTGCCTTTTCTTGTAGAAATCGAGTTATTACTGTATTAATAACTATATTTCAATTATTCATATTGATGAGGAAAGTTCCAAGAAAATCCTTTCAGTTCTCGTGTGAAAACTCCAAAACTGTTTTAATAATAAAAATGGCAAAATATTACAAAAACAATGCCAAAATGTAAAATATTAAAATAGCATCAATAAGTTTCTTATTCTTGAAATGAAGATTGTATAACTGTATCTTTGTGTGTGTAAGAAGGTTTGTCCTTCAATGTCTCCTCGTGTCTGCTGGCGTGAATGTCTGCCCAAAACTCTGTTACAAGCTTTTTCCTAAAATCAGCCGATGAAAACAGCCTCACCTTCCTAAAAAAAGTTTGGCTTAATGTTCCTCTGGGCTATATTGTACTACAGAAAAACCGGGAACTTTGAATGAGATATTTCCCTCCCATCTTTCTAAAAAGGTGGGTGTCATTCATTCTAAGGATGTTGAAATACAAAATAATTTTGACTTATACAATATACAAGTTTACTAGTGTTTCCTAGACGTGCACTGACAAAAATGTGTTCGTTTTCGTTTCATTCATTTTTTTGCTTTTTTCGGAAATTCGAAAATTCTGAAATTCAGAATTTTCAAATTTTCTCATTTCCAATTTTCCAATTTTCCAATTTCCTAGCGTTTCTGAAATTTAGACTTCCCGAAATGTAGAATTTCCAAAATTCGAAATTAAGGAATTTGTAAAAATTCGTTAAACTAATTCGGAACTAAACGAATTGCACATGTCTAGTGTTTCCCTGCACTGCTGAGCATCACTCCTCCACAATGCATGCACTGCACGCGGTTTCCATATTCACTTGAATGGGTTGTGTGTGCAGAGCTGTATTGCCCGCCAGACACAATGGAAACAGCACCTGTTACCCCTTTTGCAATTTAGGTGGTGGGCGGGGCAGTAAAAACCCAGTTTAACTAGGATGGAAAAGGACCTGGGGGTCCTAGTAGATGATAGGCTCAGCAATGGCATGCAATGCCAAGCTGCTGCTAGCAAAGAAAACAGAATATCAGCATGCATTAAAAAGGGGATCAACTCCAGAGATAAAACGATAATTCTCCAGCTCTACTAGACTCTGGTCCGGCCGCACCTGGAGTATGCTGTCCAGTTCTGGGCACCAGTCCTCAGGAAGGATATACTGGAAGGGCAAAAAAACGAATAAAGGGTCTGGAGGATATTAGTTATGAGGAAAGGTTGCAAGCACTGAACTTATTCTCTCTGGAGAAGAGACGCTGTAGAGGGGATATGATTTCAAAATACAAAATACCGTACTGGTGACCCCACAATAGGGATAAAACTTTTTTGAGGAAGGGAATTTAACAAGATTCGTGGCCACTCATTAAAACTAGAAGAAAAGAGGTTTAACCTTAAACTACGTAGAGGGTTCTTTACTGTAAGAGCGGCAAGGATGTGGAATTCCCTTCCACAGGCGTTGGTCTCAGTGGGGGGCATCAATAGTTTCATGAAACTATTAGATAAGCACCTGAACGACCGCAACATACAGGGATTTTTTTGTGCAAACGTAAATAATTATTATGGTGCTAAGAAGGGAGGCCTCCTAACAAACAAGAGAAGGACTGAGGTGGATTGCCGTAGCTATCATTTGATGACATCAATCCTCTTCTTTTATAAAGGTGGTTGGAAGTAATGTGTCCAGTCCATTCAGCTCTCCTAGTAGCAGTATGGGTGCAACTAACAAAGCTTGGACGCCGCCACAGCAAAAAGAAGTGCCTGGGTACTCACATGTAAGAAGTGTAACATGATAGAGCCTGCAAACCTCTGAATACTTCCTTCTTCTACAAGGCGCCATAACTGTGCCATGCATTATCGGGTTTCTTAGCCCCTTTACTTCTGCTCCATACTACTTGGTTTTTCTATCAATAAATAACTACTGTATACAAATGCCTTCTACTTGTTTTACTCGCAGGTTACCTCTACCTCTCCTCCAGGCCAGCAGTATACCGCAAATGCCTTTAGCCAAGGCCACCCCGTGAAATCTGCCCCAAATCCGGTAAGAGCCGTGTCAATTCTGCAACCATTTACTGCAAAATAGTCAATGCCACGTTATAGTTTTGTTATAGCAGATGTTGATCCTACTTGTTTTCACCTTTTTTTTTTGCTGATCTTGCGCATCTGCTTTGCAGCACTCCAGTAATGTCTGTTAAAGAGAAACATCTGCCCCGGCACCACCATTATGGCAAGTGCACAGATCTACTGAAGGGCTCTGCCCCCCTTTTAGATCCTGGCAGAGTCCTTCTGTGCATATATAGAAACAAGGAGAGAAAATACCATATGCTCACTGAAGTGTAAACACTGCACCACAAATTAATAGTGCATATGTGGATGCAGTATCCCTAATATTGCTGACTCGCCAATTAGGTGCGGTCTCTGTGACTCAAAATCTAAATACAGAGAAAAAGGAATTCCTAAAAAAAGGAAGTCGCAGGCGGACCAAGCAGCTTAAATAAGAAAAATCTTTATTGCACAATCATATATCGAAATGCAGGAACTGGGTTCCATCACCAACACTACAACATGTAGTGCCCATAACCCCTTGAGGGGCGGCCTTGACTTTTGGGCTTACCAGTTACCTCCTCGCGGCTTGTCTGTGAATGTCCAGGAGTTCCCAGGGTTAGTACCCAACAACTTCAGATGCTGACACATAAAAGTCCTTTTTAAGGTTTTTATTCTGCAGGGGTAACATCCAACATAACACAGTCTCAGATAGGAACAGAGGGCACGGGTGATAAACTCAGGCACTTTGAACTGCTGACATCCACTGAATGCCTCTAATCAACCCAGTGAGTAGCCACTCGCAGCTGGGTGCTTCACTGCCGGATAGGCCTCTAGCCAGAGATCTAGCAGCCAACAATGTAATCCGGAAACTTGCAAAAGTCTCTGATGCAAAATAGACTTGCAACTGAACATGAAAAGGAACCTTTCTCACAGTACCTGGAACTTTCTCTGTCTCCTTGGCAGTACTGTGGATTCTTTAGTATCCATACAACTCAGCTTCCAGGCTCTTACTAAGATGCCAGCTTGTTGGCCCTCCTCCGAAGAGTCCTCCCCTGGTCACTTGTACGAGTTGCCATGTCCCTCCAATACTGAGAGCACACCGGGACGCCTCGAATCCTCCTTCAGTTACTGGGCCTCTGGTTAACCGGCTCAGAGACTCGGGAACAGACAGATCCCCACCCCAGACTATGCGGGTCTGTGGGGCTAGTCAAACTGACCATGTTTGCGGGACGGAAAGCGATCCCAGGCTCGGGACCCCTCCTTGGGGCTACCCCGGTCCAGAACCAGGAAGCAAGACTGCGGCCGAACCCCGAACACGTGACTTCCGCACCTTAAGTACCCTTCCCCAGACTACACAGCGGGGCCAGATGCGCCCACTGATTGGCTCCGGGAAAGATTGGTACCTAAGACATCCAACCAGGCCTGGTTCTTGACCTGTCATGGGTACCTAACTGCACCCATGACCAGGCAGAACCCTAGTACAGCCCAGCCAAACTGATGCCAAAGTAAACCTGTACAATTAACCCTCAGAACCCCATTACTGTTCTGAGGGAAAAAACAAAATTTCCACTTATAGCACACACTTGTTAAAGTGTGCCCGCTGCACATTCCCTCATTTACACACCAAAGTGTATTCCTTTGATCTAAAGGACAAATCGTTACAATGTTTATACTTTAGTTCCACTGCTAAAGAATGTTGTGATTCTTGGCAGACTGTCCGTTTTTTATTTTGCCTTTCTTTTGATGGCTGTCGGCTTTAGCAGCGCACAGAGAATTCTCTGCATAGAAAGAATCCGGAAATACTTTGTCAAGATCACAACGGGGAAAAAATCACGATAACGATTCTTAACGATTAATCGCGCAGCTCTAACTTTAGGTTAAGGTCTACTTTAAAATGGATACTTGTAATCTTTATCAGAAGCACATGTGATGACAATGCAGGCGCGCAATTGGGAGACAGAGACAAAGGGTTGTCCCCCCCCTATAACAGGAAGTGACTAAACAAGCACCTTCAGATATAACTTTTTCATCAAAGCGGCAGATCTCAAAATATTAAAAATTACTTTTGAAATTATATTATCAAGTCAAAGTCAGTGGTGTTGCTATGGGAGTGCAGACAGCGGACCACACCCGGCTGACACCATCCCACCCGTGACAGTGCATGGATCAGTGCACCAGCTACAACCGCATCATTTACAAGGGCCGGTTTGGGGTGCGCAGCACGATAGTGCGCTGCCGGATCAAAACTAGCCTTCGCAGCCCTCTACAGGGCACTGTGGCATGCTAGGCAGGATACAGCCTGACGCACTAGCCTGACCAGTGTCTACTGCACTGTCCTGTCGTCACTCCGCAGCGGCAGAACAGAGCGGGGGACAGGGAAGCCACACTGATGCACCAGTGCGGTAAAACATGATCTCAACAACCCCATCTTCCCCCTCCCCGAGGAGGGTGAGACCATGTTTTACCGCACCAGGTGACACCCAACCCTAGTGACACCACTGATCAAAGCTGATAGGACAGCTTTCTAAATCTAGGGACAGAGACAGCAACACAAACCCCTTTTGTTTATTTGAGGTGGGAAGATTTGAAACCTCTGTCCGATGAATAATCGAAGAAGAACCATTATGGAGAATGAAGCAACTCCATTTTTTTGTTGCCACCATCCCAAATATATTATGTATTTAGAGAGAACAAGTAGCCCCCCGTTACTATGGGACTTTAAGGGCAAACTTTGGAAGACACTATTTTGAAAATATAGAAAAATGTATTATTTAATAAAACAGTGTGGTGGTATAAAACACCATACATAAAATAGTACATAATATTTATATAGTATTAGACAAAACACTTCTCCTATAGCCCAACGCGTTTCAGGAAATTCAGGATGAATCCCTTCTTCAGGGACACGGAGGAGATAATGGTTGGAGATACTCTGGAATAGAGAAAACAAAGTCTAGAGTTCAAGAAAACAACAGTGTAGACATTGTGTTTAGAATATAGAAGTATCGCAGGCAAAAACATGCACATACCAATACTATACTGTGGAACCTCGGATTAGGAGCATAATCCGTTCCAGGTAAATGCTCGTAATCCAAAGTACTCGCATATCAAAGCGAGTTACTCCATTGAAGTCAATGGAAACTAAAATAATTTGTTCCGCATTGACTTCAATGGCATGCAATACCGCATGCGGCCATAGGTAGGGGGGTGCCGAAGAGCCTCAGAAAATTCCGAAAAGGCCAGAGGACCCTTCGGCTGACCTCTGCAAACCTCGTAAAGGCTTGAAAACTGAGTATTTCTGTGTCTTTTCGAGCATTGCAGAACGGCGCAGATCGGCTGTAATCGGCGGCGTTCGGCTCTTCTCGGCTCCGGTGCCCCCGCACCTCTGGCCAAATGCGGTACTGCAGGCCCTATTAGCTTGAATTCTGCTCGTCTTGAGAGACAACACTCGCAAACCGAGTCAGAATTAAAAAAAAAAAAAAAAAGTTGCTCGTCTTTCAAAATGTTCGTTAAGCGCGTTACTCGTAAACCGAGGTTCCACTGTATTCATAGGATCGAATATTTGTAAAAGATTGTTAGGATGAAGCTGAAAGGGTAGAAAAACACATATCCAAAATCTGTCGGATGAATAGGTCTGCTTGTATCTTGCTGTTTTACAGCCAATTGACACCAGAGCACCAGAGGGCTCACGTCAAGGTGTGCATAATGTGTGAGCTGGTTTATCTTGTCCATGTACCCATCGCAGTGCTTAAATTTTTTAACGTTGACTTCATACTTCATTTAACATGGAAAAAACGAGACCTATCCTAATTTTTATTTTGTTTATTGTACACCTATGTGTGGTGCAAGCAGAAGAAATAGGACATAATACAAATTGCTCTGAATTTACTTTGGGACTGTGTTGGGCAATACTGCCCAATGGGGCTGGGGTGATCGGGTCCTTAGTGACACCCCACAATCCATGTCTTGGTAGCAATGAGATTCCAAGTAATGGAAAATCTCCCCAGAGTGGTCACAGACAGCAATCCTTTTCCAAAACTCAGCTGCCTTTTCTTGTAGAAATTGAGTTATTACTGTATTAATAACTATTTCAATAATTCATATTGATGAGGAAAGTTCCAAGAAAATCCGTTCAGTTCTTGTGTAAAAACTCCAAAATTGATTTAATAATAAAATAGCAAAATATTACAAAAACAATGTCAAAATGTAAAATATAAAAGTAGCATCAATAAGTTTCTTATTCTTGAAATGAAGATTGTATAACTGTATCTTTGTGTGTGTGTAAGAAGGTTTGTCCTTCAATGTCTCCTCGTGTCTGCTGGCATGAATGTCTGCCCAAAACTCTGTAACAAGCTTTTTCCTAAAATCAGCCCATGAAAACAGCCCCACCTTCCTAAAAAAAGGCTGGCTTAAGGTTCCTCTGGGCTATATTGTACTACAGAAAAACCGGGAACTTTGAATGAGATATTTCCCTCCCACCTTTCTAAAAAGGTGGGTGTCACTTATTCTAAGGATGTTGAAATACAAAACCTTTTGACTTATACAATATACAAGTTTCCTATCTTCTAAACCAAATACTACATATATCAGTAGATAGATTATATAGGTTTAAAATGCAATGTACTTGATAATAATCCTAATCAAGAAATATTGTAATATAAAGAAATTATGATCTTTAACTAAGACTTTGAAACCTTAACAACTTACCATAACTAAATATGAAACTTTTCTTCTCATGAGATGGGGAGGTGTAAGGTCATCTCGCTCTTAATTACAGCCATATGTGGGCTTTCCAAGAAGTGCATATGAAGCTTCAAATAAAATATATACTTTGACGAGTATAAAAACCTTATATAATTTCACCTTTTCCATACATAGAAGATATATGTATATTTATATATACAATTCAATTATTTATGATCTGATCCATTCATAAATCCTAATATTATAACAACTGTATTCAAAATTGTAAAAGAGAGAAGTAAGATTTCTGACTGCACTTGGACTTTAACGTTATTTTCTACTGTAATAACGTTAAATATATTGTGATAAAGGTCACAAACGCTCCATCCCAGCGTCCATCGGTGTCGAGTTCTGAGTCTGGAGCCAATGCTGGAGCGGGACACAACCACCGGCAGCAACCTACATATGATTCGGTAAGAGACCAGTCTGCTAATGTCTATTTTCTTTTTATTTAAACACATACATTCTATTGCCAAAAGTATTAGGACGCCTGCCTTTACACACATGAACTTTAATGGCATCCCAGTCTTAGTATGTAGGGTTCAATATTGAGTTTGTCCACCTTTTGCAGCTATAACAGCTTCAACTCTTCTGGGAAGGCTGTCCACAAGGTTTAGGAGTGTGTCTCTGGGAATGTTTGACCATTCTTCCAGAAGCAAATTTGTGATTTCAGGCACTGATGTTGGACAAGAGGTCCTGGCTCGCAGTCTCCACTCTAATTTATCCCAAAGGTATTCTATCGGGTTGAGGTCAGGACACTGTGCAGGCCAGTCAAGTTCCTCCACTCCAAACTCGCTCATCCATGGTTTTTATGGACCTTGCTTTGTGCACTGATACAAATAATTTGGTGAAGGGGGGATTATGGTGTGGGCTTGTTTTTTCATGGGTTGGGCTTGACCCCTTAGTTACAGTGAACTCTTAAGCCATCAGCATAGCAAGACTTTTTAAACATTTTCATGCTCCCGACTTTGTGGGAACAGTTTGGGGATGGCCCCTTCCTGTTCCAACATGACTGCGCACAAAGCAAGGTCCATAAAGACATGGATGAGCGAGTATGGGATGAAGGAACTTGACTGGCCTGCACAGAGTCCTGACCTCAACCCGATAGAACATCTTTGGGATGAATTGGAGTGCAGACTGCGAGCCAGGCCTTCTCGTCCAACAGCAATGTCTAACCTCACAAATGTGCTTTTGGAACAATGGTCAAACATTCCCATAGACACACTCCTAAACCTTGTGGACAGCCTTCCAGAAGAGTTGAAGCTGTTATAGCTGCAAAGGGTGGGCCAACTCAATATTGAACCCTACGGACTAAGACTGGGATGTCATCAAAGTTCATGTGTGTGTAAAGGCAGGCGTCCCAATACTTTTGGTAATATAGTGTATGTTAAAAAAAAGTACCTATGCCCTTCTATGGTGAAAAATTAGGCCTATCAATACTAAAAGCTAAATAGAATTTGAAGTTTTAGCTGGGCACTGGGAGGTTATTGCATCAGTTTTTTTTATTACTTTAGAGCCCTGGTGCCCAACTTGTGACCCGGGGGCCACATGTGGCCCTTTTGGCACTTGTCTGGCCCTTGGGGTCCCAGTAGTCTTAGCTTTGGTGCTTATTAAGGCCAGATAAAGTATTATTTAAACTGGCTTCTAGTAGTTCTTTTATACTATCTTACTTTTTTCAGCACTGTCACTTTTTTTCCCTCTGATCCTTTATATTTTAAGGGATCTGTTGGATGCACAATTGTGACAGCAGTTGTATATAATAGCCGTGATCTATATCCGTCTTATGTAACTTGTCTCCAGTCCATAATTGTCTCCTGAAGTACTCGATATCCCTAATCTCCAACAACTCCAATAGAATGCTTGCAATCTCTGACAGCTTTCAGAAGGCAAAATTTTACTGAATGTTGTGTGCCACCCTTTAGTGACTTAAAGTCCTTATATCAAGTAAGTTGACCACTACTGCTTCAGAGACTCCAGCTATGTGATTTCCCCATTGTATCAGGTGTGACTCTGCCCCATCCTATATGTACACAATAAAGGTCCTGCTCTCTTTTACTTGGACACCAACGGTTTGTATGTTCTACATCAGTGGTCTCCAAACTGCACCCCGAGGGCCAGATGAGGCCCCTTACTTGCCTTTGTGCAGGCTTTGGGGCATTTTTCCTCCCTCTGATACAAGACACTATTCCACTTACACCAACAATGGGGCATAATTCCTGCTACTGACATCAACAGGCACTATTCCTCCCACTGACACCAACAATGGGACACTAGTCCTCACACTGATTCCTCCCACTCATATCAATGATGGGGTAGGATTGCTCCCACTCATACCAATGATGGGGTAGGATTGCTCCCACTCATACCAATGATGGGGTAGGCTTGCTCCCACTCATACCAATGATGGGGTAGGCTTGCTCCCACTCATACCAATGATGGGGTAGGATTCCTCCCACTCATACCAATGATGGGGTAGGATTCCTCCCACTCATACCAATGATGGGGTAGGATTCCTCCCACTCATACCAATGATGGGGTAGGATTGCTCCCACTCATGCCAATGATGGGGTAGGATTGCTTCCCACTCATGCCAATGATGGGGTAGGATTGCTTCCCACTCATACCAGTGATGGGGTAGGATTGCTTCCTACTCATACCAATGATGGGGTAGGATTGCTCCCACTCATGCCAATGATGGGGTAGGATTGCTCCCACTCATACTAATGATGGGGTAGGATTCCTCCCACTCATGCCAATGATGGGGTAGGATTGCTCCCACTCATGCCAATGATGGGGTAGGATTGCTCCCACTCATGCCAATGATGGGGTAGGATTGCTCCCACTCATGCCAATGATGGGGTAGGATTGCTCCCACTCATGCCAATGATGGGGTAGGATTGCTCCCACTCATGCCAATGATGGGGTAGGATTGCTCCCACTCATGCCAATGATGGGGTAGGATTGCTCCCACTCATGCCAATGATGGGGTAGGATTGCTCCCACTCATGCCAATGATGGGGTAGGATTGCTCCCACTCATGCCAATGATGGGGTAGGATTGCTTCCCACTCATGCCAATGATGGGGTAGGATTGCTTCCCACTCATGCCAATGATGGGGTAGGGTTGCTCCCACTCATGCCAATGATGGGGTTGGATTGCTTTCCACTCATACCAATGATGGGGTAGGATTGCTTCCCACTCATACCAATGATGGGGTAGGATTGCTCCCACTCATGCCAATGATGGGGTAGGATTGCTCCCACTCATACCAATGATGGGGTAGAATTGCTTCCCACTCATACCAATGATGGGGTAGGTTTCCTTCCCACTCATACCAATGATGGGGTAGGATTGCTCCCACTCATACCAATGATGGGGTAGGATTGCTCCCACTCATATCAATGATGGGGTAGGGTTGCTTCCCACTCATACCAATGATGGGGTAGGTTTCCCTCCCACTCATACCAATGATGGGGTAGGTTTCCCTCCCACTCATACCAATGATGGGGTAGGTTTCCCTCCCACTCATACCAATGATGGGGTAGGTTTCCCTCCCACTCATACCAATGATGGGGTACGATTCCTCCCACTGACACCAACAACAGGGCACTACTCCTCCCACTGACACTAACGATAGGGCACTGTTCACATCCGAATACCAAAGATGCATTGTTTATGGCTACTGACACCAGGAAAATTTCTACTCCCAATGACCATGGTCTGGCCCCCCTAAAGTCTGAAGGCCAGTAAACCGGTCCTTTGTTCAGACAGTTTGGAGACCCCTGTTCTACTTAATTAAAAATCCTTCAGGAGAGGGTGACACCATTATTTGGATTTCTGACAGTCGCTTCCATTACAAAGGATACTGTGCTTGAGATATCTTGCCACTGGACAAAAGAATTAACTATTCACTAACCAGCAACAAATTTGTTAGAGTCAAAGAATAGGTTGGCAGCCTTTATCTTCTTACGGCCTCCAGGTCCGCTACTCAAAGTATTGAGGAAAGAGGCTAAACATGATAAGCAGGGAAATAATGTTTTCAGAATGGTTCAGTAACTGTAGCCTGCGTATTTTTCTCATGACAGGTTCACTTTAATATTAGTTGCTGGCCTTGCTGTAGATGGTAGAAGGGATCTGTGGGGGCTACGAAGGGGTCCACAAGTTAAAAAAATGTTGTAGTGGTGTTGGGTGATTTTGGTGTGGGACCTGCATGCGTTCGGTGCTGGGTAAAGGGACGCCAAGGCATTTTGTTAAATGATCTGTGCTCAAGAGAAGGATAAACCCATCTAAACTCATATGCTGCGTATACACGATCGGAATTCTCGTCGGAAAAAGCTCTGACGGTTTTCCCGAAGGAATTCCGATGGAATTCCGCTCAAACTGTCTTGCCTACACACGGTCACACCAAATTCCGACCGTCAAGAACGCGGTGACGTACAACACTACAATGAGCCGAGTTCAATGCTTCCGAGCATGCGTCAAATTGTTTCCGAGCATGCGTAGGAATTTTGCGCGTCAGAAATGCTACAGAAGAGCGGAATTTCCAATAGAAGCCTTTTCCGTCTGAAAAATTGAGAACATGCTCTCAATTTTTGCTGTCGGAAATTCGGCCAGCAAAATTCAGATGGAGCCTACACACGGTCGCATTTTCCGATGAAAAGTTCTCATCGGTGTGGCCGGAGTTCCGATCCTGTGTACGCGGCAATAGTCCCCACTCACACAGCTCACATGATCAACTCTCTAGGATGTTGGGTATATCGTAAGCACTACAGAGAGCCTGGAGCAACATTTTCACCTGAAAACTTAAAGAGGGAGTCCACCTGCACAAAAATATTAAAAGTCAGCAGCTACAAATACTGCAGCTGCTGACTTTTAATAAATGGACACTTACCTCTTCCAGGTTCCAGTGGTGTCGGCAGAAGATGATGAGCAACCGCTCGTCAGGGAATCAGGAAGTGAAGCGTTGCGGCTTCACTGCCCGGTTCCGTACTGCGCATGCGCGAGTCACGCTGCACGTCTTTATTGGTCCCCATTGTGTCTTGGGAAACACACAGTTCCCAGGACACAATGGGGGGGGCGGCACCTGCGGATAGGGGTGGGCATCTTCGGATAGGGGCGGGGCAGCTGCGGCTAGCTAGTCCCGGAAGTGGGTGCAGATACCTGGATTATACAGGTATCTGCACCCCCCTCCCCCCTGAAAGGTGCCAATTGTGGCACCGGAGGGGGGGAGGAATCCGATAAGCGGAAGTTCCACTTTAGGGTGGAGGTCCGCTTTAAGTATTTCAGCCTGTCTATTTCTCTAATTATGTATTCTACAAAGATTGACAAACCTTTATGTTGACATGTGAGCACAGATCTGGTTGAACTGGCTTCTGTAATGTTAAGATCTGCTCATGTAATTGTGTGATTCATTTGCAGAGTGTGCAGCCCTCATCGTGTAGACCAACAAATGTCGACAAACCAGGAGTGCTGGATGATGGTGCCGGCTTTGCAGATGTCCCAAGAGTAACTAACGAGATCCCACCATTATCAAGGGTGCCTGAACTTGAGATAAGTGATGATGAATCGAGCAATGGGGGTTCCCAGTGTTCGAGTTCTTCCAAATCACCCACCGCAAGGGCCAGCATGGGAAGTCCTACACCACGTGACGTGCTAACAACAAGCACACCTAGTAATGCACGCTCAGGCAGCGCTCCTACAAAGAGGCCAGAGGAAAATGAAGATCCTACACGAGCTTCTAGCTCTGTTCATAGGAGGGAACCAAACAAACAGCCAGAAGAGGACAGCTTTGAGCTTTCCAAAGACTTTAGTTACTACAGACTTCAGTTCAATGAACCACCATCAGTGGACCTCATGTCTGGAAACAGTGTGCCGGGACCCAGGGGGACAAGTGACAGCAAGGCAAATAAAGAAAAAGAAAAGCCCAGGGAGAGCAACCCGCACGATCCCCTTGTTATCGCACTTTCAGCTGCTGTTGTTTGCCTTTCTATATACATAGTATGGCTCAAATACAAAAACTAAGACTCTTAAAGGAACACTTCACTTTTTTACTTTTCTTTTCCCATAATGCCACGCCAGACTTTCTTAAATCAATTTATTATATGATTCTAATCATTTTATGTACTTATTTTTATACACTGCTTTGTGGGCCATGTCACTTGGATGGACATGGACAATGGTGGAGGGGACCTGCCTATGGTTATGGAAATAGTGACTCTTCATACTTTCCTTGGGAAGGCTGCGGGTTAAAAACAAAAAATCGGGTACGGGTGTGAACTTACAGCTTCTGCTGTTACAATAACACTTCTAACATTTCTAAAGGTACTTCTAAAGGTAGCAGCAGCAGCAATGATGGAGTGTGGGCACCTAGTGGTGCTCGCTAGCATCTGTGTGCAAATCTTTGGATTCTCAGCCCAGGCTGTACATTTGGCATCAGCTTTTTGACTTAAGTCAAGATTAAACTCCACCCTGTCCCAACACTAAGCCCTGTCATCTAGCTGACAAATGCCAGAGCCTTTACTGCCTACTGAAGTTGGAATGTTGAATGACAGAGAGAAGGACTTACCTGTTCCTGGGGTCCAGCGTTGCGGAGGGTAGAAGCCCCGCTCATCCTCCCCTCCGCTCGGCGGCGCCGGCATTGCAACTGTGGGCACTCGGCTGTGGCTTCACAGCCGGGCACCCACTGCGCATGTGCCGTGATTGGCCGTGCAGTCATCTGAGACCTGTCACGTGTCCCAGATGACTGACAGGAGGGAGGGGGCAGAGCTGAGCCCTTCCTGCGCCAAGGGGAAGTGATGTCACCAGCCCAGGCACTGAAGGAGTCAGACTACGAGGAACCCCCTAGCAACAGGCATTTAGAGGTGAGTTAAAAAGAAAAAAAAATTCCAAATGTTTTTTTTTTTTTGTTTGTTTTTTTTTTTTGGAATTTTAAGCATTTTCTTTTTTTTTTTTTTTTTGTGTGCAACACCACTTTAATGTTGACTTGAGGTTGAAGACTTGTGTACAGTCTGCCAGATGGATCGAAGACTAGCACAGAAACTTTCAGATACAACAAGGTACCCGCACTCTAGATGTTTTGTTATCTTGATGTAACTTGAAGTGCTGGCTGTGTTATTACCTTCACTCAGGGGACACTCCTTTGTGTGCTATATATGGAGCACTTTCCCTCTAGTGCTCAATATGGGGAACAATCACATCACTTCCTGAATGCAGAGAAAAAGCCATTTACTGATAGCAGAGGATTGTGGGACATGGATTTACCCTAGACTTAGTGTTTGTAAACCCTGTTACACCACTTTTACCTACAGGTAAGCCTATAATAAGGCTTACCTGTAGGTACCATGAATATCTCCTAAACTTGCACAGTTTAGGAGATATTCTCTGTATCCATATGTGCTGACGTCATTGGCACATGCACACTGAAGAAACGGCCCGCTCGTGCCGTTTCTTCAGCCGCCGCGCCGTGACAGGCGGCTCCCACGCGCATCACGAGAGTGATGTCATTGCGGCTCTGGCCAATCACAGAGCCGTAGAGCCCGCGAACCCGGAAATAAGTCCGGGAGACATGACGCCGGTCACAGCGGTGTGCGGGTACTGCTGCAACAGCTTCGATCTAAGGTAATTATTTCATAATGGGCTAGTATGCGATGCATCACTTTATGCGATGCATACTAGCTCATTATGCCTTTTTGTCTTGCAGGTTTTTTATTTGGGGGGGGGGGGTATATTTTTTATTTTTTGGAGTTTACAACCACTTTAATACTGTTTGAAACTACAAGTTCCATGTGCTGAAAGGCTAAAGGAATTCTGGGCAAGCAGATAAATTGGACTGTCCTGGGCGGGCTCTCTCTCTTGGGATACGGGATTCAGAGCTGCAAGAGCAAGAGGCTGTCACTGCGGGTGCTGTTGGCTGGCACCTCTCACTCTGAGGGCTGCTTTGCTGGGTGCAGGGTGGCTGTCGCTTTCACCGGATCCCCTGCACTGCTGATAGGGTTCATATCCACTGCACACCTACGCAGTCATCGCTGGATTCCTGGGACTACAGGTTGCCAGTCGGGCACCACACAACTCGCAGCAGATATTCAAGAGCCTGTGCAAGGACATCCTGCCTCACAGGACCAGTGTTTTGGCGAGACTGGTGAGCAGGTAGACACCCATCTTATCTTTGACACTGTACCTAAAAGAAACTGCATGCAGACACCTCTACAACTGACCAGTTGGAGGGTCTTTGCTGGGGAAAATACAACATCTATTACATTCAGCCTGATTGGCCTGCTACTACACAGTAACATCTCTGGGGCCCACCATAGCTAGCTGAAGATCAAGGATACCCGTACTCCAAGGACCTTGTTTCATCAAAAGAGGCTTGTAGAAACCTGTGGCAGAATACAACCCCATTGTTGATATACAACCGTTTATTAAAGGGGAACTCCTACACAAACCTTATATATTGTTTGTGTCATAATTCTTGTGGCATCAGGGCTTAGAGGGAGTGGACTGACTAAAAGTCTCATCTCCCCCCCTCCTTGCTTCTGGGGTCATGAATCTGTTTTAGCCTGATTATTATAGCCATTTGACTTTATTGCTATAGTTACTTCATTGTCTGTTCTTCTGATATCATTTTACTGCAATATGACTCAAATACAGGTTATATCTGTAACCTTTACAGTCTGGTTGACTTACTCTCCCAGTAAAGTGTTGACTTGCAAATCTTACTAATTATTGGTGTCTTTGCATTTTATGTTTGCTTGAAGTATGTCAGAACCCAGAGTGTCAGAGGTGTGGGGGGCTTGAAAGGTCTGGGCAACCAATGGGGAAAGCAACTTCCAGCGACCCTTGCGGAGATAGCGCTACATTTAGAATAATTTAGAGCAGATCAGGTTTACTTTATGGTGTTTGCTTGTAAAGGAGTACAAAAAGAAAAAGCCATCACTGCTTTCTCTGTGCCTGTAATTATTATATTTAGAGGTGCACTGAATGGAAATTTTGGTGCTGAAACCAAAAATTCAGGAAACTGAAATTGACAGTTTAAAAAAAAAAAAAAAAAAAAAAAAAAAAAAATATATATATATATATATATATATATATATATATATTGTACAGGACGCCAAGGTTGGGTCCTGGACGGGTGCTATATAGCACCAGTATTTGGGCTGTGGTCCCTTTAAAGGAGTCGCAGCGTTGCTCAGGGGGTCACCCAAAATGGGTGAGGGGTTCCGGGAGTAGCCGAGCAGGAGAGGACTGACTCGCAGTCCTCTCTAGGTTAATAATAAGTTATTTGGGACCCGGAATTTGGGAGGCTCTGAAGAGATATTCGGGTGGGAAAAGAGCCTCCCTCCCTGACCACAATGATTCAGCGCACAGGGGGTTAAGGGCCTCCAGGAAGACAGCTCATAAGACAGGAAGTAGGGAAGAGTTGGTGAGGAGGAGTAGGTGATTACACCTGTTGGTTGAGCTGTGTGGATGTCTGGAGGCTGCTAAAAGAACCTGCTGCAAAACTGTATGTGTTTTCCTTAACTTTGTTTTGTGCTGAAGATAAGCTGATTTTCTGTTATGCTGAAGATAAGCGGACTTTGTTTTTGTATTTTTCCTGTGCGCTGAAGAAAGCCTTATTTTTGATTTTTTCTTACAAATAAATGTGTTTTGTTATAAAACTGACGGTTTATGCACTTAATCCCGTGGAGCTATTGTCCCCAAAGTTCACAACTGGTGTCTTGGATGCTGGCAAAAGTGCATTTGCAGCCGCAAAAACCGTTTAAAACTAAACTGACATTTAAAGAGACAGTGTACAAATGGCATGTCGTGGGTGAAGTCAGCTCAGACGCTGCAAACAGCAGGTAAAGGCATGGAGGAGGTCATCAGGGCTTTGGCGCAAGCCACCGTGACCCAGCAGCAAGCTTCAGCAGATGCAAACCGTCGCCATGAGGAAGCGATGGCTCAGCAGCAGCAGGCCCTGGCACAGGCTATAGCTGCACAGCAGGAAAACACACGGTTGTTAGCCGCCCAGTTTACTGCTCAGCAGGAGTCCACTCAAGCACAGGTGACTGCCTTACAGGAGGCAGTGCAGCGGCTGGCTCAGGGACGAGAACAATCGGTCGTTGCCGTTGGCAACCAAGTGTCTGTGAGAGCCAGCCATTTCTTACAAAAACTAACATCCAGCGATGACGTAGAGGCCTTTCTCACCACCTTTGAGAGGATAGCAGAGAGAGGGGGGTTGCCCCGTGACCAATGGGCCGGCATTATCTCTCCTTTTCTCACCGGTGACCCGCAAAAGGCCTACTTTGACCTCCCAACTGAACATATCAGCAACTATGAGCATCTGAAGGCAGAGATCCTGGCCCGCCTAGGAGTGACCATGGCTGTCCGGGCTCAGAGGGTGCATCGCTGGCGGTACAAACCTGACCGACCACCCAGGTCCCAAATGCATGAACTGATACAGCTGGTTAAAAAATGGCTGCAGCCAGAAAAACTGTCAGGCCCACAAATGGTGGAACGGGTGGTGATGGACTGGTACCTGCGGTCCCTGCCAGATGACCTACAGCGCTGGGTAAGCCATGGAGACCCTGCAACCGCTGACCAGCTGGTTGAGTTGGTTGAAAGGTACACCGTGGTGGAGGACCTGCTTGGGCCTGCCAAACGTCGGGAACCCACACCAAGGGCAACAAGACCGGCCACAGCACCTAGGAGAGAAGCCCTGCTAGACATTGGAACCCGCAACCCTGCACCATCTTCTGCAGAACCTCGAAGGTTGGTTCCTGTCCCTAGGATGGGAGGCCTACAGTGTTGGCGATGTCGGTCCTGGGGGCATACCCGGGCACAATGCCCACTTCAGGAGGAGCCGATGGATTGCGGGACTGGTCGGAGAAGCTCCTTCTATGCGCAAAGAGCGTGTACCACTCATCTTGATCTGGCTGAAGGACGGTTCGAGTGTGAAGTGTGGGTGAACCACCTTCCTGCCAGGGCCCTACTAGACTCCGGGAGCATGGTAACACTGGTACATGCCAGGGTGATTGGGAGACTTGGCCCCGTAAATAAAACTCTGCGCGTAGTGTGTATCCATGGGGATACCAGGGAGTACCCCCTGGTTCCTGTGACGGTTTCTTATGGACGTACCTCAGTGACACAAGAGGTTGGGGTAGTAAATAGTTTAATACATGATATTATAGTGGGGCGGGACTGTCCGCTATTTCTCGAACTGTGGAACCAGGCACAGATGGGGCTGCCAGGAGAACTGGGGACACTGGGCCTGGAAGAGATGGAGTCTGAGGGGTCTAGGCCTGAAACCCCCACAACACACCCCTCTAAAACAGAGATACCTGTCACTGATAAGGATATTGCAGAGAATGTTAATTTGAATGACAATGTTTCTGTTTCAGGCCTCAATACCGAGTTGACTTCTGAGGGGGGGGAAGCCTTCCCATTACAGGTTATGCTGGGGGAGGATGATGAGGAGCTCTCCCCGCTGCAGTTCCCAGTTGAGGAGGGTGAAAGGGAAACGTCCTCAAGGTCAGTGCATCCAGACCTGGACGTACCCAGGGGTGCGTTTGGCACCGCCCAGTTGCAGGATCCGACCTTGGTCAATGCTCGAGAGCAGGTTTCTGTTGTTGATGGGGTCCCACAAATACCAGGGGCATATCAAAGGTTTCCTCATTTAGCATTAAAGGGGGATTTGGTTTATCGAGTGGCTGAAAGCCGAGAGGAAACTGTAGAGCAGTTACTGGTTCCCCAACCATATAGGCGGATGCTACTTGATCTAGCCCACAATGACGCACTGGGAGGACACTTGGGGGCAGAGAAAACGGAGGCCAGGATAACCGACCGGTTTTACTGGCCAGGGGTGAAGGCCGAGGTTAAAAGATATTGTGCATCTTGTCCCATTTGCCAGTTAACTGCCCCAGGGCCACACTATAGAAGCCCTCTGGTACCCTTTCCGATTATTGAGGTTCCATTTGAGCGGATCGCCATGGATCTCGTGGGACCCCTGGTAAAGTCGGCAAGGGGGCACCAATATATATTAGTCATCCTAGACTACGCAACCAGGTATCCAGAAGCAGTTCCTTTGAGGAAAGCTTCCTCTAAGGCCATTGCCAAGGAGTTATTCCAAATGTTTTCACGAACTGGATTCCCCAGGGAGATACTTACGGACCAGGGCACCCCTTTTATGTCAAAGGTGATGGCGGACTTGTGCAGACTATTTCAGATCAAGCAGTTGCGGACGTCCGTCTATCACCCGCAGACCGATGGCCTAGTTGAGAGGTTTAATAAAACTCTAAAGTCCATGTTAAAAAGAGTGGTCCAGAAAGACGGGAAGGATTGGGATATGTTACTCCCTGCCCTCTTGTTTGCCATCCGGGAGGTTCCACAAGCGTCCACGGGCTTCTCACCGTTTGAGTTAGTGTATGGACGAAGGCCCCGGGGGTTGCTTGACCTAGTCAAAGAAACATGGGAAAGTGAATCCTCACCACACAAGACCGTGGTAGAGCATATCTCTCAAATGCGAGAGAGGGTGGCTAAGGTGATGCCGCTGGTGAGGGAGCACATGCAGAAGGCTCAGGATGCCCAAAGAAGGGTGTATAACAGATCGGCTAAAATTAGACAGTTTCAAGTAGGAGACCGGGTGGCTGTCCTAATACCCACAGTGGAGAGTAAGTTCTTGGCCAGGTGGCAAGGCCCGTTTGAGGTAATAGAAAAAGTGGGTGAGGTGAACTACAAGGTACACCAGCCAGGGAAAAGAAAACCATACCAGATCTATCACGTAAATCTGTTGAAACCCTGGAGAGACAGGGAACCGGTATCCGCTGTGGTAGCGGTACAGTCAGGGGACCATGCAGGAATCGACCTGGTGCAGGTGGCTGCTACCCTAACTAGGCCCCAAACCCAGCAAGCAAAAGAGTTTCTGCAAAGAAATAGGGACATGTTTTCAGGGTTGCCGGGTCTCACCAACGTCATCGAGCATGACATTGTGACGGAACCCTGTATAAAAATCCGGTTAAAGCCTTACCGTATCCCAGAAGCTCATAGAGTGGCAGTGTCTGAAGAGGTCAAGAGAATGCTCGAGCTTGGAGTCATTGAAGAGTCGCAGAGCGAGTGGTCGAGTCCAATCGTGTTGGTACCCAAACCCAACGGCACCCTCCGCTTCTGCAACGACTTTAGAAAACTTAATGAAATCTCCAAGTTTGATGCTTACCCAATGCCACGGGTAGATGAGCTAATTGAGAGGTTAGGTCCAGCCAGGTATATAACCACGCTAGACCTCACAAAAGGGTATTGGCAGATTCCCCTGACCAAGAAAGCCAGGGAGAAAACAGCTTTCTCTACCCCGGAAGGCCACTTCCAATACAAAAGAATGCCATTTGGTCTACACTCTGCCCCCGCTACATTCCAAAGGGCCATGGACAAAACTTTGCGTCCACATCAACGGTATGCTTCGGTTTACCTAGATGACATAGTAATTTTCAGCACTGATTGGGAGTCCCATCTTCCCCAAGTTCAGGCAGTCGTAGACTCCTTGAGAAGAGCAGGATTCACCATCAATCCGGAGAAGTGCGCGATTGGGGTAGAGGAAGCCAAGTACCTAGGGTACATTGTGGGTAGAGGGCTGGTGAAGCCCCAAATGAGTAAGGTAGAAGCCATACAGAACTGGCCCCGCCCCCTAACCAAGAAGCAGGTCAGAGCGTTTTTGGGCATAGTTGGCTACTACCGGAGGTTTGTCCCCAACTTTGCCACCGTTGCTGCACCATTGACGGACTTGACCAAAGGCAGAAAGTCAGTGATGGTACAGTGGAATGACGATGCCGAAAAAGCTTTCCAGAAGCTTAAGACGGCATTGTGCCGGGATTCGGTGCTTGTGGCTCCAGATTTTTCTAAGGATTTTGTAGTACAGACAGATGCTTCAAGTGAAGGGCTAGGAGCAGTCCTGTCTCAAGTGATCAATGGGGAAGAGCACCCCATAGTTTTTCTAAGTAGGAAGCTGACGGCAGCGGAGAAAAACTATGCGGTGGTGGAGCGGGAGTGTCTTGCCATCAAGTGGGCTTTAGACTCTTTACGGTATTTCCTCCTAGGTAGAAGGTTCCGCCTAGTGTCCGACCATGCCCCACTGACCTGGATGAGACAAAACAAAAACACCAATGCCAGGGTGACAAGGTGGTTCCTTTCTCTCCAGGAGTTCAATTTTGTGGTAGAGCACAGACCAGGGAGACAGCATCAGCATGCCGATGCCCTCTCCCGGGTCCATTGTATGATGTCGAGTGGTGCCTCCAACACCTCCGCGTTGAGGCAGAGGGGGGGGATATGTACAGGACGCCAAGGTTGGGTCCTGGACGGGTGCTATATAGCACCAGTATTTGGGCTGTGGTCCCTTTAAAGGAGTCGCAGCGTTGCTCAGGGGGTCACCCAAAATGGGTGAGGGGTTCCGGGAGTAGTCGAGCAGGAGAGGACTGACTCGCAGTCCTCTCTAGGTTAATAATAAGTTATTTGGGACCCGGAATTTGGGAGGCTCTGAAGAGATATTCGGGTGGGAAAAGAGCCTCCCTCCCTGACCACAATGATTCAGCGCACAGGGGGTTAAGGGCCTCCAGGAAGACAGCTCATAAGACAGGAAGTAGGGAAGAGTTGGTGAGGAGGAGTAGGTGATTACACCTGTTGGTTGAGCTGTGTGGATGTCTGGAGGCTGCTAAAAGAACCTGCTGCAAAACTGTATGTGTTTTCCTTAACTTTGTTTTGTGCTGAAGATAAGCTGATTTTCTGTTATGCTGAAGATAAGCGGACTTTGTTTTTGTATTTTTCCTGTGCGCTGAAGAAAGCCTTATTTTTGATTTTTTCTTACAAATAAATGTCTTTTGTTATAAAACTGACGGTTTATGCACTTAATCCCGTGGAGCTATTGTCCCCAAAGTTCACAATATATATATATATGTATGTATATATATGAATTATATTTGACTTTTTAATTAATACCATTAATTTAAGTGAATATGACGTTATAGTTGGCCATTTTCGGCACCTGTAGCGCAAGAAAAATGCATCACTTTAAATTCTATGTATGTCCTCAAAGTTGCATTTTTTTCCCTGTGTGAGACTGGTCCCATTTTCTACATCCTACTTAAAGGGCCCCTTTCATACTAACTCATTTGGTAACCCTATCCCTCACCCTAGAAGTAACTCTTACCTTAAAGTAGAACTATAGGTATAGCTTTTTTTTTTATTTTGGCTAGAGTAAGGGAGGGTTATTACCCCTGTCACTTTATTTTTTGCCATCTGTGTCCCATTGGGGACTCTGGGAGATTTACCTTCACTTCCTGTCCTCCAGCCAAAACAGGACGTGAGATAATCCCCATAAATTAAGGGAATTTTTGGGGACCCCAGGTCACCAGAACTAGTGTCCCCATTGGAATATTTCCCCTCTATTACTTTTTTGGGGACAACTCAAAATTTGAGCTTGTCTTTACTTTCATTTTCAATGTTTAATGGTAAACAGGACAAAATAAAGAGGGTAAATCTGCCTAATGGGGGCAATAAAAACCTTGTAAGCGGGGACATAGCGTGGCTGTATTATAGAGGGAAACACGCTGCGTGGTATTGTAAGTGGAGGGAAACACGCTATGGAAAAGTGGAAAATTATATTTACAAAAATGGAGTAAACAGTTCTATTGTTAGCATATAAGGCACAGATTCACAGTCCATTCACCAAAGATACAGAATGCAGCTCAATAAACTGGCACTGTAGTTATTATTCCTCTCTTCAGGCACATCAGTGGTATACAAGGCACATTTTGATTACCGTATATACTCGAGTATAAGCCGAGTTTTTCAGCACATTTTATTGTGCTGAAAGTGCCCCCCTCGGCTTATACTTGAGTCAAGCACTTTTCTGCAGCAAAAACGACATTTTCCGACCCGACTTTGGGGCCCCGTATCTCGGGGCCACTTGGTAATAGGAACCCCATCTTAGTGCTAGTTCGACTGAGTTTGCATACCAAATTGGGGTTCCTAGCACCATGTGGCCCCAAGATACGGGGGCCCCAAAGTTGGTGAACTGTGTCCATCTGCAGCAATGTTATTTCAGGGACCCCAAATTTTGGCTGCAGATAGGTGGCATCTAGGAACCCTTAACTACCAAGTTTGAAGTTTGGGGGGACCTAAGGCTGCAAATGGGCACAGTGAGGCTGCAAATAGGAATTGTTGACCCTCTTTTCCACTTACAGTAGCTGCGCATTTCTCACCCCAGGCTTATACTCGAGTCAATACGTTTTTCCATTTTTGTGTGGTAAAATTAGGTGCCTCGGCTTATATACGGGTCGGCCTATACTCGAGTATATACGGTACCTGCCATAAGCAGGTTCCACAGATGCAGCAGAGATGATTTAACAGGAAGACACACTGTCTTAGATGATCTTCTATCACAAGCACAGCAGCAGTGCTGATAGGCAGGACTCCTGAGAATTCCTGTAGGCTGGACCACTCTCCTTGAGTAATGCCCCGTACACACGATCAGAAATTCCATCACAAAAACTTGGATGGTTTTTCCAACGGAATTCCGCTCAAGCTTGGCTTGCATACACACGGTCACAAAAAAGCACTCTGGATTTTCGACCGACAAGAACGCAGTGATGTACAACGCTAGGACGAGCCGAGAAAATGAAGTTCAATGCTTCTGAGCATGCGTCAAATTGTTTCCGAGCATGCGTGATTTATTTTGCGTGTCCGAATTGCATACAGACGATCTGCATTTTCGGATAGGAACTTTTTCCGACCGGAAAATAGAGAACCTGATCTCAATCTTTTGCTGACTGGAATTCTGCCAGCAAAAGCTCACATCCGACTTTTGCTTGCAGAATTTCTGATCGTGTATACGGGGCAAAAAGCCTAGCTTTCCCTCCCTCAAAGTCACTTTTAGTGAGTCACTTCACTCAAAATGGTCACTTCAAAATGGTGGAGAGAAAAACCACCGCACCAGGATGGCCCCTCAAGGCGAATGCTCTTTCTCCTCCACTTCAAAATGGTGGCTGGGCCCCCTTTTTTTTTTTTTTATATGGAAGCTAACAGAAAATGGTGGACAAAATCTCGAGAGAACTTGGTAGCAATCAAAACATGAGGCTTCTCCAAGATGGTTGCTGGAGACAAGTTCAGGGAAGTTACGGCCTCAACAGGATTTCACAAAACAGCAGGAAAACAAACACATTCTGAATATAATATGACATTTCTCCATGAGAAAGTAAGTATGATACAATTGTAGTCCCACTTCTCCTCTCAGCCAGCAAGACTGTCCTGTCACAGTTAACTGTATTTGAGGAGGCTACCTACATTTTCCCCCCGCCCACTTAAAATGCTGTCCTCGGCATTCACCTAGGTAAAAGCAATTAAATAGAGCAATAGCATAACGAGCAAACAGTCATAACTGTTCAAGTCACATAATCAGAATACTTGACAGGTTTCAGTCCCCTGGTAGTGCGCCTGGGTAAGCGAGGCTCCGGAACTTGCAACTGTCCATCTCCCTCTGGGGACACAGGGCACCGTTCCTCATCTGCATCAGGACCAACAGATGACACTTCATCCACAAAAGGCTCAGCTTCAACAGGAGTGGAAGAAGCCAGATTATCTGTATCTCTTTCAGCTGAGGATAACTCCTCTACTTGTGGCAGAGGGGGTATGTTCCACTTTGCTCAATCTCTATTGAGGATCTCCAGGCTGCTGACCCATCTCGCAGATGGAGGAAAATCAGGAACAGGTTCAGCCGATAGTGAATCTGCAGTGAACACACATGGGCGAAGTAGGTTTATGGTGCACTCTCTTGCAAGGCCCATTTGGCTTCTCCGAAAGAACCTCATACACAGGCCGTCCAGGAAAAGGTTACTTTTCAACCCGATATGGGCAGGGCTCCCACTTGGGCTCCAGCTTGTTGCCTCTGGGGTTGCACACCAAGACCTGTCTCCTGGTTTTAGTGGCAGCAAGTTGACAGTACTTTCGTCGGGCCAGATCCCGATGCCTCCCCAGCACCATTTGTTTAGCTCAGGCTAGGCGATGTCAATGGTCTTGGACCGACTCATCAGGGATCCTTGATGTAATGGGCTCTGGAGTTTCCAATAATAAAGCCACGGGTAAATGGCCGCAACAGCCAAACATCAAAAAATGGGGAGAATAACCAGCTCCTCTATGCACTCTCTGATTATAAGCCCAGACGACATCACCGACATACTGTGGTCATCTTTCTCGTTGCTCTTGCTACAAGGTGCGAATAAACCCCAACAGCGTGCAATTAAAGCACTCACAGACACCATTTCCTTGGGGGTTGATGGGGGGTGCCTTGCTGCAGGGGGGCCCCCTGTACCCCCTGTACTCTGTACTCTTCGATAGGAGGGGAGGCTGAGAGAAGCTTCCCGATCGTCAGCCGATTCCGAACTGAAATCGGCACTGTGCAGGGAGCTCCTCTCATTAATCTAGTGAAAGCAGTGTGTGCTGTGCTCTTTGGCTCCCCCTACAGTACCAGGCAGGAAAAGCCAAGGTAAATGTCTGCCATTTTTTTAAGACTATCTATGTACTGTATGTGTGTCTATATGTGTGTGCATGCATGTGTGTGTGTGGGGGGGGGGGGGGTGTGCATGTGTGTGCGTGCATGTGTGTGTGGGTGTGCATGCGTGTGTGTGTGGGGGGGTGCATGCGTGTGTGTGGGGGGGGTTCATGCATGTGTGTGTGTGTGGGGGGGGTGCATGCATGTGTGTGGGGGTGTGCATGCATGTGTGTGTGTGTGTGTGCGGGGGGGGTGCATATGTGTGTGTGTGGGGGTGTGCATGCATGTGTGTGTGGGGGTGTGCACACATGTGTGTGTGTGTGGGGGGGGTGTGTGCATGCATGTGTGTGTGGGGGTGTGCATGCATGTGTGTGTGTGCATGCATATGTGTGTGGGTGTGGGGGGGTGTGCATGCATGTGTGTGTGTGTGTGTGGGGGGGTGCATGCATGTGTGTGTGTGTGGGGGGGGGGTGTGCATGCATGTATGTGTGTGTGAGTGTGCATGCATATGTGTGTGGGTGTGCGAGCGGGCGTTGGGGATTCACAGTGGCAGCATTTGGCACACCGGCAGCATTTGATGGGCACAGTGGTGGCATTTGATGGGTACACTGGCGGCATTTGATGGGCACAGCGGCAGAGTTTGATGGGCACAGCGGCAGAGTTTGATGGGCACAGCGGCAGCATTTGATGGGCACAGCGGCAGCATTTGATGGTACAGTGGCTGCAATTGATGGGCACAGTGTCGACATTTGATGGTACAGTGGTGGTGTTTGATGGGCACAGTGGCTGCATTTGATGGGCACAGTGGCTGCATGTGATGGGCACAGTGGCTGCATGTGATGGGCACAGTGTCAGCATTTGATGGGCACAGTGGCAGCATTTGATGGGCACAGTGGTAGCATTTGATGGCACAGTGGTGGCGTTTGATGTTTTTATTTCTGAATTTTTCAGCTTGCTTGCTCCCCCTAAAGATTTTGAGCACCAGCTGTCACTGGTTTATATGTGCATTTATATATATATATATTATATGTGTGTGTGTTTTTATATATGTGTGTGTGTGTTTACATGTTCCATGCTCAGATCGCTTTTCAGAGGCATTTGACAGCCGGTAGAGAGGCAAAATGTTGCCTACTTTAACCCCTTAAATGCATCATCACTATGCTGCAACTGCATGCAATGCACACAGTTGCAGGGTGGTTGCAGTGCAGCCCCATTCACCTAGGGGTGTACTTCAAGGGTACCCTGACTGGAAAAAGATTGTGAAACACTGACATAGAGGAACCCATCTCTCCATTTTCCTCCTGCAGCTGCTGAATGCCTGTGGGTGGGAAAGGAGGAGAAGCGGAGGAAATGAAGAAATCGGTTCCTTTATATGCAGCCACCCACTTGTGACTGGGCCCTGGTGTTCCAACATCGGGCTCGGAGTAAAGAGCTTTGTCCGGAGGTCGGGGGGGGGGGGGCCCCTCCATGGTTTCTTGCATCGGGGCCCTGAGGGTTCTAGTTACGCCACTGGTTGCACCACAAGTTTCCAGAGCAGTTTAGCTGTGGTAATAGCAGTCTGATCCTTGGTTGACACACCAATGGCAAACTTAGAAAAGTGGTCCACGAACACCAAGGCATAGCAGAACCCAGATGTTTCAGCCACTGTCAGAAAGTCCATGGTCAGTAATTGAAAGGGTTCTCCATTATGTCTGTAGCAGCCTGGAGTTTAGGCTGGGTTGCTCCTCACAAATTTACTTGCCAGGAATAGTTATCCTGGTTGATTGCTAGAGATCTATTGAATTCTTTTTTTTTTTTTTTTTCTTGAAAAGCCAGTGGCGTGTGAAACGCACCCAAAAACTCCACCCGGTGGCAAAAAAAGTGCACACACATGAAGAGTGACACAAAACGTGCAACGGGTGTTACACTTGTCCTCCCTAGGGTTGGATCTTACCCTGATCCCCGGGGCGTTAGGCTCCAGACGGGGACTGAGGTACTTCACATGGTCTATCTGGCCGAAACCAGATGGACCCCTTTCTTTGGGGGTCTGCCAAAACAGACCCACCCAAGTACTTGGTGGGGCTCCCCCGAAGAGAGACCCCATGAGAGAAGGCGAACTAAGCCAGAAGGCCATGACCACCTCCTCCCAAGACTTTCAGGGTTGGCACGAGAGATCTATTGAATTCTCCCTAAGTTGGCCTTGTTGCACTTTTATTTTCTACCTCTAGGTGGCCGGGTACTTGGTGGTACTAGATACGAGAAGGGCAAGGCAAGGTCAGGTTATGGCGAATGACCCCAACTTTTTTGGTTTCTGGCCGTTTAGACCCTTGTGTAAAAGCCTTCTGAAGAAGGCGGGTTAAGTCCAGTTCCTTCAGGGCTTTCATGTTCAACATCACTGGAATATTTGGGAAGGAAGCATCACGGTCACCACCACCCCAACCTGGGTGAGGGTCTGCCCATAGACCTTTAGGGACATTCAGGTGACCCCCTACTACCGAAATAGGCAGGTTATTTGCAGCTTTCAGATTTAGCCAGGAAGGATCTTGAGTTGGGGTGTTGCCAAGATGGTAGAAGTGAGATGCCATGGTAGTGACTTCTGATCCAGTGTTAACAAAACACCTGACCGGCTGGCCGTTGAAAGTCACAGTTACTACAAGGCATGTGGATATCATCATAGGATCTTGTTGGGGCTGTGAAGAAACGCTTCCCGTGAGCTGCCCCTCTGCCACGGGAAGCGAAATTGGAGATTTCGGAAAATTCGAATTCAAAATTTTCGGAAGTTCGGTAACTTGAAATTGTGTAAATCTGAAAATAAGAATGAAAATTTGAAAATTCGCAAACCCGAAAATATGAAATAATAACTAATAATAACTATTAAAGTATAGGTAATGGAATTTCCTTTCAAATTTGGCGGTTAGGCTGCTTTCACACTGGGGCGGTGCGGGGCGGCGACGGTAAAGCAGCGCTATATTTAGCGCTGCTTTACCATCGTTTTACCCACGGTATGTGGCCGCTAGCGGGGTGGTTTTAACCCCCGCTAGCGGCCGCAAAAGGGTTAAAAACCTCCGCAAAGCGCCGCTGCAGCGGCGGTTTGCGGGCGGTATCCCCGCGGTTTCCTATTGATTTCAATGGGAAGGAGCGGTATAGGAGCGGTAAATACACCGCTCCTTCACCGCTCCAAAGATGCTGCTAGCAGGACTTTTGTTGCGGTCCTGCTAGCGCACCGCTCCAGTGTGAAAGCCCGCCGGCTTTCACACTGGAGTGAATGGGGCCGGTTTTTTCAGGCGGTGTACAGGCGCTATTTTTAGCGCTGTATCGCCTGAAAACCGCCCCAGTGTGAAAGCAGCCTTAGTGAACGTAACATATTACGACTAAGCCCCCGTACACACGGTCGGAGATTCTGACCACAAAATCCATTGGATTTTTTCCGACGGATTTTGTCCGACACTGGTGTTGCATACACACGGTCGGACAAAGTTGTCGGAAAATTTGATCATTCTGAACGTTGTGACGTTCGTTGCGTACGACGGAACTACGTAGAGGCTAGTAGCCAATAGCTTTGGTCTCGTAATTTGATCTGAGCATGCGTGGCACTTTGTCCGTCGGAATTCTCTACACACGATCGGAAAAAGTCAGATCGGATTTTGTTGTCGGAAAATTTGAGAGCAGGATCTCAAATTTTTTCCGTCAAATTACGACAGAAAAAGTCAGATGGAGCCCACACACGGGCGGATTTTCCGACAACATGGTCCGATCGGACATTTTCCGTCGGAATTTCCGACCGTGTGTACGGGGCATAACGGGTACGAATTTATCTGAAGTTACAAATTATCTGAACTAACAAATGCTGTATCTAAACGAATGCAACGGAATGATCTAACCTTTTTATTATTATTAGTTATTATTAATTTGTTCCATTCCATTTGTTTCGATGCGTCATTTGTTATTTCGGATAATTCGTAACTTTAGATAAATTTGTACTCGTTATGTTCACAAACAGCCAAATTTTAAAGGAAATTCCAATACCTATAATTTAATAATTAGTTATTATTTTGAATTCGATTTTCTTTCTTTTTTTCAGATTTTAGAATTTTTCCGAATTTTAGAATTCCAAAAATTGCGAAATTAGAAAATTGCAAAAAATTGAAAATTGCGAAATTAGAAAATTGTGAAATTGGAAAATTGCAAAAAATTGAAAATTGCGAAATTAGAAAATTGCAAAAAATAGAAAATTGCGAAATTAGAAAATTGCGAAATTAGAAAATTGCAAAATTAGAAAATTGCAAAAAATTGAAAATTGCGAAATTAGAAAATTGCGAAATGAGAAAATTGCAAAAAATTGAAAATTGTGAAATTTTAAAATTGCAAAAAATTGAAAATTGCGAAATTAGAAAATTGCTAAAAATTGAAAATTGCGAAATGAGAAAATTGCGAAATGAGAAAATTGCAAAAAATTGAAAATTGTGAAATTTGAAAATTGCAAAAAATTGAAAATTGCGAAATTAGAAAATTGCGAAATTAGAAAATCGCGAAATTAGAAAATTGCGAAAAATAGAAAATTGCGAAATTAGAAAATTGCAAAAAATTGAAAATTGCGAAATTAGAAAATTGCGAAATTAGAAAATTGCAAAAAATTGAAAATTGCGAAATTAGAAAATTGCGAAATGAGAAAATTGCAAAAAATTGAAAATTGTAAAATTAGAAAATTGCAAAAAATTGAAAATTGCGAAATTAGAAAATTGCAAAAAATTGAAAATTGCGAAATTAGAAAATTGCGAAATGAGAAAATTGCAAAAAATTGAAAATTGTGAAATTTGAAAATTGCAAAAAATTGAAAATTGCGAAATTTGAAAATTGCGAAATTAGAAAATTGCTAAAAATTGAAAATTGCGAAATTAGAAAATTGCGAAATTAGAAAATTGCAAAAAATTGAAAATTGTGAAATTTGAAAATTGCAAAAAATTGAAAATTGCGAAATTAGAAAATTGCGAAATTAGAAAATTGCAAAAAATTTTAAATTGCGAAATTAGAAAATTGCGAAATTAGAAAATTGTGAAATTAGAAAATTGCGAAATTAGAAAATTGCAAAAAATTGAAAATTGCGAAATTAGAAAATTGCGAAATGAGAAAATTGCAAAAAATTGAAAATTGTAAAATTTGAAAATTGCAAAAAATTGAAAATTGCGAAATTAGAAAATTGCAAAAAATTGAAAATTGCAAAATTAGAAAATTGCGAAATGAGAAAATTGCAAAAAATTGAAAATTGTGAAATTAGAAAATTGCAAAAAATTTCAAATTGCGAAATTAGAAAATTGCGAAATTTGAAAATTCTGAAAATTTTAAATTTGGAATTTGTAAAATCAGAATTTTCGGATTTCCGGATTTCCGGAAAAAAAAAGCAAAAAAACGAAAATGAACACATTTTTTGTCAGTGCACATAACTAATCAGCGTTGTCCAGCCATTAATCGGATGCTGGTTTCCCAGCCTGCTTTTGCAGCAGAGGCCAATCAGGATGCTGTACACGTGGGCTGAACGTCAGCCAATTACTGTTGAAGCAGCCGATGCCGGCTGGTATTGGGCCCGCGTATGCCAGCCTAAAGATGTGTCTATAGATAAAAACAAACTGTGCAGCTTTGACTAAAGTTGAATAACGCCCTTGATATCGGTGTAGGATATTTACGTACCTCACAAAGCCTGGCCAGGAATCTCCAAGAGATGGCGTCATCCCCATCATGTCTTGTTGCTAGGATGTTGCTAAGACACTCCCATCCATTACGGCTCCCCCCTACCTTCATAGCGGCGAGCTCTCGAACCCCTCCCAACATGTGTGGTCCACCGTCTCCTCCATAACAACACCGCTGAGCTCAGAGCTACTGCAGGAGTGGAGAGAGAGCATGTGAGGGGGTTAGGATTGTCTCGTAGTGTCTGATGGACCGTACACACCATCCGAAAATTGAATGAAAAATACCGCTTTCGACGCGATCGTACGATAATCGGATCGTTAGTACAGAGCTTTTGAGAGCCGATCGTGTCAGTTCATCCGATATTATTCGATCGGACAAGCACGGAAATTTTCCTCGTACGATCTTTGTTTAGTTAGTACAGTTGTCGTCTGAAAATACAAACACAACACATCACGTGACATCACATGACATCACGTGACATCACATGACATCACATGACACCACTTCCGATTTTTTTTTTTTTCTGTGGCACGAGAATTTTCCTGACTTTAGCAACTTGCGACTGGTAAGCGAAAAAATGTCGGACGGTCTGTCGTCTGATTTTGGGATGGTGTGTACGAGGGATCAGCAATGTCCTACCAAAAAGACAGGACGGGGTGATGTCACCTCTCTTCAGTAAAGCTTCGAGAGGTACAAGAATGGCTTCCGCCGATCGTTCCCCTTCACCACATAACTGCCTATCCAGGTAATGCTATAGGAACACTTTACTAGTTTGCTTCTGTACAACCCAGAGAAAACTGAACAAAAACAACCAGAGAGGCCGCCGTACTAATCAATGACAGTGCGCCAATCTCCCCCTCTGTGCCTTTGTGTTCTGACAGGGGGACGCCCCCCCCCCCCCCCACCAGGACACACTGATCAGCGCTGTCAGCCATTGGCTGATCGGATGCTGGTTGTTGCTAAGACACTCCCAGCCATTACGGCTCACCCCCACCTTCACAGGGGCGGGCTCTCAATCCCCCCCGCACATGTGTGGTCCACCGTCTCCTCCATCGCAACATTGCTGATCTCAGAACTACTGCAACAGGGGAGAGAGTGCATGTGAGGTGTGATGTGGCGTGTAGCACAGTGTCGGAGGGTGTGATGTATAGCACAGTGTCGGAGGGTGTAATGTATAGCACAGTGTTGAAGGGTGTGATGTATAGCACAGTATAGGATGATGTGATGTATAGCACAGTGTTGGAGGGTGTGATGTATAGCACAGTATTGGAGGGTGTGATGTATAGCACAGTGTCGGAGGGTGTGATGTATAGCACAGTGTCGGAGGGTGTGATGTATAGCACAGTGTCGGAGGGTGTGATGTATAGCACAGTGTCGGAGGGTGTGATGTATAGCACAGTGTTGGAGGGTGTGATATATGGCACAGTGTCGGAGGGTGTGATGTATAACACAGTAACGGAGGGTGTAGCACAGTATCGGAGGGTGTGATGTATAGAACAGTATCGGAGGGTGTGATGTATAGCACAGTATAGGAGGGTGTGATGTATAGCACAATATCCGAGGGTGTGATGTATAGTACAGTATCCGAGGGTGTGATGTATAGCACAGTATCCGAGGGTGTGATGTATAGCACAGTATCGCAGGGTGTAGCACAGTGTCGGAGGGTGTGATGTATAGTACAGTATTAGGATGATGTGATGTATAGCACAGTATTATAGGATGATGTGACGTATAGCACAGTATTGGGGTGATGTGATGTATAGCACAGTATTATAGGATGGTGTGATATACATCACAGTATTAGGGCGGGGTGTGATGTATAGCACAGTATTAGGGGGGGTGTGACGTATAGCACAGTATTAGGGGTGTGTGTGATGTATAGCACAGTATTAGGGGGGTGTGTGACGTATAACACAGTATTAGGGGGGTGTGTGATGTTTAGCACAGTAGTATAGGATGATGTGACGTATAGCACAGTATTAGGGTGGGGTGTGATGTATATCACAGTATTAGGGTGGGGTGTGACGTATAGCACAGTATTAGGGGGTATGTGATGTATAGCACAGTATTAGGGTGGGGTGTGACGTATAGCACAGTATTAGGGTGGGGGTGTGACGTATAGCTCAGTATTAGGGTGGGGGTGTGACGTATAGCACAGTATTAGGGTGGGGGTGTGACGTATAGCACAGTATTAGGGTGGGGGTGTGACGTATAGCACAGTATTAGGGTGGGGTGTGACGTATAGCACAGTATTAGGGTGGGGTGTGACGTATAGCACAGTATTAGGGGGGTATGTGACGTATAGCACAGTATTAGGGTGGGGTGTGATGTATAGCACAGTATTAGGGGGGTATGTGACGTATAGCACAGTATTATAGGATGATGTGACGTATAGCACAGTATTAGGGTGGGGTGTGACGTATAGCACAGTATTAGGGTGGAGGTGTGACGTATAGCACAGTATTAGGGGGGTATGTGACGTATAGCACAGTATTCGGGTGGGGGTGTGACGTATAGCACAATATTAGGGGGGGGTGACGTATAGCACAGTATTAGGGTGGGGGTGTGACGTATAGCACAGTATTAGGGTGGGGGTGTGACGTATAGCACAGTATTAGGGTGGGGGTGTGACGTATAGCACAGTATTAGGGTGGGGGTGTGACGTATAGCACAGTATTAGGGTGGGGTGTGACGTATACCACAGTATTAGGGGGGTATGTGACGTATAGCACAGTATTATAGGATGATGTGACGTATAGCACAGTATTAGGGTGGGGTGTGACGTATAGCACAGTATTAGGGTGGGGGTGTGACGTATAGCACAGTATTATAGGATGATGTGACGTATAGCACAGTATTAGGGTGGGGGTGTGACGTATAGCACAGTATTATAGGATGATGTGTCGTATAGCACAGTACTAGGGTGGGGTGTGACGTATAGCACAGTATTAGGGGGGTATGTGATGTATAGCACAGTATTAGGGGTGTGTGTGACGTATAGCACAGTATTAGGGTGGGGGTGTGACGTATAGCACAGTATTAGGGTGGGGTGTGTGACGTATACCACAGTATTAGGGTGGGGGTGTGACGTATAGCACAGTATTAGGGTGGGGTGTGACGTATAGCACAGTATTAGGGGGGTATGTGACGTATAGCACAGTATTAGGGGGGTATGTGATGTATAGCACAGTATTAGGGGGGTATGTGATGTATAGCACAGTATTAGGGTGGGGTGTGACGTATAGCACAGTATTAGGGTGGGGTGTGACGTATATCACAGTATTAGGGTGGGGTGTGACGTATAGCACAGTATTAGGGGGTATGTGATGTATAGCACAGTATTAGGGGGTATGTGATGTATAGCACAGTATTAGGGTGGGGTGTGACGTATAGCACAGTATTAGGGTGGGGTGTGACGTATAGCACAGTATTAGGGTGGGGGTGTGACGTATATCACAGTATTAGGGTGGGGGTGTGACGTATAGCACAGTATTAGGGTGGGGTGTGACGTATAGCACAGTATTATAGGATGATGTGTCGTATAGCACAGTACTAGGGTGGGGTGTGACCTATAGCACAGTATTAGGGGTGTGTGTGACGTATAGCACAGTATTAGGGTGGGGTGTGTGACGTATAGCACAGTATTAGGGTGGGGTGTGTGACGTATAGCACAGTATTAGGGTGGGGGTGTGACATATAGCACAGTATTAGGGTGGGGTGTGACATATAGCACAGTATTAGGGTGGGGTGTGACGTATAGCACAGTATTAGGGTGGGGTGTGACGTATAGCACAGTATTAGGGTGGGGTGTGACGTATAGCACAGTATTAGGGTGGGGTGTGACGTATAGCACAGTATTAGGGGGGTATGTGATGTATAGCACAGTATTAGGGGGGTATGTGATGTATAGCACAGTATTAGGGGTGTGTGTGACGTATAGCACAGTATTAGGGTGGGGGTGTGACGTATAGCACAGTATTAGGGTGGGGGTTTGACGTATAGCACAGTATTATAGGATGATGTGACGTATAGCACAGTATTAGGGTGGGGGTGTGACGTATAGCACAGTATTATAGGATGATGTGACGTATAGCACAGTACTAGGGTGGGGTGTGACGTATAGCACAGTATTAGGGTGGGGTGTGTGACATATAGCACAGTATTAGGGTGGGGTGTGACGTATAGCACAGTATTAGGGTGGGGTGTGTGACGTATAGCACAGTATTAGGGGGGTATGTGACGTATAGCACAGTATTAGTGTCACAGGTACTCACCCGGGCCGATATGCTGAGAGCTGCTCCCCTTGCGACTAGGCGCACGATGCCTCTGGAGTGGGTACAGAGGACACCGGGCACAAAGATGCACGGGTTGCCAGCAGGAGTGTAGCAGGTGGTGTGCAGTAGCGACGTTGACCAGGAGAGGCTGATGCTGCACTGGAAGTAGACACCTGGCAGGGCTGTGATCAGGCAGAGGTTGCAGAGCATATGCTGAAGGAGGACCCTCGGGAGCATGAGAGAACTGCAAGTCCAGAACACCGAGCCGGGGGTCAAGCACAAGGAGCAAGAGATAGTCCAGCAAGCAGGCCGAGGGTCAAACACAGGTGGTCCGGCAGCAGGAGTCAAACAGAGGTAAGTAACTCAGAGAATGTCCAGTAGGCAGGCCGAGGGTCAAGCACAGGTAATCAGGCAGTAGAAGTATCCAGGAAGCAAGCCAGGGGTTCAAACACAGGTAAGTAACGGCAGCGGTGGTCAGACGGATTCCGGGTCGGCACAGGTAGTCAAGCAGATACAGGGTACTGGGTACAGGGTACAGGATACAGGGTACAGGGTACAGGATACAGGGTACAGGGTACAGGGTACAGGATACAGGGTACAGGGTACAGGGTACAGGGTACAGGATACAGGATACAGGGTACAGGGTACAGGGTACAGGATACAGGGTACAGGGTACAGGGTACAGGGTACAGGTTACAGGGTACAGGGTACAGGGTACAGGATACAGGGTACAGGGTACAGGGTACAGGGTACAGGTTACAGGTTACAGGGTACAGGGTACAGGATACAGGATACAGGGTACAGGGTACAGGTTACAGGGTACAGGATACAGGATACAGGGTACAGGATACAGGGTACAGGGTACAGGATACAGGGTACAGGGTACAGGGTACAGGATACAGGGTACAGGGTACAGGGTACAGGGTACAGGATACAGGGTACAGGGTACAGGGTACAGGGTACAGGTTACAGGGTACAGGTTACAGGTTACAGGGTACAGGGTACAGGGTACAGGATACAGGGTACAGGGTACAGGGTACAGGGTACAGGATACAGGGTACAGGTTACAGGGTACAGGTTACAGGGTACAGGATACAGGGTACAGGATACAGGGTACAGGGTACAGGATACAGGGTACAGGATACAGGGTACAGGGTACAGGATACAGGGTACAGGATACAGGGTACAGGATACAGGGTACAGGGTACAGGGTACAGGGTACAGGGTACAGGGTACAGGGTACAGGGTACAGGATACAGGGTACAGGCCTGGAGACCAGGACTCAGAAGAGACAACAAACCAGCAATTTGAGAGCAAACAGGGGAAGCCTTTTATAGGCCAGGTGAGTGGTCAGGTGGGATACACGGACGAGTGCGCATGCGCACTCGTCTTCTGTCAGCGCCGCGCACAGCGGTGAGGCGCACTGGCTGGGCTGTGTCAGATACCCGAGTGCCGCGGACCCGCGCATGCGCACCCGTTACCCGGCGTACCTGTACCATTCGTTGCGCTGCTCTACCGCGCGTGCGCAACCCTGGAACCCGGCGGTGAGACACAGTATTTCCCTGACAATTAGGGTGGGGTGTGACGTATAGCACAGTATTATAGGATGATGGTGTGATGTATAGCACAGTATTAGGGTGGGGTATGTGACGTATAGCACAGTATTAGGGTGGGGTGTGACGTATAGCACAGTATTATAGGATGGTGTGAGGTATAGCACAGTATTATAGGATGGTGTGACGTATAGCACAGTATAGGGTGGGGTGTGACGTATAGCACAGTATTATAGTATGGTGTGACGTATAGCACAGTATTAGGGGGTATGTGACGTATACCACAGTATTAGGGTGGGGTATGTGACGTATAACACAGTATTAGGGGGGTATGTGATGTATACCACAGTATTAAGGTGGGGTATGTGACGTATAGCACAGTATTAGGGGGTATGTGACGTATAGCACAGTATTAGGGTGGGATATGTGACGTATAGCACAGTATTAGGGTGGGGTGTGATGTATAGCACAGTATTATAGGATGATGTCACGTATAGCACAGTATTAGGGGGGTATGTGACGTATAGCACAGTATTAGGGGGGTAAGTGACGTATAGCACAGTATTAGGGGGGTATGTGACGTATAGCACAGTATTAGGGGGGTAAGTGACGTATAGCACAGTATTAGGGTGGGGTATGTGACGTATAGCACAGTATTAGGGTGGGGTATGTGACGTATAGCACAGTATTAGGGTGGGGTGTGATGTATAGCACAGTATTAGGGGGGGTATGTGACGTATAGCACAGTATTAGGGGGGTATGTGACGTATAGCACAGTATTAGGGTGGGGTGTGATGTATAGCACAGTATTATAGGATGATGTCACGTATAGCACAGTATTAGGGGGGTATGTGACGTATAGCACAGTATTAGGGGGGTAAGTGACGTATAGCACAGTATTAGGGGGGTATGTGACGTATAGCACAGTATTAGGGGGGTAAGTGACGTATAGCACAGTATTAGGGGGGGTATGTGACGTATAGCACAGTATTAGGGTGGGGTATGTGACGTATAGCACAGTATTAGGGTGGGGTGTGATGTATAGCACAGTATTATAGGATGATGTCACGTATAGCACAGTATTAGGGGGGTATGTGACGTATAGCACAGTATTAGGGGGGTATGTGACGTATAGCACAGTATTAGGGGGGTATGTGACGTATAGCACAGTATTAGGGGGGTATGTGACGTATAGCACAGTATTAGCGGGGTATGTGACGTATAGCACAGTATTAGGGGGGTATGTGATGTATAGCACAGTATTAGGGTGGGGTGTGACGTATAGCACAGTATTAGGGGGGTATGTGACGTATAGCACAGTATTAGGGGGGTATGTGACGTATAGCACAGTATTAGGGGGGTATGTGACGTATAGCACAGTATTAGCGGGGTATGTGACGTATAGCACAGTATTAGGGGGGTATGTGACGTATAGCACAGTATTAGGGGGGGTGTGACGTATAGCACAGTATTAGGGTGGTGGTGTGACGTATAGCACAGTATTAGGGGGGTATGTGACGTATAGCACAGTATTAGGGTGGTATGTGACGTATAGCACAGTATAGGGTGATGGTGTGACGTATAGCACAGTATTAGGGTGGGGTGTGACGTATAGCACAGTATTAGGGGGGTATGTGACGTATAGCACAGTATTAGGGTGATGGTGTGACGTATAGCACAGTACTAGGGTGCTGGCTGTGTCTTCTCCCTGGTAACAATGAGGATCTCAGTGAATCCAGAAATAGCCGCTCAGCTCCCAGCAGGGTCTACGCTACACTGACATCCTCTCCCGTTTCCATGGAAACCGCGCTGCCCCCACCCACCCCCGGACCCGCGCGGATTGGGCGGAGCTCTCTTCCCTCACTCGCAGCCCGAGACGTGATTGGCCAGACTGTCCTTCCCCGTCCATGGTTGGCGCAGACGCAGTAGGAGTGTTGAGGGGGTTGCTGGTGACGGTGTCATGGCGCAGAACGGCCCGCGGGCTCCCGGTGAGGAGGAGGCGGAGGGGGCGGATGGCGGAGGACGGGAGTCCGCTACACGGCGGAGAATCAGCTCGTCGGAGGCGCCGCCGGGAGCGGCCCGGGGGAGGAGACAGCGGCAAGACTCGATGAGGAAAAACAGGCCGCGTGAGTGACAGCTGAGGAGGGGGCGGGGCTACAGGATGGGTCTGAGGGGAACTACAAGTCCCAGCATTGTTCTCAGGATACCGAGATAGTCCCGGCCTGTGCCGGGAGGACTAGAAGTCCCATCTCTGTGACAATCCCAGTCTATACATACAGCCATTGTAATACCGCTAAGGAACCACAACTCCCAGCATGACCTGCAGCTGAAGATCCTCGGGGAGTCCTCATGTGTCATATTGGGGAGAATTGTGTCCGATTTATTCCGGGTCCAGCGTGTCTTGTCTGGGGAGCCAGAGTGACAGGAGCCGATGAGGATGTAGTCCTGTGATTGGCCGGATGATGAGGATGTAGTCCTGTGATTGGCCGGATGATGAGGATGTAGTCCTGTGATTGGCCGGATGATGAGGATGTAGTCCTGTGATTGGCCGGATGATGAGGATGTAGTCCTGTGATTGGCCGGATGATGAGGATGTAGTCCTGTGATTGGCCGGATGATGAGGATGTGGTCCTGTGATTGGCCGGATGATGAGGATGCGGTCCTGTGATTGGCCAGTCGCTGAGGATGCGGTCCTGTGATTGGCCAGTCGCTGAGGATGCGGTCCTGTGATTGGCCAGTCGCTGTGGATGCGCTCCTGTGATTGGCCAGTGTCTGTGGATGCGGTCCTGTGATTGGCCAGTGTCTGTGGATGCGGTCCTGTGATTGGCCAGTGTCTGTGGATGCGGTCCTGTGATTGGCCAGTCGCTGAGGATGCGGTCCTGTGATTGGCCAGTCGCTGAGGATGCGGTCCTGTGATTGGCCAGTCGCTGAGGATGCGGTCCTGTGATTGGCCAGTCGCTGAGGATGCGGTCCTGTGATTGGCCAGTCGCTGAGGATGCGGTCCTGTGATTGGCCAGTCGCTGAGGATGCACTCCTGTGATTGGCCAGTCGCTGAGGATGCGCTCCTGTGATTGGCCAGTCGCTGAGGATGCGGTCCTGGAATTGGCCAGTCGCTGAGGATGCGCTCCTGTGATTGGCCAGTCGCTGAGGATGCGGTCCTGGAATTGGCCAGTCGCTGAGGATGCGCTCCTGTGATTGGCCAGTCGCTGAGGATGCGGTCCTGGAATTGGCCAGTCGCTGAGGATGCGGTCCTGTGAGCACCAATGGCAGTATGAACTTCATCACTACTTCTAGAGCTGCACTATTCTGGCCAAAATGAGAATCACAATTTTTTTTGCTTGGAATAAAAAGATCACAATTCTCTCATGATTCTCGCAACGTAAAATCTTTCACATTATACAAAAAAAATGTTGCTAACTTTTGCTGGTTAATGTATGTTTTTTTTTTTTTTCTATTAAAGTAATTTTTTCCCAAAAAATTGCATTTGAAAGACCGCTGCGCAAATACAGTGTGACATAAAATATTGCAACAATCACCATTTTATTCTCTAGGACAGGGCTTGACAAATTTGCTTGGAATCTAGGAGCCAGCTAAAAAAGTTAGGAGCCAGGTTCTCTTTTTTTTTTTTAACGACATGGAGAGGAGTGAGGGGAAGATGGCCCCCGCCTGTCTCCAAGTCATTGCAGGGCAGAAGCGACTTCAAATCGTCACTTCTGCCCATAGCTCTTTAACCACTTCAGCCCCGGACCAATTTGCAGCCAAAGGACCAGGCCCCTTTTTGCGATTCAGCATTGCGTCGCTTTAACTGACAATTGTGCGATGTGGCTCCCAAACAAAATTGACGTCCTTTTTTTCCCACAAATAGAGTTTTCTTTTGGTGGTATTTGATCGCCCCTGCGGTTTTTATTTTTTGCGCTATAAACAAAAATAGAGCGACAATTTTGAAAAAAATGCATTATTTTTTGCTATAATAAATATCCCCAAAAAATATATAAAAAAACATTTTTTTTCCTCAGTTTAGGCCGATACGTATTCTTCTACATATTTTTGGTAAAAAAAATCGCAATAAGCGATTATTGATCGGTTTGCGCAGAAGTTATAGCGTTTACAAGATAGGGGATAGATTTATAGCATTTTTATTAATATTTTTTTTTTATTAATGGCGGAGATCTGCGATTTTTTTTTTTTTTTTTTTTTTTTGTGACTGCGACCTTATGGCGGACACATTGGACATTTTTGACACATTTTTGGGACCGTTGTCATTTTTACAGCAATTAATGCATTTAAATGCATTGATTTCTGTATAAATGACACTGGCAGTGAATGGGGTTAACCACAAGAGGGCAGTGTAATGGTTAAGTATGCCTAGGGGTGTGTTTTTTACTGTGGGGGGGCGTGGCTGTCAGCTAGTGAATGCTGATCTCTGCTCCAATCACAGGGAGCAGAGATCGGCGTCACTAGTTGCTAGGCAGAACAGGGAGATGCTGTTTATCTCGGCATCTTCCCGTTCAGCCGCCCCGTGAGACGATCGCGGATGTCCCCACGGCGATCGAGTCCGCGGGGACCGCAATCGGACTCACGGGGGTCCCGACCGGCGCGGGAGCGCGCCGCTCCCGGCGTGCTCCCGATGGCACGGACAGGCTAAAGGAGGGACGTATATATACGCCCTCCTGCCTGTACGTGCCATTCTGTCGACGTATATCGTCGTGCGCCGGTCGGCAAGTGGTTAAAAAATGAACATTTTATTATTTTTTTTTTTCAAATGGCAATTTTTTTTTTTTTGCATTTTAGTGTAAATATGAGATTTGAGGTCTTTTTGACCCCAGATCTCATATTTAAGAGGACCTGTCGTGCTTTTTTCTATTACAAGGGGTGTTTACATTCCTTGTAATAGGAATAAAAGTTACACAATTTTTTTTTTTCAAAAGAACAGTGAAAAAATTTAAAGTTAAAATAAATAAGAAAAAAAAAAAAATTTTAAACGCGCCTGTCCCGCCAAGCTTGTTTGCAGAAGAGTAGCGCCCGCATATGAAAACGGTGTTCAAACCACATATGTGAGGTATCGCCGTGATCGGTAGAGCGAGAGCAATAATTCTAGCCCTAGACCTCCTCTGTAACTCAAAACATGCAACCTGTAGAATTTTTTTTTAAACGTCACCTATGGCGATTTTAAAGGGTAAAAGTTTGTCGCCATTCCACGAGCGGGCAAAATTTTGAAACGAGACATGTTTGGTATCAATTTACTCGCCGTAACATTATCTTTCACAATATAAAAAGAATTGGGCAAACTTTACTGTTGTGTTATTTTTTAATTAAAAAAAGTATTTTTCCCAAAAAAGTGCGCTTGTAAGTCCGCTGCGCAAATACGGTGTGACAGAAAGTATTGCAATGACCGCCATTTTATTCTCTAGGGTGTTAGAAAAATAAATATATATAATGTTTGGGGGTTCTAAGTGAAGGAGATGCAGTGCAGTGAAAACAAAAATCTCCATTAGCATTGCTGGGTGTCATACCAACGGCCACCACAAGAGGGCGGCAGATTCTACAAGGTACCATAGGACTGCAAAAGGCTGCAAAGCCGGGCCTCAATTACCGGCCGGCGCGGCCCTTCGCGATCGCGCGGCGGGGGGGTGCACTATGGAGACAGGATACCCCCCAGCTGTGCTGCCCCAGGCGCCAGGTCGCTAATTCTAGTCGCCAATGCGACCTGGCGCCTGGTATTCGTCGAGCACTGCTCTAGGGTCTCTACTAAAAAAATTATATATAATGGTTGGGGGTTCTAAGTAATTTTCTATTAAAACTTGAAACCAACAAATGTCAGAAAAAGGTTTAGTGTTTAACCACTTCAGCCCCGGACCATTTGGCTGACAAAAGACCAGATCGCTTTTTGCGATTCGGCACTGCGTCGCTTTAACTGACAATTGCGCGGTCGTGCGACGTGGCTCCCAAACAAAATTGATGTCCTTTTTTCCCACAAATAGAGCTTTCTTTTGGTGGTATTTGATCATCTTCTGCGGTTTTTATTTTTTGCGCTATAAACAAAAAAATAGCGTCAATTATGGAAAAAAAACGCATTATCTTTTACTTTTTGCTATAATAAATATCCCCCAAAAATATAAAAAAACATATTTTTTCCTCAGTTTAGGCCGATACGTATTCTTCTACATTTTTTTGGTAAAAAAAAAAAATCACAATAAGCGTTTATTGATTGGTTTGCGCAAAAGTTATAGCGTCTACAATATAGGGGATAGTTTTATAGCATTTTTATAAAAAAAATGTTTTACTAGTAATGGCGGCGATCTGTGATTTTTTTTTTTTTTATATATATATATATATATATATATGTATGTGTATGTGTGTGTGTGTGTATGTATGTATGTATGTATGTATGTATGTATGTATATATATATAATCGCAGATCGCCGCCATTACTAGTAAAACATTTTTTTTTATAAAAATGCCATACAACTATCCCCTATATTGTAGACGCTATAACTTTTGCGCAAACCAATCAATATATATATCTAGATATATAATATATTTTTTTGTCGTGACTGCGACATTATGGCGGCCAGATTGGACACTTTTGGCACTATTTTTGGACCATTCACATTTATACAGCGATCAGTGTGATTAAAGACGCATTGATTACTGTGGTAAATGTGACTGGCAGTGAAGGGGTTAACCAGGAGGGGGCGCTGTGGGGGTTAAGTGTGTCCTAGGGAGTACTACTGTGGGGGGGGGGGGGGCTGACACTGATCACCGCTCCCGATTACAGGGAGCGGTGATCAGTGTCACTAGGCAGAACGGGGAGATGCTTGTTTACAGCATTTCCCCTTGTTCCTCTCCGTGAGACGATCGCGGGTATCCCCGCCGACATCGAGTCCGCAGGACCCGCGATCACACTCATGGAGCTTGCGGCGGGCGCCCCCGCAAGCTGCTTCTTAAAGGGCAACATACAGGTATGTTAATATTCCTGTACATGCTTTTCTGCTGACGTATATCGGCGTGAGCCGGTGTTTCGTCACATATGGTGACCCATCGCATTTGGCTACCCGCTGGACTGCACATGCGCGACGCCGCCATATGCGTTCCAACAGTGTGGCGATCTGCGCTTGAGCAGAATTTTGTGGCCACACCCCCGAGTCCAGGTTCAAGCCCCACCATCCAAGAGTACGTAGAGTCAGATTATAATTATGCCGAGCAAAGCGAGGCCGTGTACGAAGCGTGGCGAGCAAAGTGAGCCCGGGAGGGGGGCTCTGTGGCAAAGTGGTGTCTTACAACAGTGTTGGAACGCATATGGCGGCGTCGCACATGCGCACTCCAGCAGGTAGCAAAAGGTGATGGGTAGCCGAATGTGACGTGATACCGGTCGGCAATCGGTTAAGAGGTTAAACTTTCCTCGCTTACACACAAGTCTCTTCCATTGACAAATTGTTACAATGTTTATACTTAAGTTTAACTGATAAAGAATGTTTGATTCTTGGCACTGCCCAGGTTTTCTCTCCCTTTCTTTTGAGGGCTGTGGCTTCAGAAGAGCAGAGAGAATTCTTTGCATAGAAAGAATTGTGAAAAACACTTTTTTTTCAAGATCACAATGGGGAAAAAATCCCGATAACGATTGTTGACGATTAAACGTGCAGCTCTACTACTCGGGTGCTGCAGATGACATTGGGGTGAGAGGGGGGTAGAAGCTGGAAGTCATGGAAGATGTCACCACCCTGTGCCCAGTCTTGGAGACCCGAGGATGAGAAATTACACATCTTAAAATGCCCCCTATTAAATAACATACATGTGAGGAACTAAAAGTCCCAGCAACCTATGGTGACACGGCTCTCGGACAGCTGATAAGTTCCCGATAAGTTCCATCTAGAAGCCTTCCCTGGAAGGTCGGCCACCAGCAATGTGCAAGGCATGCTGGGTCTTGTCTTCCTATCCCCCCCCCCCCCGAGCCCTACATGTTGTATGGAGGAAGGGTGGGATGGGATCGCTTTGTAGTTTCCTCTGCTATGAAGGAGAGGGGTGGGGTGGTGGGGTGGTCTGTCCTGTAGTAGTAATGACAGGTTGTGGCTCTAGGTGATCACTACAGAGTCAGGGGGAGGATCCGATGTCCTTGTATGTGGACTGCTATGGAGGCAGCTGTGATGTATAGATGTATAGGGAGAGAGGCCAGGAGGAGGACGCTGGGATTGTGGGGCTGATTTACTAAAGACAAGCTCTGTGATTGGGTAAAGGGATTCAAGACGGAGCTCAGTGATGTGCTACAAAATTCATACTCAAACCATGTGCAAGGGGAACAAAATAAATAAATAATATCCTTCTTTTTTTTTTTTTTTTTAATATGTATGTGTAAATTTATTTTTTGCTCGCTCATGATTGGACCTCATTCACTAAGCTGAGGGACAATTCTCTTGCAAAATGAACAGCTTATATTTAGTACATGAACCCCCCCCCCTATATCCTAATAGGTGGATAACTATGGAGGGTGCAGTGATGTATAGGAGGGGGGGGGGGGGGGGGTTGAAAGATTTTCTGACTATGGAGACTGGTCATCTATAGGGAAGGGGCAGGAAGGATATGAGGATTGTATATACAGAAGGTTATTGGTCAAATAAACAGTGAAAGAGGAGGAAGGGTATGATAGTATTGTATATACAGACTGCTATGGGGGGGGGGAGTGTATGATATTACTGTATATATGGAATGTTATGGGGGGGTGGGGGGTGGTGTATGATAGTACTGTGTGTGTATGTATGTATATATGTGTGTGTGTGTGTGTGTATGTATGTATGTATGTATGTAATGTATATATATATATATATATATATATATATATATATATATATATATATATTATATATATATATATATATACACCGTATTTGCCGGTGTATAAGACGACCCCCTATTTTTCCAGTGAAAACTTAGCTTTGGGGCTATACTCGCCATATAAGACTACCCCCTTCTGAGGCAGGCATTGTATTTTACTAATCTGTTGATGGATACAAAGCCTGCTCGGATTGGCAGAGGCTGTGACATCAGCCCACGCCGCTCTGACTCATGTAGCCTGCTCGGATTGGCAGAGGTTGTTACCCAATCCGAGCAGGCTTAGCAGGCTCTGTATTCATCAGAGTGCATCGACCGCCGGGATTGGCTGAGCGGCGCATACTGTATACATATTACAATCTTACAGAGCGCCTGGCAGACTGATATCCATCTGGCGGCTTCTTCACCCGGCGTATAGACGACCCCCGCTTTTTGGCTGTGTAATTTCGGTGTAAAAGGTAGTCTTATACGCCAGAAAATACAGTATATAAATTACAGATTGCTATGATCATCTATGGAAGGGGGGGGGGGGGGGTTATAATAGTATTGAATATAGATTGCTGAGGTCATGTATAAGGAGGGGGGAAAAGAAAGAGTATAATAATATTGTATATACAGATTGCTTTGGTCATCTAATGGGGGGGGGGGGGGGGGGGGGTGATTGTATTGTATATACAGAATGCTTAAGTGGGGGGGGGGGGGTTTAATAATATTGTATATACAGATTGCTATGGTTATCTATAGGGAGGTATCATTGTATTATATATACAGACTGCTGTTGTCCTCTGTAGGGATGAAGGGTATGAAAAGGTTTTATATTTGGACTATGGTAGTTATCGGTTCAGAGAGAGGAGGATGAGGAGGAGGAGGAGGATGAGGAGGAGGATGAGGAGGAGGATGAGGATGAGAGGGATGAGGATGAGGATGAGGGGTAAGTTGGGATTGT